>JAHREE010000316.1:1764415-1778414 GCA_033628505.1 Tringa tobata | reverse complement strand
AGAGGGGCAGGATGACCTCTCTCGACCTGCTGGCCACACTCTTCCTGATGCCCCCCAGGATGCCACTGGCCTTCTTGGCCACAAGGGCACATTGCTGGCTCATGGGCATTCTGTTGTTCACCAGGACTCCCAGGTCTTTTTCCACAGGGCTGCTCAGGTCAGCATTGTATACGGTCTTCCAATTTCACAGCTATTGTACCAGAATATATGCCCAGGAGACAGAAAATCCTCACCTGAAATTTTATATTGGGGGAATAAAAGAGATCTTTTCCAATTTGTGATTCTTGCCCAGCGTAGAGGGAAATTATTTTCAGAGAATGAGTCTTCTAGATACGTCGGAATCTCTTTAAATTCGTGACTGAAGCGCTGAGGAGGTATGGAATGGGTAGATACATGTTTTATTTAGCATATTTTATTTACATATTATATTTGACAGAGTCAAAATGGGACAAGGCAAGGATCGGGCTGCCAGAATAGGAAAAGAAGTCACGTAGTAGCCAAACTTGCAGTTAGGAGCTTAATTATTCTACTTATTATTTTTAAGATTAATTGGAATTGCTCATTTCCAAATTTAAACTTGATGAAGGGGTAACTAAAATATGGCTATTTCAGTCCCTGGAATTGAAATGTTAAAATAAATATTTATGACCTTATTAAGAATGACTTAGTGGGTGAAAAGAGGAGGTGAGTGGGTGAAAAGAGGAATGAAGTTGCACTCGTGTAAAATGATGTTACTTATTTCCAAATCCCTGCTGTCTGGGAGCAAATGATCTGGAATACTTGCATGTTCAGGATATAAAACGTAAATGTAGTATTTATTATTATCCTCTCAATTGCCAAATCACACAAGAAAATGGAATATTCAGTTCTTTGCCATCTGTAAAATGATGGGTGAGAAATACTTTAGTGTGGATGGTTTCAGCTTGAGTTGGGTGTGCTGGAGATCAATGCTGCCAGAGGTGTGTGGTGTCCCCCAACCCAAACATCTCCAGCACTACAAGTTGCATGTTCAACAACCTTACATACGACGTAGGGAGTTTTATATTGGACATAAATCTGGCAGAATAAAACATGACAGAACTGCAAATTATAGAGTATGTTAGGATTATGACTTACATGTGATAAGAAAACTCCAAACCCATGTCAGGTTTTCAGTGCAGTTTAGGAACAGCTGAAAACAGATGAGATTCCTGAAGTAGGAGATGGTGTTTGGAGAGAAGAGTTAATTGATGCTTGGGACCCCTTTTCACAATGTTTTATAATTACGATCTTAAAAATCATTCTCCATGGGTCAAAAACAAATAGTTTGTAAAAAAAGAGAGACTTTAAAAAAAAAAAATCTTAAAGTACTTTTTAGGAGCTAGAGAAGATGATGTAAAATGAAGTATGTCAAGGTAATAAACAGAAGGATGATGTACAGAAATAGTGTTTGAAATATATGTCTTAAAATATATTACATATCTTAATAAATAAGCATGTGTGTCTTAGAGACAAAAGGAAATATAAGAAGATATAAATCTAACAACATGGAACCAGTGGTATTACTAATAATTCAGGAAGATGAATATGTCTTACATTTTTATTTTGGAAAAGTACTGATTTATATATTTACCTGACAATGAATTATTTTCCACTTTCCTAGTAGGTAGTGTATTTGTTGAAGCAAAATGTCTTTAACCTTTGAGTTCCAACAAGATATTAGGTAAAATTTCTTGCAGCTGTTTAAAAATTGGTGTGGACAAGTGTAACATTGGTACATCATAAATCTTGGAGGATTAGGGAAATTCCAGAACAAGGTTAATAGTGTTGTATCAATATTTAAAAGAAATCAAGAGAGGCTGAATGTCCAACCTAATACTTGTGTCTTAAGTGTAACAAGTAATCTCATTATTTTAATCAGTAAAATTAAGAAAATAAAAAGCATTGTCAAGGTAGCTAGCTTTGTTTTTAATTAAATTACAAGTGTATCTGACAGTGCTTTAACTTTCAACCTGGTTACGTTCAAAATCTCATGTTCACCCATTAGTCTCAGATGAGATTTGCATAATTTCTCTGGAATGATCATCAGCAGCAAATGAGATTTGTACTCATAGAATCATAGAATGGTTTGGGTTGGAAAGGACCTTAAAGATCATCCAGTGCCAACCCCCTGCCCTGAGCAGGGACACCTCCCACCAGACCAGGTTGCTCCAAGCCCCATCCAGCCTGGCCTTGAACCCCTCCAGGGATGGGGCAGCCACAGCTTCTCTGGGAAACCTGGGCCAGGCTCTCACCACCCTCACAGCAAAGAATTCCTTCCTAGTATCTAGTCTAAATCTCCCCTCTTTCAGTTTAAAACTGTAACCCTTTGTCCTATGGCTCCCCTCCCTGATCCAGAGTCCCTCCCCATCTCTCCTGGAGCCCCTTTAGGGACTGGAAGGGGCTCTAAGGTCTCCCTGGAGCCTTCTCCAGGTTGAACCCCCCCAACTCTCTCAGCCTTTCCTCCCAGCAGTGGTGCTCCAGCTCTCAGAGCATCTCCATGGGCCTCCTCTGGACCCGTTCCAACAAAGTTTAGAGATGTGCAAGGTGTGCAGAGGTATGTCTGAATCCTGGCTCTTTAGGCACTCTTGGTGTGGAAGACAGACTCGCAGCCTGTGCTTCCTTCCTTCCTCCAGTTTGGGGTTAGACCTTTGATTTCAAGGACCAGTTGGTTCTCATAGTGGAAATAAAAGGTCTGTAAAGTGTTGAGCTCTCCTTGCAGTGCGTATCGTCTCTCTCTGCTGATGCAGCGATGATGGCACTATGTGTGCTGAGATGGCAGTAGCTCAGGTGACTTGGTACTACATGTATTGCGTGGCAGAAATACATCCTTGGACCTCTGTAAGGTGGTGTAGGGTGCTGCTGTTCCTACATTTAAAATAAAAGCGTGAAAAAATAACACTCCACAGGTTGACTCCACTAGAAAGGCACAGTCATCTCCGAAGGTTCTTGCAGATGTATTTCTAGCACATCCCATCAGGGATGGGTTCCTGATCCCACACCGTTTAACATTATTAACCTGTAGGTAAAACGAGAAGGTAGTTGAGATCTCTGGTGACCTGGAGGTTGAGGAGTAAATTGAGTGGTATTTAAGAATCAAGTGAAGGTAATGATGTTCTTAGGAAAGGGAGAGACAGTTTATGAGTTGAAAATGAGTAGAATTAAGCATTTTCATTGTAAACAGTAACATATAGAGGCTTGCAAAATTAAATGGTGAGGGACTAATAGTAGATGATACAGAAACAGTGCAAAAATATTGCCTAAGTCTGTTCCATTGGAAAACAAAGGCAGGAGGAAGAAAACAGAATGGCAAAGAAGTGTTTGCAAACAAGACTTGGAGAAGTGCCTTTTCAGGGAGGAAACTGTGGAGAAAAGCAGCCACCAGACAACAGGAGAGACAACTGATGAAGCAGCTGTGAGGAATGTGGCGTGAGACTCTCTGAGACTATTTACAGAGAAAAAGGTTGTGACAGGGCCATGATATTTTTCGTGCGGTGTCATTGGAGCATCTATTGCTCCTGGTTTTGTTCTTGTTTGTTTAAAATTTTGGCATTAAGGCATTTTGTTGCATTCTACTTTAGAGAAGAGAAAATGAAGATGAATGGTAATTTCTCAGTTAAAGGACTGGAGTTAAAAAATACCAGGCTTTAAGTCATTGTACTTTGATGCGGTTGGTAACTCATGCCTCAGTTTCCTCATATGAATGAAAGGCCGTGAGGGCCTTTCTGTAAGAGACTGATTTTTGAGATACTTGAATACTTGGAGATACTTGAAGGAAGAGTCTTTCTAGATCTTAATTAATAGTATAATGACGAAAGAGAAGCAGATATAATCTTTGAGCTGTTTCACCGTTGCGTATTTTTCAATGTAATTAATTTTTAAAGAGGAGGGTGAGGGGAAAATCCATCTTTTATTGGGTAAACTTCATTAAGGACATGCACATAGTCCATCAATAATGAGATTCTCCGTCTCCGTGAGCTTCCTTGTCTATTCATTTTTCATTCCCACCTGCACTCACAATGGGGGCGGTTGGCTCCCACGTACATTGGACAATGCCTCATTTGTAAACCGGCCCCCATTCATTCCAGTCCTGCTTGAAAGGCCTGACAGAAGGGCCTGTGAAAAGCCTTTCCATGCAAATGCCACTTTAATGACTTGCTTCATTCAGCAGAGGGAGGGGGAATCTGAGATAAACTTGACTTCTCACTGCAAAGACAAGAAAATGTTTTCATAAAGCCTCGGACGTGTGGTGCCTTTTAAGGAGCCGCTTTCAGTTTGCAAATAGAATCTGATGGGTTTAATTATGAGTGAAATCAAACCTCAGGATTCTTCTGCCACGTCAGGCTCCCACACCTCGCCCTGTGCCACCAGGGTTGGAGCTGCCCTCGCTCGGCGGCCACAAAAAACTTTGAAAGCCCCAATTTGCTTCATTTCCTCAGCGGAGCAGCGGTTCTCCTTGAGAATAAACCCTTGTTTGATTGAACATGTTGAAATATCAAATCATTGGGAAATGACGAGTGTAGTTACTCTCCTTAAAGCCAAAGGACAAACATATTTAGTCTGTTCCGACAGCCTGCCTCGTGGTTTGTTCTCGGGGCGTGTATTCTTCTTAAATTAATTGTCTTTCGTTTCTAAATTATTTGTATACTGGATTTTCTTGCAGAAAGATGAAATCAAAGCTGTGAT
Source organism: Tringa tobata (assembly GCA_033628505.1). Taxonomy (NCBI): domain Eukaryota; kingdom Metazoa; phylum Chordata; class Aves; order Charadriiformes; family Scolopacidae; genus Tringa; species Tringa tobata. Next base: position 1,773,710 of record JAHREE010000316.1, on the reverse strand, counting down.
AATAAAATAATGGAACTCTCTAGGCAGTCTTTGGGTATTTGGTACAGAATTTGAAGGCAGTGGTTGTAACATTGACATTATAAAAGAAACAAATGGGTTTATTTTCTATTTACGTTCACAAACCCACATTAGAGTTGTTGGAAGCTTTTATTATTGTTATTGTGAGGAAGTAACCAGGGATAGAACCAAAGGGCTTTATGTGGACTGTGATAACCTTTTCTCAAAATTAACCTTGGCAGAGAAATTAAGAGAGTGAGTGACTTTTCTGGGGGTTTGGAATGTAGGATTTGGAATGTGGCTGTGGGATGTGGCAGTGTGTGACAGTCTGTGAAGCGAGAACATACATTTCTCATCTTGAGTTTTACCACCATTCTTAGTGTTGTACAAACGATTCCACAGTAATATTCAGCTCAGTTGCCACTTCCACTTAATGTGCCACCAGGCACATTGGCCTTCCACAAACAGTATTAAGATATTCTGAATGGTGTGGGTTTTTAAATACTATTTTTAAAAGAGAGATTGAAGCAAAACTTTGGATTTGATGGATGCTCTCAAATCAGTAATGGAATATGCTATGCAAGTAAAATTCTTTCTCATCTTTCCAACTAAAAATAGATTAAGATCTTACTATTTCTGGTGTATAAATCCAGAATTAAGGGAACTTTCTATGGAAAGCCAGTGAGTGTACCAATCTTTACTAGTGTAGAAGAGCTAAAGGAGTTTTTGTGTGGTCCTCCAACAGCTGCCAGACTTTCTATTTTCTAGTCCCTGCTGCCCAATGTTAGGGACAAACCACTCATCCTGGCCGAGTGCTCAGAAATCAGATTGGCAAACTAGGATGTAAGACTGTGTATTCTAGGAAGGAGGAGGAAAGGAGGGAGGAAAAAGAAGCTACTCTTGTGTTATCGAGTTCCATGTAACTGTCTAACAACTCATTCCTTTTGATAGTTCTTAAAGCCACAAAAGCTTCTTAGTTGACTGGCCCCTAAAATACTTGTTAGCATCATAATGCACAGGAGTTAGGTAATTATGCTTTTCATCTTCATAGCACCCAGCAAGTGTGTGCTGGTTACAGAATCCTCCTAACAAGCTGGTACGTGGTTTCACCCCTGTTTTACAGACAGGAAGGCTGAATTAAGAGAAAACTGAACCTGCCAGCTGAGCCTGCCTGCCTTTAAAGGGAGGGGGAGACCCCCAGCTCTCCCAGGTGCAGCGACTTCAGCCCCTTGAAGGTGCTCAGTTACGGGTTTCTCTTCTAGAAGATTTCAATATGAGCCTCTTGAACAAGCCATTCACTGCCTTAAAAACCTTCTAAAAATTAGTACACAATGACATATCGGCTCAATTACCCTCAACCTTGTTAATTCTATTGTGTGCTGTAGTAATTTTATTAGGGTAAATCACCGAGCGTGTACCACCATAAATACCCGTGGATCATGCTGTGCTCTTGTGCCTTGTGTTTGGTTGCCCTTGACACACACACCAGCAAAGGAGAAATGAAACACCGTTTCTTCTCAACTACTAAAAAAGGGAGAGGAGAGGTATGTAGGTGATAACATTCATATGACTAATAGCAGCACCATTTTACAAAATATATTACACATAACAGAAAAAAGTACTGATATTAGAAGTGACAGTATGTTAAACGTTCTTTAAGTCTGAAGTTAATCGTTCCAATATGAGCACATCTTCTGGTTTTGGGTGGTTTGGGGTTTTTTTTGTGTTTTGTTGTTTTTGTTTTAAATCACGCACACTTTCATTCATACATTGGACCAAAGGAGGCCTCGTGTGACTTTGATTAATAAATATAACCTTGTCACTTACTGCTTCTTTCTCACTGGTGCTCAAGCAGGACAGTGGTTTGAACCTGGGCAGCTGGCAATTTCTCCAGGACTTTGTGGCCGTAGATATCTCTGCATCCATGAGCAGGAAGACAGGATTTTTCCTTGTTTGGCACAAATTAGAAATGCCTGGGGTGGATGTCGCTGCCCTTGTTTTTTTTTTGTTCTCAGAATAACACCTGCTACTAAGAACAAAACAAACTTTGATATTAATCTAAATAAAATGGTGACAAAGCCAAAAGAGTCACGAGGTTTTAAACTCCCCAGGAATGGGAGGATGACTCAAAAAGATTTAAAGAGCTTTTCAATCTGTTGCCATTGTCAATTGATTTTAAATGAAAACTATATTTGATTCTGACAATACCTAGTTCTCAGACACTTTGCAATTTCAGTTGTTTTTGCTTTACTGGGAGGATGCTACGATACTGTATTTCAGAAATACAAAGCCGCCCTGCACCCATTGCAGAATTATTCAAATGTTGGACTTCAGGTCATGTAAGTGACCTCGTTGCCAGACCTCACCAGCTTCTCTGGTGTTCTGTTCCTGTGTGAGAGCCCATACTATTATTTTTCTGTCTTCTTAGGGTACAGGTGGATTTAATTCCTCAGGTTACTGGTTGTAAAGATGGTACACCAATACTAGGGCACATAAAGATGGTTTCTTGTTCCTTCCTAGGGATCCTTAACAAAATTGCTTGCAGGACTTGGAAAAGTAATTGAATACTTATTGTATAGGGAATAAAAGGTTTGCATATATTTTATCAGGGAAAAATAAAATAAAAGGCTTGTACACACCTAAAATTGTCTGGCTAGATGAAAACCCAGAAAAAAAAAACAATTAAGGCCTAAAGGAAATAAGAGAGGAGGAAGAGAGCAGGCGGGTGAAGTACCGCGTGTGGAAACACTTGAGTCCCAGTACACGATGTAACTGATTTAAGTTACTTGTCCCACTAACAGTAGTATGTGTTCACAGCTTAAACACACAGCAAGGCCTTGTGACAGAGCAAAGGGGTTCCAAGCTGGTTAGTTAATGAATGGGGATGTTATATATATGTGTGTATATTATGTTAAGCTAGGAAAAGAAATGCAAGAGACTCTGATACTGATATAAACCATGAGAAAAGGCTTTTTGTTTGGCAGAGGGGACTGTCACACCAAGGGCTGATGGCATCCATCTCCTGGGCTCAGAGGAGACACGCTTGTGCATCCTTAGCTCTGAAAAGCCTAGTGGAATGTCTAATGGAAAAACACCCACAGATCTCAAACTTGTTTTCATAATACAGACTAAAATATGCCAGTATAAGAGACCCCGCTTTTAATACATTTATAACCCATTGCTCTTTTGGTTTTAATTCTAAAAAGCTTTCTTGCTACAGAGTTGTTTCAATTACAAGATGCGTTGATCTCGTAAGCCACCCGTTAAAGGCTTGGAACAGTAATTGCAGTCTGAAAATCATGTAAATTGAATGAGACAGCAAAGGAAGAACAATCTGTTGAGCAACGAAGCTGAGTGGAGGGGAACAGGAATGTGAAATATCTCAATAGATCCAAATGGGAAGAGGGAATTTATTATTTTTTTTATCTAACAAAGAAACAAAAGTAAACCATCAGCAAAAATATAATCTTGCCATTTGTTGTATGTGGTTATTTTAGCAATGTCTTAAACTGCAGAATGAAAATAACTGTTTGAGAGTAAATTTATTTCTGAAAGACTTCCGAGTTGCTGCTACCTGCTGTCTAATGATGGGAGGTTCCATAAGGAAGGCAGAAAATGTCTTCTGAGATTTCGTTGCCAAACCCCTGATTTCTGCCAAACACCCCTTTATGTGGAGCTACTCTAATGTGCAATGCCTCATTAGACACAATACCTCTTACTATAGAAGGCTTTAAGAAATCATTTGCCCTGCAATAGAAAGATTTGAGCTCTTCTATATGTTTCTTAATGAAAGCAATTATGTTTGATAAGGTACCAAGAATGATTTAGGGTATTTGGATGTCATGCACAAAGCTGCTCCTCGCGTGATTTAGTTTCCAGATGTTAGTGTGGCTGATTCTCGAGATTGTACATGGGGTCTGAGTGCATTTAATCACGTCTTCTCACCTAGAACTGGTTCTTTGATGTGGTGTAGGTGACGTAAAGTTCTTGGGTCAGTCTTGGGTTTGATTACTGCTCTAACAGGCTCAATGGTAAATTTGCCAAAACTATGTAATAACTTCATGGAAAATACCTAGAATGTTTTCTTTAGAATCATAGAAATGTGGAGGTTGGAAGGGATGGCCCAGGGATGGGGCCTCAACCACTGCCCTGGGCAGCCCATTCCAAGGCTTAAGAATCCTTTTTGTATAAAAGCTTTTCCTAATCTCCAATCTGAACCTCCCCTGGTGCAACTTGAGGCCTCTTGTCCCATGGCCTGTTCCTTGGGAGAAGAGACCGACCCCCCCTGGCTACACCCTCCTTTCAGGGAGTTGGAGAGAGCGAGAAGGTCTCCCCTCAGCCTCCTTTTCTCCAGGCTCAACACCCCCAGCTCCCTCAGCCTCTCCTCACAAGACTTGTGCTCCAGACCCCTCACCAGCTCCCTTGCCCTTCTCTGGGCAATGAAGCTTTTTTAAAACTTTAGCCAAGTTTTGAAAATGTTTCTTGCTCTACTTAAAAACCAAACAGACAGAATCCCAACCAACCTGAACAAAATAGCTTTTAAAATTGCTCAGTCAAGCTTCCTGTCCCAGTCATGAACTTGAATTCTGTGTGTGAACCCTGGTCATTACTGTGAGGCAGAGAACGAAGGAGCATCTTGAAAATCTGAATTTCTCGAGTCTGGACAAACGGGAATTTTCAATAAAATTTAAGTTTAGGCAACTCAATCTGATTTTGTTTAGAGTGGAGGATAACTGTAGTTATGATTTGAACGATTTTCAGGTCAGGCTAGAGGAAGGACTTTGTATTTGAAATTTTAACACCATCAAATCCAGATTAGCATAAAAACACTGAAGTCTGATCACTATATTTTTCCTATATTTCCATTTCAAGTATCTGCATTAATGGGAGCTCCACTGAAAAGCTCAAGCTGTACCTGCAAGATTTTTGTGATGATATCTTCCTCTCTATCAACAGATGGCTTCTAACAGCATTTTCTGAAGTCAGGTATTTATTAGCTATCCAGTTTATCACAGCTTAATGGTAGCTGTTAAGATACATAAGCAGACTTGTTGACATTATTCATCATCATTCTATGGAAAACTATATATCTCCAACTGTTTTCCCATGTATGAATTTGCAACTTCCCAGGATCTGATCCTGTGAAGTGTTTAGCAACTGTTAAGATTAGTATTTACCCTCCTGTGGGAGAAGAGACCACGGTGTGTAAGATTTTTAAGGGTACATATTGAAGTGTTTTTCTCCTTTTGTGGTTCTGTACAAGTCAAGTAGTTCATTTCCAGGATTTAAAAGCGTGATTCTTTATTTTAGTCTTCACTGACATGTCAAGAGTATCCCTTTCAAAACCTGTCTGTAGCACTGTTTTATGGTTGATCCTTTCCTAACTAAGAAGAAAAGTTACATGGTCTGTTTCTGGATCTAACGTGAATATTTATAATTTGTCTGCTTCTTTATAAATTAGAGAGCAGCAAGACGAATAAAAGACTCAATCAGAGAGAGTACAATGTGTATAATGCTTGCAGAGATTTACTATCAAATTTCTACTTAAGTCCTAATGACTGAAAGGAGGAGGCAGTTCACATCCACTTCAGTCGGGTCTTTAATGCTCTGCAACGTTGGACATTAAAGTTTTACCACTTCGTGGAGGCCTTTTGGTTTATTCCCAGACCAGTGTATTAAACCCATGAGAATACTTATAACTACAACTCTCTAACTCAGATCTTCAGCTTCTTTTTTTCCAGTAGTGTAAGCTGTCCCCTCTGGCAATAAATTCCACTATTTCCAGAAGTTGTATTTTTCTTCTAGGTATGTCTGGTACAGTTCAGCTTAGTATAGAACTTTCTACACTAAAGTGCAACCAAGACCAAGTTACGTGTCTAGCTCAGTAATTATACCATTAGAATTAATTCAAACTCTTACCCTTGTTCTCTCTTCCTAGTTTTAGTCTAGCTTTGATTGCATTTTACAATTTTTTTCCTCTGCTTTTGCTCTACTGCAGTGACTCATTGTGTCCTGCCCAGTGCACCCTGCAGCTTAAAGTCAAATTGATTTATCACAATTATGCATTTCTAAAAACCTCGGTTCTGCTGGTTAGTCAATAGCAGGAAGGCTAAAGAAAAACCGTTGACAATTGAGAACAGTTTTGTATGATCATTGCTGCCTTTGAGCATCATCTTGCTATTGTCACTTTGATCTTTCTCTTCCTATCTTCTTCTCTTTTCTTAATGATGCTGTGTTGTGCAATGTCAGATTGAGATGTGTGATAATATATCTTCTTTGCTCTTATTAACTTCTTGGAATATTTTCCTTAATTATAAAAATGCTGATGAACAGCTTATATTAAAAATGTAGAGAGATCCCATAGCTGTAGGAAAGCTACTCTGATAATGTTGTTGTAATTGAACTTTAAATCATAGGTACTTCAATTATAATAAAGAAAACATTTTGAAGATAATATTATGTGTAAAAAGCAAACAGGGTCAGCATTCAGCATTTCCACGTGCTGTGAAATGACAATGGGAAGGTACACAACTGAAGTACTGCATGAGAAAAACCTTGATTTAGGTCAGCTCTGAATCTTTTATGTTGACCTCATAAATGAAGAAACACTGAACCTTAGAAGTAAAGTCAACCATGACCTAAACTATTAACGGATCAGAAACAAGGGCATTGAATAGATTTCTTCCTCTCCAACCCCATGATTGGATTTTTTCAACGACTTTATTCACTTGAGTAGTACATTTACCTTAGATATTACTTCATTGAATAGTATATGCTATGTCCAGTTAGTATATTGAAGAACAGTGTTTTTACGTGTCTTTGGTCTTACTGTAACTCTTTGTTATTTGCACAGTTGAAGAACAATTGTGATATTTTCAAATCACTCTATCACAGCACAGAAAACCTATTTACAAATTCCTTGTACGTTTTCTGATTTCTCCTTAAGGCAAAAACCCTGGGTTACGGTGAGGAAAAGAGCAGATCTTCAGCAGTGGGTTTGGGAATGCCATACATTATTGCCACTTGCCACCAGTGGATTCTGCAGTTGGCCATTAGTGCTTCCTTTCACAGTGGATTCTTCTTCTCAACTGAAAGAAATTCTTTTAAGCCTCTGTAATGAATTTGCCATTCTACTTTATGGAGAGGGAGCAGAAGGCTGAGGGAAGTATTACAGAATCAGGGTAAACCAAGAATATAGCGTAGGGTTAGAAAATATGTTCCTTACTCCATGTGAAAGATAAGACTTAACGTGCTGTCTCCTGGGGGAGTCATTATTTTTATGAGAAAGATGTAATTATTTAAAAAGATCTCTCTCAAAAAATATTTTCAGCCTGTGTTGCAATATTATTGAACGGTGTAACTTCTCTCCTTGTTTTTTATTGTCTTAGTTTGTAGCTTTCAAATATTGTGGATTTAGCAGGGGTTTTTCCTAGTAGGCAGGCAAAAATCTGCAAAATGTTAATGGTTTATCTGGCAACTAAGCTATCCTGCCTCTCACTACCGAGATCTGCAGAGAGTTGAGTCAGGTTTTGTTTATCTGTGGATGCTTCTTGTGTGTTTTTCACTATCACACCTGATAAATAACGATCAGTAATGGAGAAACAATATTTCAATCTGGAGGACAGAGGACCAAGGTAATACAAAAAAGGTCTCCTGACTTTCATGAAAAGAGACATCTTGAAAAATCTGAAAAACAGCTAGGATTAGGTCAATTTTTAACATCTATGTTTCCGTTCCAAGGCAAACACTCTGCATGGTGGCTGTAAGATTAGCTCATTGGTCTCTTTTGTCTCTAGTCAGTCTCACCTGGTTTAGGAGCTTATAACAATGTAATAAAATTCCATAGTAGTTTATATGAGTTCATGGGAGATAGTTAAACGAAGGCTACTTAATATATTGTCGTCACATTCATTTCAGGAGCTGTCTCAAGTGAAAATAGTTGGAAGTTGGGAGAGCAGTGGCTGGAGGTATGATTTATGCATTCATTGAACTGATTTTTTTTCCCCTGAGCAGCCAGTGTGAGAGATCACAGCATTTGGTAGAGCAAAGACCCCTTGACTTACTGTGCTATTACTGGAGCCAGTTTTCAGGGATGAGGAAGAGTAGTTTCTCAGGATAGTCAGCTAAACAAAAATGCCTGAAACTATGAAACTTTGCATCTGTGAAATTACCACTGTTAAGTCTGAGTGAATAAATTTAATGAGATCTTACAGTTGTTATTGTCCTGATACCTTTCACTGTTTGAATTCATTAAATGGAATATCCCTGTTATACTTGAGATAAGTGTGACTAAACCCCTACAAACTAACTAAGCATTCAGACCAGGCATTTTTGGGTGTTCTGAATTTCTAAACTCTTGGGCTGATCAATGTGGTAAAGTTATTTAAGAATGGCCATTTCTGTGGAGCTAGTTCCAGCACTGCTCGGACAGTGGGACAGTACTGGAAATCCCTGCAATATCAGATATTAGAGGAAATGTTTATTCTGAAAATAACTAGAAAAATTAACTTATTAGTGATGGATACTGCAGGAACTTTTGTCTGGCTTAAAATTTTTTGTCATTTGTTTTTATGTTCTCATGTATAGGCCAGTTTACTGGGGGAAAGGAGAAAAGGGAGACTTAATGGCAAACTCAGTTCTGATCAAAGAAAGGCAGGCAATCCTAGCATTGTGAATTTGGGAACACAAAACTTGGTTTTCATGTAATAGTCAAGAAATGTGTGTGTTAGACAAAAGTTTAAGATTAAAAATAGCACTGAATTTATGGTGTTTGGGGGTTTCTTCAATGGGCTTTGGTTTTGGCTGAATTTGTTAGACCTATTTATAAATACACATATGTACATAAGGGGGGGTGTGTGTATAAAAAAAACCCAAACAACCCTACTGTTTGTTCAAGAGATGATAAGATAGAAATCAAGATCCCTATCTTCTTAGAGGGTTTTCTTTTGGTGTTACGCTCCTATGTGTTCCTTGCAATGGCCAATTTATCATTCCAATTAAAACATTTTCTTGCTAAAGTCTTACAGAGCTTTTCCCCCCTCGTTTAAAGAACTTCTATTCCTTCACTGGCCAAGGATTCATCAGTAGGATTTGGGGACAGCAGGGCCAATTCCTACTTGGTTAATTTCATAGAATCATAGAATGGTTTGAGTTGGAAGGGACCTTAAAGACCATTCAGTTCCAACCCCCTGCCCTGGGCAGGGACACCTCCCACCAGACCAGGTTGCTCCAAGCCCCATCCAGCCTGGCCTTGAACCCCTCCAGGGATGGGGCAGCCACAGCTTCTCTGGGCAACCTG
>JAHREE010000316.1:1743048-1764116 GCA_033628505.1 Tringa tobata | reverse complement strand
ACTCACTGCCAGAGTGCAGTGAAGCTAAGATCTCCATGGGGTTGGGGGTCCCCACCAGATGTCATTTCCCACTCTGGTCCTCTATCACACAGAAATGGCTGTTTTCTGTCTCTTCCATTTCACATAAAGAAATTCTCATTTATCCTCTCAAATTCCCATTCTTGCTGGTCTTTGCAAGTGTATGTTCAGTGCCAGTTCTTTGCTCTACCTGCAGGTAATTGAGTGTTCATCGTTAGTGTCACAGGCAGAAGCGGTTGGTTTGAATGAATGGAGTGAGATTTGTTCTTAGGCGAGGTATTGCTTCTGTCTCCAGGAAAAAAAGGCTCCCTGATGTCAGTCACATGTGAGTTCTCAATATCAATGGGAAAGGAAAGGTAAATACACTTGTTTTTGTAAATAGGCAGAAGTTTTCATAAATTACTAAAGACCTTTGGTACGCTCCTGTTGTGCCAGCTCTCAGCTTTTCTGTACATAGGTTCTTAATATATTGGTTTGGTTTTTGTTTTAAAAATAGGCTCTAATTCAGGGATTAATACTCATAATTGGATTTAAAAGCAAACAACTTTTCTCTTGACATAGCATTTTGTAATATAGAGATAATTTTGCACGTAAGAATTGTATGGGCTGGACTTATAAACCTGGAAATAAGGAAAGTGTTTCTTTGTAGCAGAAGAATGAAAATTAAAGGGAGTCGGAAGTCGAGTACCTCGGTGCCACAACTGCAAGGCTGGAATGGTTTTGTGGGATGTCCTGCCTTTTCAGGATTCCTTTCAGAATGACCCTTCCTCCTTTCCTGCATTTTATTTTTTCACCTCCCGTGGTATTTACAGGTTTCATACTCTGGGATAAAGACATGCTAAGGTTTATAAGTGATTGATTAACCCAATGGAAACCCAAAGAGAAGAAGATGGAAGAGTTTTCTCTCTTCTGTCCTTAGTTGTATTCACCAAATATACTTCCAGTACATTAATAAGTACTTCTGGGGAATTTAGCTTCTCCCGTTCTCTAGATATAACCATTACCCCTGGATATGACCATTACCCCTAGATATAACCATTACCCCTAGATATAACCATTATCCCTAGCCTTTAATTTCCACAGATGACTGGTTTGCTACATATAATTTCCAGGACACAGTACCTGAACTCCTGCTTAGCAATTTGCTCCTCGCTTAATCTGTCCAAGGCTATCCAAAGCACGAGGCAGCTCACACAAAACTATCCCATTACCAGCAGCCAGACACTCTTCATTTTTCTCCCTCCTGTCGAAGGCAAACTTCTGCTGAGAGATGTCAAAGACAAAATTAGCATTTGTAAATTGAGAACGCTGGCATTAAATTAAACCAGCAGAAGACAAAGTTTTGCATTTTGAAAATCTTACAAAAAGGAGTTGCCTGTGATTACCATAGCTGAGAAGCAGCAGCTGTACTGACTTACTGTATGAATTTAAAGAACTCTACTTAACTGCTCTCAGCATGTTCCCAAAAAACCGTAAGCGCTCAGTGAATGTTGACTTTGTCAGATGCTTATAAAGTGCTTAATTACTTATTTGTTTGCATCAGGAGTTGACCTGTGGAATGAAGGAATGACTTTAAGCAATGGCACTTTATTCATATTTTAATAGCTATTCCTAAGTTATTCTTAGATTTGGGAATTAGAGAGTCCAGAGTAGTCTCTGAAAGACCTGTGGAAGTGCTAGAGGTAAATAAGGCTCCCAATGGAGTGACTGGAGGTCACTGTGGGAACAGACTGCGATTACAGTACTTTTCTTGGTGTAACTCAGCACCATGAAGAGCAAGGCTGAACTCTGCTTCTTCAGGAGTTTTCAAGAAGATTAAACTAATATTATTGTAAAGGCAGTCTTGATAGAAAGGTAATGATAGTTACTAGCTAGTAGCATTAAAGACTGGTATTGGATACCTGCGAGTAGGCACCTAGGATTAGGTGAAAATAGTACAAAAAGGAGAATGTTACGAGTTTGTGGGGCAAATAATTAAACATAATTGTCTCGGATCTGTTGGATATTCTATGCTGACTTGGTCGGAGTAGCATAGTTTCAGGAGGATGGGAAAATGTGACCTGTGAGACAGTTTGCTCATAGAGAAGGTTTAACTTCTTGGAGCTTCTGAAACCCTTGTGAAGAAGTTGTTCTTGGCTGTTGCCTGCAAATGTGCAGAGCCCTGGAGCACTGAGAGAACTCCAGCCTCCTGACCCACAGCCTCCTCCTTCTCTCTTGCAATCGAACCTTTCCAAATACTGCTGCGTGGAACGTGAATTAACAGCTATATCTGGAATTAGATATTAATGATTCCAAGTATAAAGCTAATGATGCTAAGCCCTTACTTGCTTTTATGCCGGAATTGTATTTGAATTTCCCTCTATGTATGATGAGTTTTTTTTGATTTTGTGTACATGCACCAGGTATCATAGCCTTCATTCATTGCATAAATGCTGAGAGTTGAGGAAATGTCAACTGTCTTCCAGAGGTCAAGTGCTCAAATCTTGTTAATCACACTTTAAATGAGAAAATGCACAATGAGAAATGTCATGCTTTAAACTCAAGGACTTCAGCATTTAGCTGTTGAAGAGTTTAAATAATTTTCCTACTGTGGTATTTATTTTTCATATTTTCTCACTACAATCTTTTGTTTGGATGCCTAATAGGATAATTTGGAAAAGCTGTTTTGTGCTGAGGATGGCAGTCACATATATCCTGTGGAGGGCAACCAATGATTGCAGCTCATCTGGGCACATCCATTTGGCCTTTGAAATGTCTGTAGAATTTGGTGTAACTTCCTCCCTGTTCAGATCAGTCTTGTTCAGATACTTTTTACCACCGGGAAAGGGGCAGGATGTATAAAATATCAGCAAATATGTGTTGGCTAATATGAACATTAAATAGATGGCATTGGATTTGCTGACCCTGATGGGCCAGCTGCTGAGTATCTGCTGGCCAGCAGTCCTCAGTGAGCTAAGGAACTCGGCCTTTATTTTCCCTTGACACAGGTCTCTCTTCTATCCTCTTTCAGTTATCTGGGGTTTTTTTTGTATTCTTAGCTTTTGATGTCAATATTTTCACTTTCAAATCTGTAAGCTGATAAGGATGCCTATATCAAAAATTACACTTCTTTGGCTGCGACTTTTTTAGTCTTTCATAGTCTTGGCTCGTGCACTAAAGAAGCTTTTGCAGGACACAGGTGGCCCCTGCTGGGAACGAGTCATGCACAGAGTAGAGTTTCAAAGCTGCGATCGGGGTGCGAGTGAGACAGCGTGTGCTGAACCCCCAACTCCACACCTCCTTCTATAATCTTCAAGGTTTACAGTCATAGAATCATAGAATGGTTTGGGTCCTTAAAGACCATCCAGTCCCAACCCCCTGCCCTGGGCAGGGGGTGGGACTGAATGATCTTTAAGGTCCATGCCCCATCCAGCCTGGCCTTGAACCCCTCCAGGGATGGGGCAGCCACAGCTTCTCTGGGCAACCTGTTCCAGGCTCTCACCACCCTCACAGGGAAGAATTCCTTCCTAATATCTCATCTCAATCTCCCCTCTTTCTTCTGAAGGCTCTTTTTCTCTCCTGAAAACTCAGCATGTAGGAATTAATGTTTGACTTGAGCTAGTCACTGATAGCCAAAGACATTAATTTACAGTTATTTTTTCTTATACTTCATAATGGTTGCTAAGATAAAAGTAGTCTCTTTGAGTAATTTGAATAGTTACAATAGTTTTCAAGGCCATGTTGGATGGGGCTTGGAGCAACCTGGTCTGGTGGGAGGTGTCCCTGCCCAGGGCAGGGGGTGGGACTGAATGATCTTTAAGGTCCCTTCCAACCCAAACCATTCCATGGTGCTATGATTCTGCAAAATAAGTTATTTAGGGTTAGTGGTTTCCCAGATTCCTGTTCAGTTGGCATGTGTTTTGAGAATGGGGTGTCCCAAGAAGGATATTTAACAAGTAAAGCTGACTTTTAAGAGTAAACTTCAGAAAGTCAGCAGCAAGTAAGTGCTGAATGCTAAATTGCAGGTAGAATGGTTCTGTCTAATAATGTGCTTTGGTCTGATTGCTTAGAGCAGAGCTCTGGGCTATTAACTATGCATAATGGGTCATTAAACCCAGTGAAATCAACTGTCTTAGGTCAATACAGATATTAGGTTATTCTTATTATTATCACAACAAATATTTCATGGTGTCCTTTAAAATTAGAACACTTTGACCGTAATTTTTTCCCCTTCATTTCTTTATTGATGAGCAGGAGCACGTTTGTCATAATAATATTTACATAGCTTGCTTTCAGTTCATGCTTTAGGTTTTCTTTGGAAGTTCTGCTCTAGACTGACATCTTAACATCTGGGAAAAATGTGATATTTATGAAAATAAAATGGGAGAATTAATTAGTTTTATATATGTGGTGAAGCAGAAAATCAAAGAAAGGTGTTTTTTTTTAAGCTATTTTTTCTCTCTGGTATTAGTAAATGAAGTACTAAAACTGGAGACTAGTACCAGAACACACAATTTATTAATTTTAGGTATTTCTAACTGAATTTTGCTGAAGACAGCAAGTATATATTGAACAGACCTTTCTACAGTCCATCATATCAAGTCGCTGATATACCTTACCTACATCTGGAACTAATGTCTTGATAATTTTATATTGATACATATATTTATATACGAATACCATTCCACATGCATAGGTTATATTAATTTATCTGCCATTTGAATTCTTCCTTTTGTAGAATATTAGCAGTGTTGGTTAGAAGGGCTCTGTCACGTTCTAGTCCAAGGCTGTGCTATTGCTGAATCCGCAGCATCTCCAGGTTCGGCAGCGGTCCCTGGGCTGCCCCATCCTCCTCCTCAGCTTTTCCATAATTGCTCAGCAGAACCTTCCAAGCTGGGAGTGGTGACAGCAGGTTGGTGTTGTAGCATCACGCCACGTGGAGAGAAGCATCTCCGACATCAGTTTTAACTCCCATTCGAGTGGTTTTAGGCTGGTATTGAATTTCCCCTTGGCTTCCCTTTAGCCTGGCTAAACAAATTCAGCTCCTGTGTACGCCCCAGGCATTAGAACTGTATTGTCTGTCCCACTGCTGGGGTGCTTATGTCTCCTGCAGATGGATATCCTTGCTCTTCTCCTAGGCCTTGTTTTGGTTCCTGGGCTGCGTAGGGAAGAGCGTGGCCAGTAGGTAGAGGGAGGTCATTCTCCCCCTCTGCTCTGCACTGGGGAGGCCACCACTGGAATATACTGCGTCCAGTGCTGGGCTCCCCAGTTCAAGAGGGACAGGGAACTGCTGGAGAGAGGCCAGCGAAGGGCAACAGAGATGATGGAGGGATTGGAGCATCTCCCTGATGAGGAAAGGCTGAGAGAGCTGGGGCTCTTGAGCCTGGAGAAGAGAAGGCTGAGGGGAGACCTTATCAATGCTGACAAGGATCTAAAGGGTGGGTTGAAGGAGGATGGAGCCAGACTCTTTTCAGTGGTTCCCAGTGAGAGGACGAGGAGCAACGGGCACAAGTTGGAACGTGGGAAGTTCCATTCAAATCTGAGGAAGAACTTTGGGGTGAGGGTGGCAGAGCCCTGGAAGAGGCTGCCCAGGGAGGGTGTGGAGTCCCCTTCTCTGGAGATCTTCAAGCCCTGCCTGGATGCCATCCTGAGTGATGTGCTCTGGGCAATCCTGCTTCAGCAGGGGAGTTGGACTAGATGATCTTTAGAAGGTCCCTTCCAACTCTGACAATTCCGTGATTTTGTGTTTTTATGGACTCCTAAGTCCCTTCCTTCCTCCTGTATCAACCTCTTCACAAACACATCTCAACTGTGATGCTGAAGTTACACCTTACCACCATGCTGAAGTTACACCTTGCTCTCTGGCATGTCTCTGAAAATTGGTTGTAATCTCTAGGGCAGGTAACGGTTAGGGTAGTCTTCATCAACCATAAACCATATTTTGTCTGCAACGTTACCTTCATGGGTTGGTACTAATGCAGAACATTTAGTGGCTCGTGAGAGTTATTTTTAAATGTGCTATTTTGGATGTTTTAAATTATCATAGCTTGCTACCAATAAGCACGTTTAATAAATCTGCAGCTAAACAGCAGCTCGGAGTTTTTCAGCGTGTATTTAAAAGCCTTCCTTATAAATGTCATGAAGATTTCACAGTGGTGTCTCAAGTGCACGGGCGTATTTGTTACGCAGAGTCAGTGGCTGTCACATCCCTTTCTCCCAACACTCCCTTCTCACCGCCGGGGCATGAGCTTTCTCGGGAGATAAAAATCTTCTTTAAGAAATATCTCTGTTGTTCCTTTTATGTTCGCCAGGAGATAATGCGATGAAACATCGCCACGTATAATTCTCCAGCCTATGCTTCAGATATTGATGGTGGAGCTGTGTTTCAGTTGACCTCTGGCTCGGTGGCATATATATGAATATAACGCTCTGAAATTTGTCTGAAAACTCATCGCAGTGTCTGTTAGGTCTGAGTGATGAATATCTGGAGTAAAATCTTTGCAAGTGTTAAAATGGTCATGAACTATCCTGATAAACTTTATGTTTCTGTTATTACTGGGCTTATTTTATAGAACTCCCTGTTGAATTACTACTGTTCTACAGAAATGCAGTTCGCTATGGGCTTCTACGTTGTCTTCCCCTGGTCTAATGCTGTATTTGTTATTTAATCAAGAGTGGAAGAAAAGCAGTGATTTGTTAGCTGTGGCAGAGAGAAGACTAAACACACCGTGCTGCTGAGTAGGCAG
This sequence comes from Tringa tobata, assembly GCA_033628505.1. NCBI lineage: Eukaryota > Metazoa > Chordata > Aves > Charadriiformes > Scolopacidae > Tringa > Tringa tobata. Next base: position 1,757,373 of record JAHREE010000316.1, on the reverse strand, counting down.
GTTAGCTCTAAAAACAATCCATGGGTTTTGCTTCACTCCAGCATTATCCATATTCATGCTTTTCTAGTGGGGTATCACTTTCTGCACTTTGATGGGATTTTTAGGTACCGCGTAGCTGTCAGTATAAAATTCTGCGTGTACCATTTAATCTATTGCTTTCATGGTAAAGATGAGGTTTAAGCTATTTTATCTGCTCTGGGGTCATTTGAAAAAATTGAAAACCACAGCTTCAAAATTTCTAGATTGGCAACAACATTATAGATAATTGCTTGGCATTGAAATCTCAGTGGTTGGTTTTTCCTTGGTGAAGACTGGCTTCTTTCCATTGACCCTACTGAGGTGTTCAGTTTGAGCTACTGATCTCCTTCCAAACAATTGTACGTGTTGGATAAAAGATCTACTTTAGAAACTCTAAATTTAGCATATTCTCCGGGAGCAAAAAACCAGGATGTCCAAAAAATTTAGGCAGCGCTTCACCTAATTTCAACGTCTGTGTGTTACTCAGTTCGCACACTTGCCTCTGTGAGCCCAGTCACATATATTTTGATTAAAATATATATTTCAGAAGGAATCCAGCTTCGGTCTAGGTACATTTGAGTATCAGATGCTGCATGGCATTGAGGTTATAATATCTATGGCTTCCCAAGGATTGGATGAAAATGTAAAGTTATTGAAGGAAGGTGTTGAATTGCTTATTACCTTTCCTAGCTGAAAGATTGAGTAGGTGATTTGATATGTTCTGATTCTATATATGTTAAAAATAGCCTAGTAAACTTCTGGTGTGATTTAAAATAATCTACTCGGTGCTTGCTTACGCTTGGCTACGGCGTGGCCAAGGCATCAAGTCCTGCTCCGTGCTCATCTTATTTAGTACGGTCTCCTCTTCCATTATTTGTGTTAGAGCACAGTTAAATCCCTCTGCTTGTCTTTCAGCAAAAGAAAAATGAATTAAATTACTTGAACTCTTCTCTTACTGAGCAAGGTGTCTCTATATGTTGCAAGGGTGTGGCTGAAACTGGAAGCATCTCTTACCTAATTAGGAGTTGCTTTAAATAGATTCTCAGAGGGATTGTCAGCATTTTAATGGGGCAGGTTTTTTCATTTCCCTTCCCAGTACCTGGTGGTATATCTCTGCCTGAAGTTTTTATGACTCAGTTCCTGTGACGGTGTCTCCAAAGTACAGTATTTGGTTTATATGACTCACTACCTTTGAATAATTCATTTCTTCATTGTTTATATATATTCTCCTTGTAATTTAAAAAGATTTTTTTTTTTTCGTAACGTTGACTAATTCCTTAGCTTCCTTGTTTTGAGCCAGTGAAAAATCAGACAAATTAATCTAGATATGAGGGGTTTTTTTCCCCTCAACTACTGAAGAGAATTGGAGGAAGGTGATGTGATTCATGGTGCCTTAGTTCCCAGATGGGAAACAAATACCCGGAGCAGTTGACATATAATGACTGGAAACGTAGGTACTTGGGTCCTATCAGCAGGGACCATGACACCTACCCAAAAAAAAGAACTATAAAAAGACCTGTCAGCTGAAGGGATGTAGACAAGTCAGATCACATTTAAAAGTACTCTCTGGACTGTGAAGCCTGACATTTACATCAGAAAATCGGGCTTTGTTTAACTAAGTTAATGCATTTTAAGCTTGTTCTGTCTTTTGTTTTAATAAAAATGGGAGCAATGACTGATTGCAGAATTGAAAAGAGAGTGGCTCCCATTTTAAACCACATCAGGTTTAATTTAGTAGATATATTAATTTTGAATTTTTATAGTTGAAAGCAACGGAAGGTTTTCATGACCAATCAGAGTGTCAGTGTTTATGCACGGCACCAAGTTTAACCTTCACGTGCCAGTAGTGTGAATTGTGAATTTCCAACAAAGCAACTTTGGGATTCTGAATGAAGGGACTGTCCCTCCCTTCCCACCTCCTTTCCTTCTGCAGAACTAAGGGACCTTGCCTCCTGCTATTTCGATGTAGAGCTTTATGTTCTTCCTATGAAATTACAGCATTTCTTGGGAGATGAGAACAATACCCAATTCCACTTCTGCTTTCTTCTCCCCCACTGGCAGCAGCCATTTCACTGCTGGATTTATACTCCCTAATCTTCTGCTATGATATAACCTTTTTTCTCATGAAAAACTATGTAGGTTTTTTTTTTTTTTTAACTAGGGCAAACGTTTTTCTCTAAACTACATTATGCTAATGATCATTAGGTGATTTTTTCTATGACGTCCTTCTTTCACTGATGTAACATCTCTCAAGTCATGAGAAAAACATATTTTGTTTGAAGCTATGGCCTTCCAAGCCAATGTATTAATTTCCATTAAATTCTCCTATGAATTGCCTCAGCTACGGGATAAAATTTTGGGGAGAGAAACTTCAGAACCTCAGAGGACAGGACAATGTTGTGGATGGTGGGAAACAGTCGTCTTCTAACAAGGGATTAGAAAAGGATCTTCAGTGAACGGCCTGAGATGAATAAAAGCTACGTTTCAGTTACTCATTTATATCAAATTGTTTGCAGACAAGCTACAGCAGGAGCATTAATTACCAAACATTTTAATGAAAGTGAGCTAACAGATCAATTTAAATAACTTGGTTTTACTTGATGTGTTGTTTTATAGAATTTTGAGTTACTTTTCTCATATTTAATGTTATCCTTTTCTTTTTTATTCCCTTAAGCTTCCTATTTTATTTCTTCAAATTGCTTAACAGCTGTTGTCTTCAGACCAAGCATAGCTGCATATTAGTTCTTTTTCTTTTTATTTTTTCATATATCTTTTGAGGTTTTAAAAATTAATCTGAGGTTATATTGCCATCTTCTGCCAATAAAGCCCATATATGAATTTTTTTGCTAAAGTTACAATTAGCGATGCTGCCTGAGCTTATATAATGCAAACCTTATCCAAATCATTCTCCTTTTTGCTGTTTTTTATCACATGTACCGTCCAAAACTGTTGGCAGGACATAGGCTTTAACGGGGTGTAATTAATTTAATGATGCAGAGCTCTGACTCTCACTAGAAGGACAGACCAATACATTCCAGTACGAGTCTAGAAATCAAATGCTTTTAATGCTGGGGGGGAAAGCTATCAAATTTGATGAAAAATAGCTTTATGAGCAAAACAGTGAGTTTGGATCAAATTCAGCAAAGAGGTTAAATGCTGACCTTTTGCTTTCTTCGTTTGAAGAGAAGTTGTTCTCTGAGAAGGTTACTTCATTGGAGAAAAAAAATAAGCTACTCATGCCTTCCCCAATATCCTGTTTCAGGATGAACAAAATATGTTGTTCCATTATGCCATTATGGAAATTTAAATATTTTTTGTTTGTTTTTTTTTTTTTTATAAAACAGCTTGATGTATCTGTCTCTCATCTTCCTGTCCCCACTGTTGTTGTCAAATGAGAAAAAAAAAGTTTTCTGAAGAACTCAACTTATATTCTACTTTAAATGTGCTGATATACATAGTGTGTTGACAGGACTCTGCTGTGCTCTCTGCCAGCCAACACCAGCCAAATATTTAGGAAAAGATCAGAAATTTCTCCTTTGCTTCAATGTTGGGATTAGTACTAAAAAAAATATGCAAATTAGCGAAATCTCCAAATGATCATGCTGGCTAAATTAGAGCGATTGCCAAATGCTTAGAATCCAGCTTCAAATGATCTTAAATTTGCTTTGTTAGGGGTTGCCAAAGGTTTTCGAGGCGTTCCTTGACACCAGGATTTTCTGCTGACCCCATTAGTATACTTTTTTGTCTTAGTCTGCCCTAGAATTTGTTCCTTACAGGTGGTTAATTTTGATAATTGTGGTGTTTACATTACTTAGGGAGCACGTAGCATTTAATTAGGTAAAGTAATTAATGAAAAAATACTTGTTAAAGCACCTTTTTTTTTTTGATGTGCTTGAATATGTGGAGGTATGTGAGTTCTACGATGCTCACACACGTTTAATTTTAAAAATTATATATAGAAGGCTTTTGGCTACCAGTGTGAGAACCATTGTGATAGGGAGCTCCCTCGGAGACTGGGGGAGCAGAAGTAGTTGACACCCAGGTAATCACTGGTCAATTTTCGGTGGGCAAATTGAATTACAGTGCTTGAATTGGCTTAGGGCACTAGGCGAGACATCTTAAACTCTCTCACCTTTTTAATATATAGGAAGAGTTTTAATTCTCTTTTATACCTATACCAAAAGCCTCATCTGCCAATGAAATGACTTTTCTGTGGTGGAGAACACCCCGTTGTGCATCCTTGGCGTGGCTTCCTGGCATTTCATTTAACCTTCCATCTGCCTTGTGTGTCAGCCCACCAGGCTGAGGTGTGCTTCAGCAAGACCAATACCTGGGACAATATTATTGCCTGTGGTTTTTCTCAGCTATTTTAACCCAGCTTTTCCTGCCAAACCTGTAGTCTTAGGGCAAAAGCGACACTTAACGTTCACTTTCCAGACTTATTTTAAATATTTAACTTCTTTCTAGTGACTCTTCGCCACTCTTCTTTTTCTTTTTTCTCTTTCTATTTTTTTTTTTTTCCCCCGGCAGCTTCCTTTCCTCCCCAGCGGGTGCCAACTTGGCACCATGCAGGCTTCCTCTGAACTTGGTGTCGTTGCTGTTTCCAAGGCTGTTGAACAGGGAGCTCTTCTGTGAAGCAGTGCAGCTGGAATTTTGCTCTTCCTCCTCCTCCTCCTCCTCCTCCTCTTTCCTTGCCTTTCCCCTGGTGTCCTCCCAGCCCCGCTGAGTTGGGGGGCGAGGGCACTTTGTCTCGTGGCAGGAGCCAGCCTGGCACACAGCTGGGCAGCGTGCCACGGGCTGGCTTGGGTGGATGCTGGTTTCCATGAGGGTAATACACACCACGCGGGTCCCTAGCCACATCCCTTCTAGCTGAAATGACACACACAACTGCCACCAGCCTCCCCTCTCCTCCCTTGGATCTCCTTCTGCAGGAGCTTTAAAATAAAATCCAGTCTCACGAACCGCATAAGAACATTATTTTTTTTTCTACCTTTCTTCCTTTAAAAAAATCCCAAAAGCCATAAACTTCTGCCATAGCTGATGGGACAAATGAGATAATTAATCTATTCAAGAAGAGGTAAAACCAGTGATCTTGGAACTGTTTACTGCTTTAGTGTTAAAATGCAATAAAATGGCACCGCTGCCTGTTAGAATTTTACTGTCCTCTTATTGTATCCGAACTACAAAAATTGGCACTGTGAAGTTTATCTTCTTAAGGAAATGAGCTGTTCAAGCACAAGAAAGATACAAAAAGGGTTATATTGTAATTTGTCACAAATTGGCTCTATTTTAGAGCAAAGTTTTGTTGTGCCTTAATCGCTATTAAATAAACTATCTTCCTAGTAGATCTGCAAATGCTTATTAGGAAAGCGTTAATATTAGCTTTAATAGGAGCACTAATATGAGCATGAATTTAGCATTAGTATTAATAGAAGCTTTAGTATTGAGTTTTGGAGATGACAGAACAGAAGCTACAGGGATGGAAATTACTTACCCAGGGGTTTGTAACCAATTAGTGGTAGAGGAGGGAGAGATGAGCATCCAGACGCTGCTGGTGCTCGTGTACAAAGAGAATGTCTGGGAAGTCAGTCCTTAAACAACCTGTTCCTTGTCATCTCTGTCCCTTGTTCTTTCCCACACAGTAACTGGGGGAGAGAGACTGAGGAGAAAAAGAAAAGATGAGTAATTTTAAAACTATCTCAGACTGCACAGATGCCAGATGTGACACAGGGAACCTGCGTGGTCTCGGGGAAGGAAAATCTGCAACATCAGGAGAAGTCCCAAACTGACCAAAGCATATGTTAAAGTGTATCCTGTGTCTCTGGGTAAATACCCGTATGTATTGTTTGTTGTTAGTGATGGAGAAAGATTAGGGCACGCAGAACCTCTGGACTGGGCACTGGGGAGGCCTCACCTCAAGGGCTGTGGTCAGTTCTGGGCCCCTCAACACAAGAAGGACACTGAGGTGCTAGAGCGTGTCCAGAGGAGAGCCACCAAGCTGGTGAGGGGTCTGGAGAACAAGTCCTAACGAGGAGAGGCTGAGGGAACTGGGCATGTTTAGTTTGGAGAAGAGGAGGCTGAGGGGAGACCTCATTGCCCTCTCCAACTCCCTGACAGGAGGGTGTAGAGAGGTGGGGGTTGGCCTCTTCTCCCAAGGGAATCATGACAGGAGCAGAGGAAATGGTGTGAAGTTGTGGCAGGGGAGATTTAGATTAGATCTTGGGAAGAATGACTTTCCTGAGAAGGTGGTCAGGCCCTGGAACAGCCTGCCCAGGGAGGTGGTGGAGTCACCATCCCTGGAGGGATTTAAAAAACGTGTAGACGTGGCACTTCAGGGCATGCTCTAGTGCCTGACATTGTTGGGTTGTTGGTTTTTTTTTGGTTTTTTTTTGGTTTTTGTGTGTGTATGTTTGTTTTTTTGTGTGTGTTTGTGTGTGTGGTTGGACTTGGTGATCTCAAAGGTCCTTTCCAACCATGAAGATTTTCTGATTCTGTGATTCTCTCCCTGCCTCCCTTCACCCCATTTTCTGATTTTCTTCTCTGCACCAGATGAAGCAGCAAGTTTCTCCTTGTAGGTAGCTTACAGTGCTACGTTTCAGTCTTAGTGTTGTCTAAGCTGTGTGTTCAGAAATGCGTGGAAAGTTAGTAGTTAAGGGCTTGCATCACACGTGCTGTGCTATTTTAACCATGCAGTGTTTCCAAGAAGCTGTATAGTTTAAAGCAGGAAGGGATTCAGTGGCCTTTTAATTTTACTTTGTTACAGGCCATTACATTTTGTCCAGATAATCACAGAATCCCAGATGGGCAAGGTTGGAAGGGACCTCTGGAGATCATCCAGTCCAACCCCCTGCCAGAGCAGGTCCACACAGAGCAGGTTTCCTGAATTTCACTGAATTTTTTTAGAGTTGGAAGGGACCATAGAGATCATCCAGTCCAACTCCCCTGCTGAAGCAGGATTGCCCAGAGCTAGAGCATGTTACTCAGGATGGCATCCAGGTGGGGCTTGAAAATCTCCAAAGAAGGGGACTCCACACCCTCCCTGGGCAGCCTCTTCCAGGGCTCTGCCACCCTCACCCCAAAGAAGTTTTTTCTCATGTTTGAGTGGAACTTCCCATGTTCCAACTTATGCCCGTTACCCCTCGTCCTGTCCCTGGGAACCACTGAAAAGAGTCTGGCTCCCTCCTCCTTCAAACCACCCTTTANCATGTTTGAGTGGAACTTCCCATGTTCCAACTTATGCCCGTTACCCCTCGTCCTGTCCCTGGGAACCACTGAAAAGAGTCTGGCTCCCTCCTCCTTCAACCCACCCTTTAGATACTTACAGGCAATGATAAGGTCTCCCCTCAGCCTTCTCTTCTCCAGGCTCAAGAGTCCCAACTCTCTCATCCTTTTTTCATAAGGGAGATGCTCCAATCCTTGAATTATCTTCCTGGTTGCACAGGAACGTGTCCAGGTGGGGTTTGAATGTCTCCAGAGAAGGAGACTCCACCACCTCTTTCTCTGGGCAGCATGTTCCAGGGCTCTGCCACCCTCAGAGGAAAGAAGTTCCTTGTGTTGAGGTAGAACTTCCTATGTTCAAACAACTACCTATGTTCAATCCTATGGAGAAGTCAATAGTTTCATGTTATAGTCTGAGTGGCCTGTTTTGTGAGACAAGCAGGGAAGAGGAGAGAAGGTGGTAGCACCATTTCACAAGGCTTTGCCACGAGAGCATGTTGATTAACTGACAGTTCCTACCACAAAATGAGACAGAGGGGAAAAAAACCACCACTAACAAAATAATTTTTTCCTGCTGGTGTCGTCTTCCCAAATTTGACAATTAACTTAATATTTGGGTAGGAAACTGAATGATTCCACGATGTGTTCAGAACTGGGTCACGCTTAAAAGTATGCACAAGTCCAAAATGAATTGTGGAAAAGTTAATGATTCTTCCCCAAACCCAAAGCTGGTGGAGTGAGCACGGCCAGGGCCACGCACATCAGTGTAAAGACAGATAAACAAGGACAGGCAAGATTTCCAGAGCACAGGCATGGAAGAGACTACTCTGCCTTGGCATTTTTATGTCTCAGAACCAAATACAAAGTGTTCCCAGAAAACAGTTAAGTCCCTGGATTTTGGGGACAGGAAAGGGTGTGAGTTTTGGTTTTGGAACGTATTCCTTATTCTTGGAGGTTGAATACCAGTTGAAACCAGTCTCCTTTTACACGCTCAAAAATCTTAGTGACTTTTCTTGACTTAATTTGTCGTAGGTAAAGGTGTGTGGTGACCTGAAACGTCTGCAACGTCAAGGCAAACTACACTTGTTATCAAGTACTTGCACCCACTCTATTCTGTGAGGTTGGCTTAAAATGTGGAGGGGTGGGGGGGGATTGCTGAATTTCTGCGTAAAAATAGCTATTCTCATTATTACTGTGCTGTTTGTATACGTGCTCTCTTGAGACTCTACCTGAAAATATTTCTTTCGGTCTTTGGTTCAATAATGAGTTTTCAAATATTAAACAGCTGCACTGAATAATTCCATATCAGCCACTAGTTGGACCAACTCAAGAATATCTTTGCGTGTTATAAGACATCTGGGAATCTGTGTTTAATCCATCTACTGTGAGAGAAGACTTGTGTAGGCTTTCAGCAGTTTTAGAGTCACCGTGAAGCATATATGGGTCATACATTATCCATGAAGGAATAAAGAGAGGTTCTGTGAGTACAGCGTACAGTTACGATAGCATACAGTGGGGGTTCTGCCAGGCTTTGTACCAGATGTACTGCTTGGTTAAAATCATATGCTCTCTTAACGGAGTTGTAACCAAGAATCTGTTTTCACAACGCTCCTGGAATTTTCTGAGCGCCAAAAAATACCGCACTGCTTTATCACCGCTGCCAGAGAAAGGAGAGATGTCACTGATCTTGATAGTGGGCATCACTTACTTGCAAAGTTAACAGGTTTTCCCAGTTCTTTCAACACCTGTCAGGAGAACTGCCTAAATCAATTCCTAACGGACAGAGCCTGACCAACAAGTGAAAATTATAGCTTATTTGATTGTTCTTGCTGTGTTCTCTTTTTCTCTTTTATATGTTTCTCTCTTTTCCTTTCTGAAATTCATTACTGCCACGGCAGCAAATGGTTTGAATGAAAGGACAGTTCATGCTGATTAATTTTCTAGAGGGTTTTGTACTTGTGGTTTCCATCTTGCAAAACAAAATAAATAATAAAAAAATACATTATAATGTGTTTGGAATAGATTGAAGCCCCACTGTAGGAATCAACCTTGTTTCCCAGCAGAAAAATAACCTACTCTCCCGATAGACGTTGTGAAAGTAGATAGTATTGTTGTTGTTATTGTTGCTGTTATTATTATTTTATTAGATGTTTTGTGCCTCAGGGACAGGACTATGAGGTGGCAGTTGCTACGGAAACGTAGTTTGAAAAATGTTATGGAGACTCAGTGAATCTGCTGGTAAGACAGCTGTCACTGTGGACAGAAATTAGATCTGTCCTCATTAGTTAGGTGCTCTCTTCGGGCTGCTGGGGACGTTAACCTGACATTTTCCCTATTTGAGAGATTTTCCTGCGCAATTCTCTTATTTACAAGAAGAGTATGGCTGTTAATGGAGTCAATGTTTTCATTTATTTCTTCTTGTTATATATCCTGATGCTGAGTAAAGTTTGTTTTCCCAAGATGCTGCTACAGAAAATAAGCTTTTTGTTTGTTTTTAATTCCACAAATACCGGTGGTATATATTCCACAGCTACGAGGTGCTAAACTCCTGAGACAAAACAGAGACTTTTTTTCACGTGACGGAACTCCGCGTCCTTCTCGGTTGGTCCTTGGGGTGCTAATTCAGCCTCAGAGTTGTTTCATAGCTCTAGCTGTTCTGCCCCATTAGTCTCATACCCCTCTCGTACTGCTCTTCCTCTAGCTCCTCTATGCAGAAAATAGAGAATCCATTTTAATCAGCCAGTGTCATCTTCGCCCATTGCTGCCTTTGGGGAACTAAATGCAGGCTCATAATTCTGCATTTTTCAGCAGTTCCATGCAGGACATCTCAACGAGAATACAGTTTTCTTCCTAGGGAAGGGGCAGTTTTTCCTTCTTCGTGTCCTCGTGTGGTTTGAAACTTCTTACTCACGTGCTGCTTATTTTTTCCTTAGGGGGCATTTTTCAGGACTGAGCTCATATCATGTAACCTATGCTCGTATCATATGTAACCTATGGACCTCAACTTGTGCCAGGGGAGGTTCAGATTGGAGATTAGGAAAAATTTGAACACTGAAAGGGTTCTTAAGCCTTGGAATGGGCTGCCCAGGGAAGTGGTTGAGGCACCATCCCTGGAGGTGTTCAAAAGAGGGGTTGATGTGGTGCTTAGAGACATGGGTTAGTGATGTGGGAGGGGTTTTTTTTGCATGGTTTTCTTTAGGTTTTTTATCAGAGTTAGGTTGCTGATTGGAGTAGATGATCTTAAAGGTCCCTTCCAACCTGGATGATTGTATGATTCTATAGATGATAAGTTTCCCCTACATCGGTTCACTCCAAGAAGAGTTCTTTTGGTTAGTAATTTTTCGTCTTGGCCAGCTGGAGAAGTAAGTATTTGCTTTGTGATTTGTTGGGGTGTATTTTCAGTCTTTCATCATTCTTCATTCTTTTCGTCATTTCATTCATTTTTCATCAATTGTATCTTTCTGGTTGATAGAATCAGTATGTTTGTTGTTAGAAATTTTCATCAGGAGGAGAGAAACTAATCCTGAAGTACCCTCTAGTTAGAAATGTCTTGTTATAAAATACTGTAGGGCTTTCTAATCAAGCTAGGAAAGGGAGCAACTGCTCTATCCTTTTATAAAAAGATAAAAGGAGATAATTATCCTAGAAAGCTGAGGCCAGCCAAATTTAAATTAAAAATGGGTACTTTTTAACATGATTAACTGCTGGAATAAACTGTCATGGAAGGTGTATTTTCTCATCTTTTGATGTCATTTATATCACTTTTAAAAAATATGCCTTAGCCAAATACAAGTTAAACATTCATTAAATGCAAATTAATGAGCTTAGTGTAAAGGCAAATTGGTGACAGAGAGGAAGTCAGGCTAGACTGAGTGCTCACTTCATTCTCAACTCCAATAAATCTATAGCAGTGCAGTTTTTCCCTCATTTACCTCATTTATTTTATAATTTACTGGATGAAACTCTTATTTTGGTATAAGAGTTTTTGTTGCTAGCTTGTGTGTTAGAAAAATAGTTTATACCATCTGTAAAAATTCCTGAGAGCTGAGAGAAAAATACTTGAGTTGAACTTGGGAGGCTGACACTCTCTCTCCATTTCTATTCCACCTCCTTAAATGCAGACCCGTAGGCCATGAAGAAAAGGCACCATAGCTTTGCTGCTGCTTGGTTAGACCTCTGGATGTCCTCTTGTTACTCTGTCTTAGAATCACAGAATCATTCAGGTTGGAAAAGATCCTTGGGATCATCGAGTCCAACCATCTACCCTACTCTACAAAGTTCTCCACTACACCATATCCCCCAACACCACATCTAAGCGACTCTTCTCATCCCAGCTGAGATTTCATTCCAGAAGCAGGATCTGGTGCTGCGTGTGATGATTTTCTCAGGATGTGGGTAGCTGCTTCCTTGAAGCAACCAGATCTGGCGAAGCAATTTCATTATAAATGAGCCAATAGTCAGGAGATCCTTAAAATATTTTGTGGCTCGGTGAAGGACTGCAGTAGGTGAGCTGAACGTGAACAGCTCTAGCTCTGTTTCTGATTCTTTCTACTAATACAGTCATCTCATTTCAGTTTTACTTGCCTGTACAAGTCTTCCTACCCTGTTCATTTTATTGTATGTTGCACAATAATTTCATCAGATTTTTCTGTCCAGAGTTGTCTGGAGGACAATAGAATCCAAATAAGGGGCAATGCTGATTTGAGGGATGAATCCAAACAGTAAATACATTTTTCTGTTGGGATTTTAAGACGAGCGTAGGCAATTGCTTTCAGTTGATCTTTGCAGAGCAGCTCGAGACCTTCATGAATTTTTTATTACAAATTCATTTATACACAAACACATACACGCACTTTTCTTGAATACTGTTTTCAATGGCTTAGTTATGTATGTGTTTTGAGGACCATCACGTTTAGGAATATTTTTGTGAGGAAAAGAAAAATCTATTGTTTTGCTTGAAATGTTTTCTCGCAATGATTACAGAGGACAGGCAATATTTATCCCTGGCTTTTATTCAAATTGTTGGGCTCGGGCTTTTTATAATCTGTTTAACCGGTGCTGGATGGTCCTTGATATGTTTTGTGACTTATCTCAAAATCATCTACATTTTTATCTAGAACACGAGGTTAGAAAATCCCTGAGTACAACCTTTCATCAAAGGTGTGCCTCCTATTAATAAAATTATTAGGAACAGCATTTACTCCTCTTGTAGTCATGGGCTTAAAGCACTGCAGAGGCTTCCTGTGTGCTTCTATTTACACGGGGATTTCAGATGGATTCTGGAGGGTTTATAAACCCCAAATGTCACTGGAATTTTGTGGAAGCTTCTGAGAATCTCAGCCATATCTCTGTGTCCCACTTCACTGTCAGTTTAAAAGAAAAAAAAAAAAGAGGGAAAAAAAGAGGGAAACAGAAAACCCCTCACACTTGATGATTTGTGCTTGGTTACTATAGTGACGAGTCCTGTATGAAAACCCACGCAGTTCTGACTGGAATCCAGACTTGCAGATACTTGTCAGTAAAAGAAAAGAGAGAAAGAGTATAAATCCAATAGTAGAATATTGAATGGCGGTGTGAGCCGAATCTATTTGGAAGAAATTATTGTCTGAAATTTAATCTGGATCTTGTTGTTTGAGACGCTGATGTTAAATAGTTCTTTCAGAGGGATTTTAGACTAAAATTAAACTCAGATTGTGGTCCTCGCTGATATTCCCAGGTGCTGTGACACCTTGGGTATTCAGCCTTTTCTCTTGTATTTCCGTTATCCCAGTGCAGGGACCATAACAATTAAATATTTTCACAGGAGACTCCGTTTGTGTCTTCAAAACTCCAAGGCGTTGCTCTTCTTGGATGTTCAGTTCCCTTTTCTTTCTAGTAAAATTAGTTTACCTTCTCTCAGAGAGGCTTCTGTGTGGGCCATGAGGTTGGGTGTTGCTTCTAGAAGTGACCCCGTAGCTTCCAGGTCTCCCTGTGTGGGACTGGGGTACTTCCAGTCCCTCTACTACCTCCGAGGGTTGCTGCAACTTGGCCCTAGAACCTTCTTGGCCTTGAGGCAGTGACAGGGACAAGGTGAGTTCTTTTGTTGCTTCTCCAAGGTTATCCTGTCCGAGTTATTTTGGTTCCCGTTCAGTTGAACGGGGAATTTGTTTCCAGTTTTCACTGTCACTCTGTTGGTCTTTTCTGAATGCTGGTTTTTGGTAGGGTTGGCTATTGGATTACAGAATCACATGGGGTTGGAAGGGACCTCTGGAGATCATCCAGTCCAAGCCCCTGCCAGAGCAGGTCCACCCAGAGCAGGTTGCACAGGAACGTGTCCAGGTGGGGTTTGAATGTCTCCAGAGAAGGAGACTCCACCATTGTTTGAGGATTTTCTACTGTTAAGCTTTTTAGCAAGAAGTTACAGATCCTTGTATTCACGTTTCATAGGCATACAAGAGATTTTGTTGATTTTGTGATTAAAAACACGCTGTGAGAGTCGTACTGGTTTGCTTCCCACCTGGTAAATGGTGGGGTCAGAAGGTGCAGACAGCCTTGCTGCCTGGACCGAATGGGACCCTGTAAGATGCCAGAGTTCAGTGTTTCTGGGTCAAAGGGATGCGCTCAGCACCAGAGATATTCTTCGTTCTGTTGGGAAGCCAGGACTTCATTTAGCCTGGAAATCCAAGTATGGTCTTTCAAGGCTTTTTAGATCCCAGATTGACACTAGGATATAAAGAAACAGTGAGAAAACCATGAAGGAGATCTCTTGATTCAGTGTGATGTGGTTTTTTCTCATCCATTGTTATCAAAGCTTTTCTAATCTGTGACCCATCCTTCTGTCCCGCAGGTGAGTGCTCTCACAAACCTCAGAATTAGGTTATGAGCAGGAATCCTGGCTCCTGTCGCTGTGGCAGGTCCCCTGGCAACCTGAGCTCTGGGTCACAGAATCCTAGAATGGTTTGGGTTGGAAGGGACCTTAAAGATCATCCAGTTCCAACCCCCTGCCCTGGGCAGGGACACTTCCCACCAGACCAGGTTGCTCCAAGCCCCATCCAGCCTGGCCTTGAACCCCTCCAGGGATGGGGCAGCCACAGCTTCTCTGGGCAACCT
>JAHREE010000316.1:1710090-1727336 GCA_033628505.1 Tringa tobata | reverse complement strand
GGGATATGGTGTAGGGGAGGACTTTGTAGAGTAGGGTAGATGGTTGGACTCGATGATGCCAAGGGTCTCTTCCAACCTAGATGATTCTATGATTCTAAACAAGGCAGGTGGAAAAACACCCCTTAATTCAGGAGCAGAACTCAGGCTTCAGACACCATGAAGTTCAAATCCAAACGGACAGTGGGAGGATCAGCACACGGCTTCTTTAGAATTTAACAACTTAGTTAGCAGCTGAGGTATGTAATTCCAGAGAACTGAGTCCATCCAGCTTAAGAGCGTAAATGGCACGGGGTTTTTGTGGACTGTAGCTCTCTCTGTCAGCCCTCGACGCTGTCGTAATTGAGGCCATGTCACATCTTCTATGTGCATTTAGAAAGGCCCACTGAACTCTAAATTGTAACAGCGTATTTCAGAAAAAGAAGCTATCTGTGCAACGATTTTCCAGTAATTCTAACTTTGGCCGGGGCATTCTTTGGGAATTCATTATTGTGCTGAATTCTTTCTCTAAAAGGAAGTAAGAAAATCAATTATCTCTCTTAAGATAACGGAAAAAGCCTTAAGCTCGGATGAAGTCTCGGTGCTTTGAAGATGAACTTTGACTTGGCTATGAAAATAGTGGAGATCTTTCAATCCCTGTACAAAAGGAGACATTTCTCAGCTGAGACTGTAATTCAACTAGTGGTAGATACAGAGCGGAGTGGTGTTTACGTCGGTATGTGACTTCTAAACAAAATATAATGCTTGTGGGAAATTAGAGCTTCTTTGAAGCCCTTTGAACTCAATGAGAGAAATCTCAGTCAGTTGATGAATGGGGAAGTTCTTATTTTTGCAGACCTGAGACAATATTTCACCCCTGTAGCATCTCTCAGCTTATAGATCTCAGGGCGCTTTACAAACTCGAATTAAATGAGTCCTAATGCAATTTTGGCAAATGTTTTCAGGTATAAACTCATGCAGCTGAATATCCAACCGGAAAGAAATGTAGGGAATGGGACCAGAGGGTGGGTGTTTTACATTAGAACGAAGGCTTGTTTGTAATAAGCATTATTTACTGGAGAAGTTCTACTATGCTTGCAGTCTTTATGGTGTATTTTTATTAGAATAATGGCAGTACAAGGGAAACCCAGAGATTATTTGCTTCTCTGTTGGCAAAGTCAGTAGAATTCTGCTCTGATGCAGCCTCCTATTCCCCCAACTTTCCACACTTTTTTTCTGTCAGGTCATTTAAGAAATTATTTTTTTAAGTACATCCCTATGAATATTTGCTTACGAGGTTATTAATCTGTGTTAAGAAATACCAGCGAGTGGCTGGAATTGAGTTGAAATCTCCTAACCTGCATTTGTCAACTGTGAGACTGCACTAGTTGCAACCCAGCTCTACCACGGGTTGAGTGAACTGGGCCAAACTGGTTTCTGTTCTGGGTTGCTTCTAACCTAACTAGAGGAGGGACAGCACTGAGTGTGGGAACAGAACGTTATGCTGAAATAATAGTGGTTGATTTGATGGCAGTTCTCCTTTCAATAGAGTGACAGCACATGGAATATTAACAGAAATCAGTGATTCTGGAAGGCCTGAAACTACCAGGATCGAAACAAAAAAAAAGGGAGATAGTAGCATAATGTGCATTATCTCTTTCTAGAAGCTGTTATGCTCTACTCACAGTAACAGCCCACTTTTCTTAGATGAGAGGAGCTTGTTTGTGTTGGTTTGATAAATTATGGGAAACCTTCCAGTTATCTGTTAACGTTCTAAGTCCCAAAGTCTTGAACCGCATACGCTGAGTCCTCAGTTACTGGTAATTAATGGCCTATGTCAGCATATCCATATTGGTTTTTACTGGGTGGTTGGCTGCACTTGGAGGTTTTTTGTATTAGATGGATAAGCTTGAACCCCTTGTAAGCTTAACTTTTCATTCTTACAAGACAAATGGACTGAGGCCAATATAGCCACTTTTTTGCATGTTTTTTTTCTAATGAAACTTCCTTTTGGCTTTACTATCTCTGAAAAGGAAAAAGCAGGTAGCTGAGGGGAGCAGGCAGAAAGTGAAGCAAGGAGGGTTACAGCAGTGTTGCGCGTTCCATTCTGTGATACGTTCCTAATATTGTTAGCACTTACCTTGAAAACAATAGTATTAATTCAGAGTAACTCATCCCACGCCGTATTCTGTGTAGCATTAAAAGCATCACACCTCTAGACACACTTGCTTGTTTTGAAGGGATCTATATTCCAGAGCCAACAGAGCCTGAATGTTTCCATCAGCAGCATAATATTCCTACTTGTTGCTCCTCTTCCAGCAGTTTTGGGCACGCCTACATTTAAAGTTGTGTTACAGCTATTGGCATCGCTATCCTTTCTGAATTGACCAAGATGTTCTTTTCTTTTAAGTGATCAATACTTAAAATAGATGCAGTATGTTTCATCAGTCAGTTCTGCAGCACTCGGTACCAATTTTGGTTCAGGAATAGATAAGAAATAATAATTTTGTAGGAATGCGTTCCATATTTCCCTCCTTCCTCAATACTATTTTTTACAGTAGAAGAAATCAGATATTTAATATAATCTAAATTTTCAGTAGTGTCTCACATATTCTAAATGTTCGGCACTATAAGGGAAAATTCCCTTCCTAAAACCAAATGAGTCTTTTTCTACTTATTTCAGGTACATTTTTTTTTAATTCTTCACGTGTCCTGGTTTCATTCACTGTGTTCTGGTCTTTGCATTGGAATTAATGTCACATAGTTTTCTCATCGTAAATGAAAACGACTTCGCTTTGAGACCTGAGGAGTAATACAAGACCTGACTCTAGATAATGGATATGAGCTTTGACTTGTATTTTTGATTTCCCTTAACTGTAATGCCTTCTGAAGGCACCGATATGCTGTATTTCTGAAGGAGGCAGCTTGTTGTGCTGATCCATTACCACATTTTCCAGGATCGGGATGCTGCTAGAGAGCTATGGAAGGGAAATAAGCAAGTTGTAGCTTCTCTTATTGAATAATAATAATTTTGAATTTGTATCTTGGTAAGGGTAATAATAGTAAAAAAAAAAGAGATAATCAGATTATCTTCTGCAGTGTTGATTCCTAAGTGATTTTCAGAAGCGTCTTCTGCCTCTGGCACTGTGTAGTAAAACCATTATCCTACCGTACAGTGCAATAATGATAGAACACACGCTGTGTAATGTAAACTTACAATCCAGTTCCGAGCAGATGTTATTAGCCTGTCATCTCTTCAAGCAGCAGTAGCAGAATTTAAAAAAAAAAAAAGAAAAAAAAGGGAAAAGAAATACCCTTCTCTCCCTCCCTCCCACTCCCAATAGCCGTAAAAACCGTATTCGTGTCTGCCAAGTGATTTGTGCATTGATCAAGGCTTTTCTTCATTTAACAGATTGTTTTTTCTATAGTTTTGTTTCCCTTGGCTCACCGAGGAAGGCCGGTTCAGTCTAGACCATACGTAATCTAGGGAATTCCGAGACATCACTTTTTGTTTAAAATCTTTGATGGAGGATATTTCTTTTGAAACTGTCCATCTTGAGGAGCAGAGGAGAGCCTCTGGAAACCAGGTGTTTGGAATGAAACATAGACCGTAATCATCCTGTGCACTTATATCTGATTTTATAAAAAGGAGTGGACCTGCCTTCCACTTCATGTGTTTTAGATTATAGACTAGGACTACATCTAAAGAGGTAGTGACTAGATATTTCTCAGCCTCTAACGCTTTTTGTCTTCTATGGATGTTTGTGAGTGAGGGAAGCGTTATCCTAGCAGCCATGCAGACAATGAAGTTCCTTCTACAAAGTCATTCTGGGCTGCAAGGAAGTGCATCCAACATTTTTGAGGATTCAATTGATCCTCATCCATATTTTCAACGTTTCTACCGCTTTCACTGACACAACCTTGAGGTGAGAGAGGAGAGCGTCCTGAAGGAGGGGCTTCTGGCAAGCCCTCAACATCAGGATGAACCTTTGAGGTTCGGATTCCCTTTACTTTAAAACTCAATTATAGAATCACAGAATGGTTTGGATTGGAAGGGTCCTTAAAGATCATCCAGTTCCAACCCCCTGCCCTGGGCAGGGACACCTCCCACTAGACCAGGTTGCTCACAGCCCCATCCAGCCTGGTCTTGGTTGGTCTTGACAGAAGATGGTCTATTGCTTGGTAGTTCAGTGTAATATTTTGCTTTTACTTCATGTTATCAAACAGTTACAGAAACTGAAGGGTGTCTTCCTGAGCTCATCTTTATTCTGTGATTATCACAACACTGAGTTTTCTCTCAGCTTTGCCCTGCAGGCAAGAGAGGGCATCAGACGGGGATGTTCTGCCTGCTCCCATGCATGTCCATGAGGTGACAGCCATGTGACACCTCGGGTGCTGCTGGTTAGGATTGCCCCTTAAGAGCTTTATTAGCTCCGACCAAGCAGTAGATGGAGACAAGCATTTCAGTCTCTTCTTGCTACAAGACAGCGATGAGACCCTCTGGTTACAGCAGCATCACATTTTATTTTGTTACGTTGCACACAACCTGGCGGATTTTTCAGCTCACCTAAAATATTGCCCCATTCATGAAGAAATGGGGGCAAAAAATACATTTTTCTTAAATTTTTGTAATACAGCTTATTTTGATCATAATTTGCTACCGCATTTACCTGTGGTATTTTCTTTGGATATAAAGAGAGAGAGAAAAAAATAAAGAAGAAATAAGGAATAAAACATCACCCATAACGATGAGTTTTCTCTTATACCACAGTAACTTCCCCCCTCACCCTCCATAGGGAATGACCTGTGGAACTTGCCATCTTTAATGTTTGATTGGTACCTTGCGCTGCAGAAATAAATACATCCATCTGCTTGGTGTAGTGTGTGCCCTTCAGTCGAGGCCCAAGGGAAGACGTTGGGTATGGAAATAGTGGCATCTCAATTTTATACTGTTCCTTAAATAGGCATTATGTGTACATCAGCGCTTTGCTTCTTGAAGGAAACGTTCTGTTCCAATTTATATATGAGGAATACCATGAAGGTCACTTCGTCATTGGAAGGAAATCCTCCATCTGTCATGTCTATGGCGTGTAGCTTGAGTGTTCCCACTGAATTCTCTCTCCTGTAACGTTCCCAGTGCTTTTCCTGCTCTCATAAAGATGAATTCTCAGACCCACAGAGGGAGCCATGTGCCCTTTGATGGCACACGTGGCCAACTGAGCGGCCCCACGGACCAGCGCTTGGGAGGTACCTTGCGCCCAACGCTAATCGGGAATTAAATCTTTGAAATCAAAGATAAACACACAGGGAACGACACAAGCAAATTAGTGCTGCCAAGAGAAGATTTGGTGGCCTGTGGGATTTGTCAATAACTTTCCATAGTTTGCCCAGTAGCAGGGAGGAACCAGACCTTTTAAAATGAGGAAATCCTCCATTTGGCAGGGAGATGGGAAGAAGATCCAATATTTTGCCCTGAAGAAGATCCAATATTCTGCTCTGAAGAAGTTCCAATGCTCTGCCCTGAAGCAGCCAGACTTCAGCAGTACTGGAGTGAGGGAAAAATGTTTACTATAGGCTGTTTACTGCCAAATTGTTATTTAATGTTTTAAATATCCTAAAGAAATAGGCCAGGATGTAAAGCCATATGATAAAATATTTACAGTTGTTGGGCCAACTGATGTGTATGGGGGGGTGGAGGGAGTGCTTTAATTGACCTAGATATGTTTGAAGTCTTGCTAGATGGCAGAATTTGATAGGAGAGGGGCAATCCCTGAAGATTTCTATTCTGTGTCAAAACCAAGGTAGTTGTGAGATGTTTCTCTTATCACACCTGAAAAAGCACTTCTGAAGCCTTTCCCAAATTTTTTCCAAAACCTAAATCATAGAATCATAGAATGGTTCGAGTTGGAAGGGACCTTAAAGACCATCCAGTTCCAACCCCCTGCCCTGGGCAGGGACACCTCCCACCAGACCAGGTTGCTCCAAGCCCCATCCAGCCTGGCCTTGAACCCCTCCAGGGATGGGGCAGCCACAGCTGCTCTGGGCAACCTGGGCCCATCTTCATAGGAAAGAATTTCCTCCTAATATCTCATCTAAATCTCTTTCAGTTTAAAAACTGTGACCCCTCGTCCTATGGCTCCCCTCCCTGATCAAGAGTCCTTCCCCATCTCTCCTGGAGCCCCTTTAGGGACTGGAAGGGGCTCGAAGGTCTCTCCGGAGCCTTCTCTTCTCCAGGCTGAACCCCCCCAACTCTCTCAGCCTGTCCTCATAGGAGAGGTGCTCCAGCCCGCAGAGCATCTTTGTGGCCTCCTCTGGACCCACTCCAACAGGTCCATGTCCTTCTCATGTTGGTGGCCACAGAGCTGGACCCAGTGCTCCAGGTGGGGTCTCCCCAGAGCGGAGCAGAGGGGTATATGACTTGGTTAGACTTGGTGTGCGTTTACGCTGCCGGTGCCTATTTCATGATATTCTGTGAACTGCACCAGTATCATCTTCTCCAGTTTGTCTTTAGGAGAGTGGTGTTTTCTGTGTGCTGTGGAAGGAAAGAGAGCACAGGGGACTTGTGAACGGCCATTTTCACCGTGTATAGCTAGTTTGGGTTTCCTTAGAATTTAAAGTAGCCCCACAGCTTCCCTGCTCCTTTTTCAGCGACTCATTCGCATCTTGCTGAGGGTGGTGTTTTCCACCACATGGTTTATATGTCCGAATGGGTTATAGTCTATAAACTGATCACTTGGCACTCCTGAAGGAAGGGAAAGCTTTGCAGGGGGAGAAGAGGAATAAGCAACTGGTGAGGGAAGGAGGAGCTTCCCACAATGACTGGTTACTGATGGATTATAAAGTTTTGGTTAAAAAAAATCTGTATTGGTAATTTTTCTTTCTGCTTCACATCTTACTGCAGTGGTGCTGAGAAGGCTGAATGTCCCCTGGGAACGAGATACATACCCCTTTCCTTCCTACAAAATTAACTCCTAACTGTCTTTATAGCAATAAAAGAACACTTTCTATTATTCCAAACAATAATTTTAGAAAGCATAGGATTATAATCAGCTCTCATGAGGAGTTTTTCAATCAATATTTATATTACTGAAAAAATTAATGCTAAAATGATTTGTTATGCAACCATCCTGTTTTCACTGTTTCACGCTTTTAAAAATGCATGATCTTATATTCAATAGTTTAATTGAATTTATGCTAAAAGAAAGTTAAAAATGGAAAAAAAAATAAAAATCAAATGTTAAAGTTGAACCAGGCTGTTTCCATTTTCCAACGGACATTTTGGTTCATTAGTAATATCTATTTTTCCATCCCCCACAAAATTAGGTGGACTTCTGTTTTAGAAAACCTTATCCTTAACGTGACCTAATTCATCTTACTGAGTCGCTATGAGATCAGAATATGGTTCCTAAGGGAGAGGGGAAAAAGACAAAAAGATTTTTCTTTAATCATTTTGAGGTGAGATGAACTATATGATAATAGATTTCACGTTTTTCTCACTGAGAGCTGGGTTGTTTTGGTGAAATTTGATAAACGGTAGTTTCTAAGATGATTTCAGTTCCTTAAAGATGCTGAGTACAAACTCCATCTCTGTCCTAACTCACTGAAGGGTGGAAAATAACCCGGAATCTGATGTGAGTGTGCACCCCCCAACAACTTCACACAAGAGTAGCAAGCCAAGATGATTGAAAAATTATAGATGTTCCTCAGCTATTTTATATTAATGAGGGATGCTTACGTAGGTATCTATTTCAATGTACATGCTTATGAATGTTTCTTCTTTATTAATGTTTGAATCACTGGTCTTATTTGAGTTCTTTGGTCAAGTAATTTAAGCTTATACTGGCCTTTGACTTTGCAATTTACTTAAAACAGAAAAATTAATTTTATCTTTAGCCAGGAAGAATTTATCCTGTACTGATTTTTATTTTTTAATTTTAATAGGAATTTCAGACAATAATAATAATATTTTTATGTTCCATGCTTTGCATTTCATGTTTCTAATGTTAGTAGGTAGGATTAAAAACATCCCAGACATACAGCTAGAGTGTGACCATAGACTGTGTGCTCTATACTGATTTTTTTCCATTGCTATTCAACTGTAACACACCAGGAGTTGGTAATACACACTTTCCGATTGTTGAGCATTTCTGGCCTTTTATGTTTATAATCAATAAATGGATGGAGTTGCAATTAATTGAGCGGTGTTGAATCGGTCTTCTAGACATTAATTCAAATTCTAAATGCAAACTAATCGTCAACAAAGTTAAATGAAAAATTTAATCTCTTGGTTTATAAAAACTCTGTTAGCATTTCTGGTTCTGATCGTTATGCTAAAGGCATTTATATTTATAGATATAGATTTATATTATATATCTTTATAATTTCAGCTGTTTTGACTTATACATAAGTTAGAGAATAAATACAGAGGTGTTTATTATGCAAAAAGTGGCAGGGAAAAGAAAGCAGAAAGCAAAGGAAGGCATGAAGAATCAGAGCAAGGCCCAGGGGACAAGGGGATTGTTGGTTATAATGTGACTAAGGGGATTGTGTGTCTCAGTCCTGGGAGATGCACACTGGGGTGTCCACAGTGCACTCTGGATCCTGGGGGAAGAACAGAGCCTGGCTTTCAGCCAGATGTTCAAGGGACCAAGGATTGGGATTCAGCCTGAAAGGGCACGTAACCACATCTGTGGAAGCAGCCTTGTTTGTCTTAAAACATTCCTGGCATTTTTCTTTCTACTTCACTGGCGGAAGATGGCTGTAATATCCCTTACTCTCCCTCTGGTCTAAGAGGAAAAGCTAAAGATAAACAAGGTTGAGAAATGGCTCAATTGTCTGTAATGAAAAAAACGCGCTCAGTGGACACTTTCATTTTACAGCTATTACCCTTAGGACCCTCCTTATTCTCTCAACTAGCTTTTGCTGATGATTAAAGTCTTGACTGATCGTTATTCTCTAAGGTACTTGGGTAGGATTTATGGCTTTGAAGTGGTTGTCACATATGCCACTAAAGTACTTCACTCCTTTTTCTTTTCCCCGTCCTGACACCTCCCACAACCAAAAAAGGTTGGCTGGACTGGAGATTTAATGAAAATGAAATCACAGCAGCTTTGCCAGCGAGAAAGGGTTTGAGAGCAATTTAGTAGAAAGAAAAGCTGTTAAAAGACAGAATCACGGGATTTCAGATGTTTATTCCTGGGTAAAGTTTAATATTGCTGTTTGTCAAAGTCTTTTCTGTTATTTACGTTACTCTTCAAGGGATTAAATCTTGATCGAATCTGTAGGGGAAGTTATGTTTGTATTTGTGTGCATAGCATAAGAAGGTAAAGATTGTTTGACAGACTAAGAGAAAAAGAGTAAAACCAAGTATTAAGCTGTGCATTTAACGTCGTTACGTGCAGAAAATAGTATTAGAGGTGTTAACACGGGGTCAGTGGAAGATACTTGGTTTGGGAACCTGCTTAGTGGGGTTAAACCAGAAAAACTGGGATGTGAAGCCAATAAACCCAGTCACAGAGTGAGTGGGGCTGAGGCAGATCCTTCGTGGGAGGACTAAGCAGGACCTCATCAGCCATCCTCAGAGCCTTTGCTCCTGCGACGTAGAGCCAGGAGGCAGAATGTCACCGCATGAGCTGAAACGGATGAAATGCTAAAAGAACCGCCAAACTTCTTGTCTCTTCACCTAGGTAAGAAAAGCTCAGGCAGTATGAAACGACTGATTTGGAAAAGCAGTTGTAACGAGGAAGAGAAATGTTATTGCCTTCTAGTTTCAAGTTTTTCATCTGAAAAAACGGTTGAAACACGGGCTGAGTCTTTCCAGCGAGTGGAAAAGCAAAGGTACCCAGACGGCAGGGTCTGCAGAGGTCAAGGCACAAACTGGCATTTTCAAACCCATTATTGTCGTCAGGGTGCTGTGTTCATATCGACGTGATAGTTTAGCTGGATCTGAGCTCCAAAAAGCACCTGACATTACCATTTGAGGGTAGTAAGGGAGTTCCATGTCCTTGATCTTCCTTTGCTATTTTCTCTTGTGATAGTCACTCCGGCAACCCAACGCCGAGGTTATTTCTCCGGGTGGTTTTGTCCTGTTTTCTCTAGCAGTGTCTCAGGACTTTCTCAGCTTGAGCTGACAGAACTGTTTGGTTTTGTGGTTTGTTTTTTTTTTTCACAGGGCTGTGAAAAAGGCGTTGAATGATTGAAGTTAGACTAGAAAACTTATTTGAGAGGCAGGAGGGCTGACCCTCTTCATAGAAGATCGTCATCTAGCCCAGATCTTTGAGTGGTAGAGGTGATGATCTGCGTTGGTTTACCCTCATGGGACACCAGCCAGCAGTGTTACCACTTTGCTTTTAGTGCGTAAGTGGGAAATGGGGTAGCTTTTTAAAAACAAGAAATACTACTTCATATCACAAATCTTAGAAATGAAAGTAAAGAATATTTTGAGGAATTCATGATCAAATGTTGAAAAAGGGAATGCCATGGCTCTATAGAATAACAGAATCATAGAATCATTCAGGTTGGAAAAGACCCTTGGGATCATTGAGTCCAACCATCAACCCTACTCTACAAAGTTCTCCAACTTTGTTGGACAACATGATTTCTTGTGATCCAACATGGTTTCTTGTGATCTCAGAGAGGTGAAACAGTAAACAGGATAACCAATTTCCCTACTCAGTATCTATTTCTCATATTTTTTTCTTGCAACCCACCAGGGTACAATTTGTACCAGTCTCAGTGCCTTAAGTTAGTCTCAAAGATCATCTAGTCATTTGATTCCCCACTGAGACTACAACTGTGTGAACTCGAAAAAATTAATGGCTTTGTGTCCTGATCTGATACTAGGAAACCTTTTAAAAATCTTGTTTTTCTGACTGCTTAGGAATGACAGCTTTAGTTCTGGTGGTGTCAGGGAAAGGACAGGAGAGAGAATTACTTGTTCCCTTGTCAAGTGTCCTCACACTCTACATGCACTGGGTGTAGCCATTAAGAGCTGTCAGTTAATGTCAGTGGAGCTTCCTCTGTTGTCAAAGTTTCCAACTCTGGTGCAGGGGGGAGCTGTTAAACCCTCTCTGGGACAGGCTTTGCCTTTCTCCTGTTTTACATCCCCCTCTCCCTTCTTCTCACCTTGGTCTCTCTATCAGGTTGTGTTTCCCAAGACTCCCATTTCTTCTTGCTCTTCCCTCAACGTGCTGTCTGCCGTTGACTCTCCTCTAAAGGAGGCAAGGCTCCAAGCTACAACAGAGCGAGGAATCTTGCAGGCCAACACATCTACTGCAGGGAGAGGAGCCCCCCTGGGGTGGCCATCTAGCCACTTGGACTAGATGGATGCCATCTGGCTTCCCTGCCAGCACCGAGCTGTTTGCTGGCCAAGGAACAGGAGCTATCTGTACATGCTGCTTTTCAACTCTCATGGAGAGCTGAATGTCTCCCGCAGCCTGTCTGCTTTTGGCTTTGTATTTCATCTGTAGTGTGTGGCCTGTTGTTTTCATCTCGTGTGTTTGGATTACGCTTAGGGACAGTTCTTCACAATCAACTCGGGCTTGTCATTATTTCCTGAAGAATTTTCAGCGCTTCAGTTTCTTAGATGCTGCAAGTCAGACTTTGATGCAAGACCCTGTAGGGTCTCTCTGTCTCTTCTTCTCCTCCCTCTTTACCAGGAAGTTTTTTTTATTTTATTAAAAACAATCAAAAACCCACAAAAAATTCATTAATTCTTTTGGAAGGTGTGGGAAGAGGCAGTTCCACATAGAAAACTCAACGCTACAGCTTCTCCTGACCATCCAAAACGATTGGATTCTTTGTTCCAGGCAGCTTGATGAAAACCGTGGCTCAGTATCGTGTCCTGTCCCAAAGGACCTGCAGGTACTTTTGATTTCTCTTCTAATGTGTCTTCCTCTAGAAGCAGTGCCCGTGGTTAACATTTTAACTTGTGTCCTTGGAGAGATTAATTTTCTACTACTTGACACGTGCTAAACTCGGAAATATTCCTCAACGTTCTTGCTTTCCCTCTGTTAACAATCCAACGTAGCTTGTTTTATTATTACAAAATAATAATGGGGAAAAAAATCAGTGTTTCTCAGTTGTTTTTCAGACACCTTAAGCATAAATGCTTACATGCATGGGCTGAAATTTGTTGCTGTCCTGAGCTGATAGATGTTTGTACGTGCACAGAATGCAAAGGGCATTGTGAGTGTGAGGAGGCACTAATGGCATCGTATCTCACGGGGTCTCTGTTCTTTCCTCGTGCGAGGTTTGATACAAGGGAGCTGTTATTAGTGTCATAGTATAAACATCTTTTCATATCTAAAGTGTAGAGATATGGCTAAATGCTGTGGATATTTTATGGCAGAAGATTCCCGCAGCAATATTCCTCAAAAACGTGGTTGTTACCAGGAATTAATGACTGGATTGTTAATCAATGCTCTAGGTAGAAGAAAGCAGAATCATTTGTGTCCTATGGGGCCAGTCATTAAATACGGTAATGCCATTTAGGAAAAGGACTGTTCCTGTTATAATCATAACCACCATCGTTATGATGGAAATTCAGTCTATTCTTGCCTGTTTTATTTCGGAAGTCCATCTAGCCTGTGCATCTGTTTTGGAAACCTGGTTCTTACTCAAGAGATAATTACCAACTTTATACTTTAAAAAGAAATAAAAAAAGTAGAAAGACCTTCAGGAGGACTTTAAAGAATACAAATTATCCTGTTGTAGAGAAATATCAATCTTGAGGCAAGTATTGCAATTTGGGAGAAAAGAAAAATTAAGCGTGGGCTTGGCTGGTTGAGTGCCCTGATATACTCCTCTCTTAAATAGAAGTTTAATTCAACTGAGGTTTGAGGGGTTTTTTGGCACTACCTTGCTAAGTTCATCTTATCAAGAGAGATTGAAGGAGCTGGGACTGTTTAGTTTGAGGAAGAGGAGGCTGAGGGGAGACCTCATTACTCTCTACAACTACTTGAAAGGACACTGTAGAGAGGTTGGTGCTGGTCTCTTCTCACAGATGATAGAACAAGAGAGAATGGCTTCAAACTGCAACAGGGTAGGTTTAGACTGAACATTAGGGAACAATTCTTCAGGGAAAGAGTGGTCGGGCATTGGAATAGGCTGCCCAGGGAGGGGGTTGAGTCACCATCCCTGGATGCGTTTAAGAGTCATTTAGATGTGGTGTTGGGGGATATGGTGTAGGGGAGGACTTTGTAGAGTGGGGTTGATGGTTGGACTTGATGATCCCAAGGGTCTCTTCCAACCGGAATGATTCTATGATTTAAAGGAGGTGAATGAGCAAACCAAACCCTCATACTTTAACAAAATTCACAGCATTTCAAGGGCAGTGCTAGACTCTAGGAGGTTTGTGTGACGTGTTTGGTGGAGATGCTGTGTCCGTACCAGAATCCAGGGGGTCTGGGCAGGTTCTGCAGCATTGAAGGCAGCATTGTGCAAGGTGGCATTTGAGTTTTGGAGAGGATGAGGAACAGAATCATGATATGAATGGGAGGGCTACTCTGTGTTGGAACGGATTTGAGGTGAGTCATGCATTAGATGAAAAAGAATGAAGAGTAGTTTATATTTCTGTATTGCTCTTTTACTATTAATTTAATAACTCTGAACAGATTTAATATGATACCAAGGGAAGAGAGCTGACAGCGAGACATTGGGAGAGAATATTAAGCAAGCCAGCTTTATAAAGCTTGTCTACCTCTGCTAACACTAAAATGCTCTGTGTGTTAATAAGTTTTGGTATAAGCCCCGTGCTGTAAACTGTATTGTTTAGCTATTGAGACCCCCCCTTGCCCCCTTGTTGCTGCTCTCTGGACTAATTTACCTTTACAGAGAATGTGTTTACCAACAGTTGGTTTCCTTCCCTGGAGGAAAAAAAAATAAACCTTTTGTCAGTGGACTGTATCTTTTCCCTTTGTTTCTGAGGGTTTCGTTTCTAATGGAAATGTTCTTTGTCATATGTAATGTTAGCAGGGTTTTAATCAATTTATGGCCTCCAGCCATGATCCCTTTTTTAACCCTTGAGAAGCTTTCCTTCAACATGTTGATGTTTGTTTTTATCATGTCTTTTGTAGATAATTGTAGGCCTTTCTCTCTTTCACAGAAAGTCCCTTTACCCAATCTTCCTCTGTTAAATTCCTCTGAATCTTCTAGATTGATTTCTAGACCTTTATCAGGTACTTTCATATTCTTTTAACCGTTGACTGTATTTCCTCATGTCAGAAAGCTAAGGTGTTTCTTAAAGGTGTTCATATCCAAAAATGAAAAAGAACTACAAACCCAGAAAATCAAGTCACAGAAAACAGGAGAGAAATGTCATTTCTGTCATCGTAGCAGTTATTTGCCGAACCACTGTAGCAATTGCTTGAAGTTCGAACCACTCGGTTCTGGGTGACCATTATAATGTTCTCCTTAATTGTTTCTGCTTATTCTCTAAAACTTTTTTGGCAGCTGAAGGTTTTAGTTTCCTGACAGCTAACAATAGGAATTAGAATGGAGAGGACTGGGGTGCTCAGAAAGCCTTGCCAGGACAGGGGTGAAGTCTGCCATGGGGAACACCAACACTGCCATGGAGATACTGAAGGGACCATAATGGTAGTGAAGGGAAGAGGAAACCACAGGGACCCCCATTAGGGACTTGGGGTCAGTTAATGGGGAAATAACAATGAAGACTGAGATGATTCAGAGAGGAACAGGATGAAGATTGTGGTAGGGAATGAATAAGGGAGGTGGGAAGTATAGCAGAGGATGAAGTGAGAGCCTGATACATCCGTTGGCGTTTTGGGGATATGGGTATTGCTGTTCTGGGGAAATGGAGAAAGGACATAAATGGGATCTTCAGTGCTGTGGTGGATAAGAATAAAAATAAATATGCTATGGAGGGAGTGGAGAATAGAATGTTTGCTGAGAATTGCAGGGCTTGTAGAAGTTAGGGGATCCCTCCATCGTAAGCAAAAGGCGAGCGAGGTACTGTCACTGTGAAGTCTGTAAATACGTGGTATAAGCACGGCCATAAAATAGAAAAAAAAGAAAGCAAATGATTTTATGGCCTTTCAGAGTCAGGACCTTTCATTTCTTTCATACAGGCCCACATTGCTTGTCCTGTATCACTTTGGAAGAGATGAGGTCCTAGGGCTTCTGACATGGAAAAGGCCAGGACAGATGTGTCCGGAGAACTGGAGCACTGGGGTGGCAGGAGGCATGTCATGGGAACACTGCATGTTCAATGAACTTGACTTTCAGAAACGTTGAATGTTCTGATTTCTCTGAAAATGTTTGTCAAGTGTATAGTTTTTGAGCATCTCTCAAACAGTAATGGGCTTATTCTAAGTGATACACAACTGATACGTTTCACCAATACTTTGATGGAAAAATAATACATTTCTCCTACCAGCGTGTGTGTGTGTTTGTCCTATTTGTCCAACCAAAAGATCATTAGTGATGTCCAGCCTTTGAAAAATTCAACAGACATCTGGAAAAATATCTCAGAAGAGTAATTTCCACTTTACAAGCCTCGGTGGAAGGATTAGCTGAAGGGTGGGATTAAATTCACCCATGTTTGTGCATTAGAATTTGAGTGTCCAGATAGGCAGAGTTATAAATTGCATAAATGTGTGCTCATATTAATGAAGTGATTTATATATATTATGGGTACCATAAAAATTTTATAGGGGTAGATGGTAGGGTGGTGTTTTGTCCCTTTTGCTAACGTTTGTCCTCCAAAAGCGCGGGGAGACGCAATCCAAGCGCAGAAGTATTTTAATCTTAACGCTTTGCGTGTTTTACGTCTTCCAAAGTGGAAAACTAGTTCAGTTCCTCGTGGTACACGGTTTGGGTTTGGAAACCTACTTTAAAAAGCCTAAGTTTTGAAGGCTTTTTCGAATGACATTTTTATTCGTACGTGACCTGATGTCAACGGTGTGCGTGGTACTGACTCTTACAGGGCTTTGTGAAGAGCAGCAGCTTGGGTAGCACCTTCCTATTGACATTTTACTGACCTTTCTTTTAAACGTCTTCGAGTTTGGCTGATGAGGCTGAACATTCAAAGTTCCAGCCACCCCTAATGAGAATTGCATTTACAGCACCTTTTCAAAAGCGGGCTCTTCGGTGGATACGCTGTTTAGCAGCCCACCTCCTATTCAGAGACAAATTGTTTAGTTCCTTATCTGTTTGTAAATTCACAGCATCTCGTTTGGAGATGGTATCGCTCCCTTTTTGTGGTATGGAAATAACACTGTGAATCTGTGCACCGTGCGAATGAAAAAACCAAAGTAAATGGAGTTTTTAATCTAAACGTGGAAAAAGAGGATAGAGATGCAGTCGGTAAACGCAGGTTGGATTGTGGTAGGTGAGAGGCTGTGATTCTCCAGGGAGGTTTAAATAGTTTTTAGCAAAAACCTGCTAATCTTCCTGAGAGGAAAATTATTAGGGGTGGAGGTTTTTGGAGACTGCAAGGATGGCAATTTTGTCAGAGCTGCCTCTAAAATCCTGTGGGCGATGAGATGGCCAGCAAGGACTTCAAGTTAGTTCATACTCCAGCATTCCTAATCTGCTTACTTTGTGATGGCGTTTGATGAATAATGTGCTTTCCCTCAGTCTTGCAAGCTGCTCAGTTTGAGGCCTTAGAATATATAGGTTGGCATGAGAAAATAGCGGAATGCTGTCTCAGCTGTCCCACCACAGTCGTTTTGCCTCTTTCTGTGAAAAAAAGAGAGGTTAGAGAGGTGTGCTGAGAAGGTTTCCCAATAAGATAGTGGCAAGAGTTATATGGGGTTGCATCAAGAGAAGCGTGGCCAGCAGGTCATGGGAGGTGATTCTGCCCCTCTGCTCCGCTCTGGGGAGACCCCACCTGGAGCACTGTGTCCAGCTCTGGAGTCCTCAGCACAGGAAGGACATGGACCTGTTGGAACGGGGCCAGCAGATGGCCACAAGGATGCTTAGAGGGATGGAGCACCTCTTCTATGAGGAAAGGCTGAGAGAGTTGGGGTTTTTCATCATGGAGAAGAGAAGGCTCCGGGGAGACCTCAGAGCAGCCTTCCAATATCTGAAGGGAGCTACAGGAGAGCTGGGGAGGGACTCTTTGTCAGGGAGTGCAGTGACAGGACAAGGGGGAACGGCTTTAAATTGGAAGAGGGGAGATTTAGGTGAGATCTCGGGAAGAACTTCTTTGGTGTGAGGGTGGTGAGAGCCTGGCCCAGGTTGCCCAGAGAAGCTGTGGCTGCCCCATCCCTGGAGGGGTTCAAGGCCAGGCTGGATGGGGCTTGGAGCAA
>JAHREE010000316.1:1649523-1702006 GCA_033628505.1 Tringa tobata | reverse complement strand
GATTTATGTGACTGGCATCTATCAGACAATGGTTTGGGTTGGAATGGACCTTAAAGATCATCTAGTTCCATCTATACTTCTGAGGTCCAAAATAGAGATCTTTTGCGTTGATGGAAAGAACTGCATGAGTTCTCCTAGAAAAGCAACCAATATTGTTTCATATCTTATAATATCATACATATGGAATCACTTAGAATAAATTGCCCACCTCTTACCTCTCAGTTTATTCATCTGTTAAAAAAAAAAAAAAAGAAGAAAAAAAGAGTAGCAAAATTACTATCACAAGAACCAAGCATCAGAATAATAGAGAAGAAAAACCTTCGTGCCACAGAACATAACTCAGATCTTATCTCAGAAGTAAAATCCTTATTCCAGTGCTGGAGCTCCTGTAGCTGCACTGGGCTGTACGTCAAGTCAAGGCCAGCAATAAGAGTTCATAAGCAGTCTCACTAAAGTAACCACATTCCAGCTTCCCAAATCAGTGGCTAATCTAACTCCACTGTCCAGAGCACGTTAGGAAAAAAAATACAACAATTCTTTGTTATATAGACTGAGAACCAGTGCTGATCTCTTCTCACAGGTAATTAATGACAGAACGAGAGGGAATGGCTTCAAGCTCCAACAGGGTAGGTTTAGACTGAACATTAGGAAAGAATTCTTCAGGGAAAGAGTGGTCGGGCATTGGAATAGGCTGCCCAGGGAGGGGGTTGAGTCACCATCCCTGGATGTGTTTAAGAGACGATTAGATGTGGTGCTGAGGGATATGGTGTATGGGAGGACTCTGTAGAGTAGGGTAGATGGTTGGACTCGATGATCCCAAGGGTCTCTTCCAACCTAGACAATTCTATGATTCTATGAATGGTCTGTTTTTTTTGTACTGATAACACTAATGTACAAAATAATCTGAAAATTAAAATCTGAATCTTTGAATTCCACTTTCCACTGCAGTATATTACTGAGACTTTTCCCGATGACTACATCTCCAGGGCTACACGTGACAGCTGTTCCGAGGACCTGGTAATGCTGCGGGAAAGAAGTAAACCTATTCTCTCCCTTGGCAACTGCCAGGTGAAATTTGAGGCACTAACTGTAATTAATGTGACTGGAGTTTGGCCAAGAAATTATGAACGTTAGCACTTCAAATTAAGATGCAGATCAAATCACCATTCCAAAGAAACATGACTATAACCATGCCATGAATTTTATTTGAATACATCTTCGGAAAGAAAGGTTACTTTGCAATATTATTAAAAATATTTCACTTATCACTGAAATGTTCAAATGAGTAGTGCCAGTAAAAGGAAAACATAGCTGTACTCATTTTTAGGAGAAGAAAAAGGCTGTAAGGTGTTAGCTTTCTTCTCCTTTATTTCAGTATAAATCCCCTTAAGTCTGCTAATCCATCTTCGTGTTTCCAGCATCGTTTACATTTTGTATTCTAACTTCCCAGCAGGTTCTGGCTGTCCCAGGTATTATCCTTACAGTGTGGCAGGGGATTCTCACTTCTTTTCTATGCCCCAAATCCCTGTAATGCTACCTAAATAGTGTTGTGGTACTTGCTAGTAAGTTAGATCACATTCCTCAGTTGCTAAAGTGAAAGTACTTTTACCTTAATGCAAGAGAATCAAATAGAAAAGATTATATTATTAGCATATTTAAGAAAAGTTGGTGGTTTCACCAACTTCGACAGAGTGAGACTTCGAAATGCTAATACCACTAGTCAGTAAAGAGTATGGAAGAAAGTCACTGAAGGAATTGACCAGCATTCAAATTTTTAATTTATGGGTCTTTTACATATATTAAGGAAAGAGGGCCATAAAGACAATCAAGGGGCTGGAGCCCCTCTGCTGTGAGGACAGGCTGAGACAGATGGGGGGTTCAGTCTGGAGAAGAGAAGGCTCCAGGGAGACCTTAGAGCACCTTCCAGTCCCTAAAGGGGCTCCAGGAGAGATGGGGAGGGACTCTGGATCAGGGAGGGGAGCCATAGGACGAGGGCTCACAGTTTTAAACTGAAAGAGGGGAGATTTGGATTAGATATTAGGAGGAAATTCTTTGCTGTGAGGGTGGTGAGAGCCTGGCCCAGGTTGCCCAGAGAAGCTGTGGCTGCCCCATCCCTGGAGGGGTTCAAGGCCAGGCTGGATGGGGCTTGGAGCAACCTGGTCTGGTGGGAGGTGTCCCTGCCCAGGACAGGGAGTGGAACTGGATGGTCTTTAAGGTCCCTTCCAACCCAAACCATTCTGTGATTCTATGACATTATACAAGACAACAACCATTTGTGGCATAGCCAAGAGTACTTAATATAAACTACTTAATGGTACTAGGAATTTAATTGATCCAAATCCTACAGAAGCCAGATTTCATATAACTGGAGTTAAACGAGGTGCTCTACCAATAGCGTTCAGCAGTATAAAACCTAAACCAGCAGAATAAAAGTATCAACAATACAATCAGCAGTATAAAACCTAAAACCTAAATCAATGAGCAGCTTATGTTTTTATGCAGTCAATGGCAGTTTCTGCCTGAATGCACAGCTCCTTCGTTAACTATAGTTTATTTAGATTTCCATTACATATAATAAATATATTAAGTTACTTCTCCTAACATCAACAGTTGGTTTAAGGGTACTGAAAATGCTTTCCTTCTTCCTCTAGTTTTCTCTAGCTTTTCTTTGCACTAATACAGAATTAGTTTTCCCTCTTAATTATCATCACAAGGGCAAATAAAACTGTTAATATGTAGATTCTGTGAAGTGCATCTCAACCAAGGCGCACAGTTTCATTTTCACCTGAAAGAGAACAATATCATAAGAATAAAATATAATATAATATGAATAATTATATTATTCTTGGCCTGGTCTGATGCTCAAGTTTGAAGTCTACAGTTGTTATTTGGATTACTGCTACCTTTCAGGTTTTCTTTGTTCTTTTTGTTTTTTTCCCCACTTATTATTATCAATATCCCCAAAGTTCTGCTGAGACATCCTCATCACAAATTGAGGGTTGGGTGGTTTGTTTGTTTTATAAAAAATGTAAAGCGAGAAGTCGCTGCAGAGAAGCCCTGACCCATTCACCTCTGGAGACAGAAAATGAGAACAAACTAGCTGGAGTGGGAAGCTAAAAAGGAAAAGCATTAACAGCATGGCTTCCTAAGTCACCTTTCCTGCTTTCTTTTGACTAGAGAAAAATAACTCGGGCAATTAAAACGCAGGGAACTTTATCTCTGGGGTTTAGATGCTCCAGCTGATTGCTGTTCTTGTTCAAAATTGCTTCATAAGGTCGCATCCATCATTTGTGACTCCTTTTCTTCAGATGCTTTTTTTCTTCATTGTGTTCCCCTCTTTTTCTCTTCCCCAGCATTTTCTCTTCCTTTCCCTCTTAACATTCTCTTCAACATCGTTCCGTGTTTCTTTTGCTGATATTTTTATATTGGATCCTGCGAGCCAGACTGGAGTTTTACAGCCAAAATATTTCGGTTAATAGTATAAAAGACAGATGGTAGAGTTTGAAGTGTTTTAATAGTGATGGTCTTTTGCTAGCAATCAGTACAGAGAGGAAGCACAAGGTTGCCAAAACCATCTCCCACCAACTTTTGGAAGTATGTAGAGATACAAGGAAATCCTAGAGAGCGTTCTGAAACTGCCTTGTAGAAAGATTCAAAGTTGCACACACGAGTTATCTGAGTTGCATGTGCCTGAGAGGAAGGCAATAGGTTAAGACTCATCTCCATCACGGTCACTGTCAATAATCCCAGAATCCGCTTTTTCTTTTCCAGAAGATAAAATTCTGGTACAAGCTCCAATCCCTGTTTGCAGCTCATAGGCCATTCCCGCATTTCTTTACTATTTATTATACCTTCTGATCAAGAGAATGGGGCTGGTCTTTTTTCAGTGGTGCCCAGGGACAGGACAAGAGCATTTGATTATAAGAAGTTCCACCTCAATATGAGGAGGAACTTCTTTCCTGAGGGTGGCAGAGCCCTGGAAGAGGCTGCCCAGAGAGGTGGTGGAGTCTCCTTCTCTGGAGACGTTCAAACCCCACCTGGACACGTTCCTGTGGGACCTGCTGTGGGTGGACCTGCTCTGGCAGGGGGTTGGAGGAGATGATCTCCAGAGGTCCCTTCCAACCCCATAGCATTCTGTGATTCTGTGGACAAGGAAGGAATACAAAAGGCTAGCTCTATTTTTAAGGACATAAATAAAAATAGAATGCAAAGCTCAAGAGCAGAAAGACTTGAAAATCAACCTTCTACCCAAAGTGTCTGGAGGAGCTAGAGCTTGTAGAGGACAGCCTGACAAATTTCTTTTCTTCATATTTTTATTCTCTTAAATACTCCTTTTCTGGAAAGCTTGAGACTCTGAAGGCCGACAAGAACGGGAACAGGAACCACATGGTGTCTCCATAAGGAGAATAGGTGGAAATATTAAAATGGAGACATGTATTTTATAATGTGTATTTCCTCACCACACCTCCCAGATGCACCCTTCCCTCTTTCCACTCTAATATTTCTGTACAGTCACCCACCTAATTTGTTGTTGTGTTTTTCAGTGTATAAATGAAGCCTCCAGTTTGTTACCGGATAATACAATTGTACCAGAAATTGGGTGCTGACCCGTATTTCGTAAGCTAACCTGAATCTGCACGTAACAAAAAGTAAACTTTCCTGCTGCCTATTTTACAACTCCCCAAGCCTTCAAAAGAAAGCTAAGGAAAGGCAAATCCATCTTGTGCTAACTGGCCCAGATTGATTATTTTCTGTGAGCCCTAAAACAATTACTTATAAACTCCATATAATAAGGTTTGAACCTTCGAATCGCAATGAGCCGCTGCCGCCTGCTCCAGACTCCTCCCTGCCCCGCACATCGGAAGCCAGAGACCAACAGCTTCAGGGAAAACAGAAGGGGACATCAAAAAAAAAAAAAAAAAAGGAATAAAAACCAGCATACGAAGAGAATAAAGGAAAAGATCAGCACAAAAATTGCTGTTTGAGGTAGTGTTTTAATTCCCTCCCGTTTTCCAGGACTGGGCAGTGGGGAAACATCCAGCTAAAGACAGGGTTGAGGGGTCACAGTCACCTTGGTGAGTTGTCACGTGGCTCTAGGCTGAACAGAAGGGGATTTCACACATTGGTAACCTTTCTTTCGGTAGAAAGGTGGGAGCTCACTTCTTTGCTAATCCCAGATTCACAGTTTCAACATGGAACATCTCAACAGAAGTAAGAGAAGATCACAGAATCACAGAATGGATTGGGTTGGAAGGGACCCTAAAGACCATCCAGTTCCAACCCCCTGCCCTGGGCAGGGACACCTCCCACCAGACCAGGTTGCTCCAAGCCCCATCCAGCCTGGCCTTGAACCCCTCCAGGGATGGGGCAGCCACAGCTTCTCTGGGCAACCTGGGCCAGGCTCTCACCACCCTCACAGCAAAGAACTCTTCCTGAGATCTCATCTAAATCTCCTGTCTTCTAGTTTAAAACCGTTCCCCCTCGTCCTATGGCTCCCTTCCCTGATCCAGAGTCCCTCCCCATCTCTCCTGGAGCCCCTTTAGGGACTGGAAGGGGCTCGAAGGTCTCCCCGGAGCCTTCTCTTCTCCAGGCTGAACCCCCCCAACTCTCTCAGCCTGTCCTCACAGCAGAGGGGCTCCAGCCCTCGGATCATCTTTGTGGACTCCTCTGGCCCCGTTCCAACAGGTCCATGTCCTTCCTGTGCTGAGGACTTCAAAATCATCAAATTGTGTTGGCTGGAAGGGACCTTTCAGATCAAGTCCAACCATTGAACTAACACTGACAAACTCACCACTAAACCATGTCCCTCAGCACCACGTCTGCCCAGCTTTACATACCGTCTCCTCTCCACAAGCCAACGGTCTATACAACTCTCCACAGAGGGCTGCTCTGCACAACCCCAACTTGTTTTCTGAAGTATTCTTTCTAAATTAAACCCATTTTAACAACAGACTTCTGCAACTCAATCACATTTGCCAGTTTTAGTGAACATCTGAAAGTCTTCTCTATTCACATTCCACGTGTTAAAAGAGGTCCAATATGCCATTAGCTTTTTCACACACGTATTTCACATTTTTAAAAAAACAATTTTACTTAATTTTAGATTGCCAGGGTGCTAGTCTCCGAGTCAGGAGACAGAAGTGCAAGAATGCTTCAAATGCTATCTATCAAAATAAGAGGAACGTGGATAGAAGACGCACATCAGACCCACCCTTCAAGTGTGTGGATGAACATGGCTACTGCAGGACGCCCTTTTTTATGCTTTTCCAGGCTGTCTATAAAATATACATAGTTACTTCTTGCATAGTGGGGATTTTACTCAGATCTCATTTCCCTCGTTTGCCTCCCAGTGTCATGTGCTTTTCTTTCCATTTTTTGTAGAATTACAGATTTTTCTCAAAAGGCATCTGATGATGCCACGCTGATGTCTATTTCCTATCTTTCCTCCAGAGCAAAGGAGGAACAATTTATCATTTTGCCTTCAACAGAATGTCTCTGTTAGAGTTGGAAGGGACCTTCCAACAGACCAAAAGAATGTCTCTGAAAAATGCTGTTTTGCCAATAAGCTGTTACACCTTAAATTAGTTTTTTTAAGAGGTCCATGGAAGGGGTGCTCTGTTACACACCTCAGTGCCAGCAGAAGAAATGGGGTGGGGGGAGAAAATCTCATTTCTAAATCCATTTTCCTTCTCAGGAGTGATCCTCTCCACCACTTACCTACTTATCCACCACCAGTAAAAGAACTCTGCACCTCCATTTTTTTCACATTCACATTTAAACTGGACTAATTAAAGAACGGCATATGATAAGAACCGAAAGAAGTGAAAAAATGTAAGAGCTGGGAATCAGAACAAGAGGTAACTCTCCATCATGACGTCCATCATTCCTGAGATTACAAAGTTTGCAGCCATCTATTCAAAGCTAATCCCAAACGACGTACAGACCAGCCATACCCCAAGCAGCGAATAACAAATAACTGAAGCAAATAAATTGCTCATTTTCAACGCTTCATTTCATGTCATTAGTTGAAAATTATTTGCTAAAAATAGCAGATATTTACAAATTACTATGACAATCACAGAAATAGGGATTCTGTAAGAGGTAAGGAAGTGGCTACATTTGTAATTAATAGCTCTGGTAATTAACAGTTTAACTAGTTTGATCTGTCATGCATTTTATTCCAAGTGACCAGACTTGCTGAGTCTGAAATTATCCGAAATGACGATTCCGTGCCTTACAGTACAAAAGGAAAAAAAATCAGGCACCTTGACCACTAAAAACAAACTAACTACAAATTGGATCAAAAAAATCCTCCTGTAAAAGCCTCAGTTTTTTGGTCAGTGCTCCTCAGTTTCTGAACAGGCAGATCTCAGCAGGTACCTGACAGAACTTCTGATCTTCTGTCCTGCTTTCAAAGTGCTGAGCACTTCAAAGGAAGTTTTCTCCCAGTGTGATGGAGATACCAAAAGTGTGATGCTAAACAAGAGATGAATAAAAACAGGAAAATAAGGAAGAAAAATTGCTTTTTAAACAATCTGCCTGAGTGATGCAATTATTTTCACAATCAAAGTCTTCTAGGTCTAGAGGCAAAAAATGCAGAGTAAAACATGGTAATTTGTTAGAAATGGCAATTTGTTAGAGGATCTCCTAAATCCAAGATACTAAATGCTACTGCGCGTGAATGTGAAATGCTAAAGAATGCACTCAGCACCTATCCTGGTGATAAAATTGTTTTCTCATTTTAAGACTAAAATGTAACAATGTAGAAATAGGCTGACATTTCATATATATTTTCTAAGAAGAGAACGTTAGATTTGTCACACTGGTTCAGGCCTAATGCTCCAGCCCAGTTCAGACCATAGCCAAAAACTGGTCTCATCAGAACGAACACAAGTCCCAAGCAATCCCACGTCACGTTTCCCTTACAATCTCCCAACCTCTGGCCATCCGCAGCTCAGACACATTTGTAGATATTAAAGATTTAGTTGATATGGGGAATATAAAATATCCAAGATATGAGCAAACTCCAGTACATTGACACAGTGAGTTGTCTGTTTTCTAATAATTTCAAACAGTTAGTTTGTTTATCTATTTCTTTTGATTTCCTACTAGGTACTGAGCTGCTACTTTCATAGGACTTTCTACAGTATAACCTCACAAGTCTTGCTTCTGACTGCTAAAAATCATCTCAGCATTCATCATTTTATATACAACTTAAACATCTACTTTTCCCATGTGAAAAACTTTACTTTTACCTACACCAAATTTCACCTGCCAGTACATTATGCAGCTACTGAGTTGCAGAAGATCCTCCTCCAATTCTAAACTTAACTTTAGTATTTCCATTTATGACCCTCAACAAGCTTTCTTATTCCACCAGCTATACATTGTTATTTATGCTGGATGGCCCAGGTCCCAGCACAAATATCTTTGGAACTCCACTGAAGACTTAGGAATCTCACCATCTGTTCCTGCCTGGTGTTTCCCACGTTTAAATCACTGATTTACCCATTCAAGGACCTCCATTCTTATTCCTCTGCTCATTGCTTCCTTAAGGTCTTTCTCACAATAAAGGCTTTTAGGAGATGGAGCTAAATTTAATTATCATAGAATTGTTAGAGTTGGAAGGGACCTTAAAGGTCATCCAGTTCCAACCCCCTGCCCTGGGCAGGGACACCTCCCACCAGNTAGCAGTAATCCAAATAACAACTGTAGACTTCAAACTTGAGCATCAGACCAGGCCAAGAATAATATAATTATTCATATTATATTATATTTTATTCTTATTATATTGTTCTCTTTCAGGTGAAAATGAAACTGTGCGCCTTGGTTGAGATGCACTTCACAGAATCTACATATTAACAGTTTTATTTGCCCTTGTGATGATAATTAAGAGGGAAAACTAATTCTGTATTAGTGCAAAGAAAAGCTAGAGAAAACTAGAGGAAGAAGGAAAGCATTTTCAGTACCCTTAAACCAACTGTTGATGTTAGGAGAAGTAACTTAATATATTTATTATATGTAATGGAAATCTAAATAAACTATAGTTAACGAAGGAGCTGTGCATTCAGGCAGAAACTGCCATTGACTGCATAAAAACATAAGCTGCTCATTGATTTAGGTTTTAGGTTTTATACTGCTGATTGTATTGTTGATACTTTTATTCTGCTGGTTTAGGTTTTATACTGCTGAACACTATTGGTAGAGCACCTCGTTTAACTCCAGTTATATGAAATCTGGCTTCTGTAGGATTTGGATCAATTAAATTCCTAGTACCATTAAGTAGTTTATATTAAGTACTCTTGGCTATGCCACAAATGGTTGTTGTCTTGTATAATGTCATAGAATCACAGAATGGTTTGGGTTGGAAGGGACCTTAAAGACCATCCAGTTCCAACTCCCCGCCCTGGGCAGGGACACCTCCCACCAGACCAGGTTGCTCCAAGCCCCATCCAGCCTGGCCTTGAACCCCTCCAGGGATGGGGCAGCCACAGCTTCTCTGGGCAACCTGGGCCAGGCTCTCACCACCCTCACAGCAAAGAATTTCCTCCTAATATCTAATCCAAATCTCCCCTCTTTCAGTTTAAAACTGTGAGCCCTCGTCCTATGGCTCCCCTCCCTGATCCAGAGTCCCTCCCCATCTCTCCTGGAGCCCCTTTAGGGACTGGAAGGTGCTCTAAGGTCTCCCTGGAGCCTTCTCTTCTCCAGACTGAACCCCCCATCTGTCTCAGCCTGTCCTCACAGCAGAGGGGCTCCAGCCCCTTGATTGTCTTTATGGCCCTCTTTCCTTAATATATGTAAAAGACCCATAAATTAAAAATTTGAATGCTGGTCAATTCCTTCAGTGACTTTCTTCCATACTCTTTACTGACTAGTGGTATTAGCATTTCGAAGTCTCACTCTGTCGAAGTTGGTGAAACCACCAACTTTTCTTAAATATGCTAATAATATAATCTTTTCTATTTGATTCTCTTGCATTAAGGTAAAAGTACTTTCACTTTAGCAACTGAGGAATGTGATCTAACTTACTAGCAAGTACCACAACACTATTTAGGTAGCATTACAGGGATTTGGGGCATAGAAAAGAAGTGAGAATCCCCTGCCACACTGTAAGGATAATACCTGGGACAGCCAGAACCTGCTGGGAAGTTAGAATACAAAATGTAAACGATGCTGGAAACACGAAGATGGATTAGCAGACTTAAGGGGATTTATACTGAAATAAAGGAGAAGAAAGCTAACACCTTACAGCCTTTTTCTTCTCCTAAAAATGAGTACAGCTATGTTTTCCTTTTACTGGCACTACTCATTTGAACATTTCAGTGATAAGTGAAATATTTTTAATAATATTGCAAAGTAACCTTTCTTTCCGAAGATGTATTCAAATAAAATTCATGGCATGGTTATAGTCATGTTTCTTTGGAATGGTGATTTGATCTGCATCTTAATTTGAAGTGCTAACGTTCATAATTTCTTGGCCAAACTCCAGTCACATTAATTACAGTTAGTGCCTCAAATTTCACCTGGCAGTTGCCAAGGGAGAGAATAGGTTTACTTCTTTCCCGCAGCATTACCAGGTCCTCAGAACAGCTGTCACGTGTAGCCCTGGAGATGTAGTCATCGGGAAAAGTCTCAGTAATATACTGCAGTGGAAAGTGGAATTCAAAGATTCAGATTTTAATTTTCAGATTATTTTGTACATTAGTGTTATCAGTACAAAAAAAACAGACCATTCATAGAATCATAGAATTGTCTAGGTTGGAAGAGACCCTTGGGATCATCGAGTCCAACCATCTACCCTACTCTACAGAGTCCTCCCATACACCATATCCCTCAGCACCACATCTAATCGTCTC
This sequence comes from Tringa tobata, assembly GCA_033628505.1. Classification (NCBI taxonomy): domain Eukaryota; kingdom Metazoa; phylum Chordata; class Aves; order Charadriiformes; family Scolopacidae; genus Tringa; species Tringa tobata. The sequence continues at coordinate 1,691,150 of JAHREE010000316.1, read as the reverse complement.
TTAAACACATCCAGGGATGGTGACTCAACCCCCTCCCTGGGCAGCCTATTCCAATGCCCGACCACTCTTTCCCTGAAGAATTCTTTCCTAATGTTCAGTCTAAACCTACCCTGTTGGAGCTTGAAGCCATTCCCTCTCGTTCTGTCATTAATTACCTGTGAGAAGAGATCAGCACTGGTTCTCAGTCTATATAACAAAGAATTGTTGTATTTTTTTTCCTAACGTGCTCTGGACAGTGGAGTTAGATTAGCCACTGATTTGGGAAGCTGGAATGTGGTTACTTTAGTGAGACTGCTTATGAACTCTTATTGCTGGCCTTGACTTGACGTACAGCCCAGTGCAGCTACAGGAGCTCCAGCACTGGAATAAGGATTTTACTTCTGAGATAAGATCTGAGTTATGTTCTGTGGCACGAAGGTTTTTCTTCTCTATTATTCTGATGCTTGGTTCTTGTGATAGTAATTTTGCTACTCTTTTTTTCTTCTTTTTTTTTTTTTTTAACAGATGAATAAACTGAGAGGTAAGAGGTGGGCAATTTATTCTAAGTGATTCCATATGTATGATATTATAAGATATGAAACAATATTGGTTGCTTTTCTAGGAGAACTCATGCAGTTCTTTCCATCAACGCAAAAGATCTCTATTTTGGACCTCAGAAGTATAGATGGAACTAGATGATCTTTAAGGTCCATTCCAACCCAAACCATTGTCTGATAGATGCCAGTCACATAAATCAAGACCTCCTGCAGAATGCAGGACAGCTATTGAGAAGATGACAAGAACCTGTGTATTTTAAGGAACACTTTTGTTTTTAGTGTAACACAGTGACTTTTTGGGGGTACTAGAAGGCTGAGATTTTATTACTGCTTTGTTTTTCTTTTAATGATTATGCATTTTATGAGTGTCACTGAGATTCTTTAAGGGCAAATGACTGTTGAAGCTTCCATGGTAGAGACAGTGCGTTGTGATGAGGATTTTGGTCTCTGTGCTGCATTAAATGCAACTTGACGGAAAACATGACTTGGTAAATGTACAACATCTCAATAAGTAGTTTTGGAGGAACAGGTTAATCCTGTTTGTACAAGAGCGAGTTACACGTCAGCAGGAATTGGCTCCTCTCTCATCACTGACTGTACCGTACGTGGGAATTCCAGGGTTACTCCGGGGCCTTCCCTGGTGGGATGGCAAGGGGTGATTTTTTTTTGCACAGCTTGATGTACTCTGGCTTGTAGAGAATTTAATTCAAAGCAATGACTATTATTCCTTTGAGCATGAGCAACATGAAAAGAATGTTTTTCAATTTCTCTTAGTGCTTTGGTTTCCTTTTAGATCACTGCCGTGTGCCACTTCGTCCTGAACAGAACTTAATTGGCACGTAGTGATGGAGGCAATGCTGCTAGCCTTCAGCTTTTTTTGTGAGTCACAGTATTTAGGGGGTTTCTTCAGATCCCCGGTTCTAAATTTCTACAATTGTATGAGAATCACAACAGGAAGCTGAAGTAAAAGCAAGTTTCTAATTCTCTTGATTGCAGGCATGAGCTGGATAGCTGAAGGCAAGTTAGCCCAAATTGTAGCCATTTTTAAAAACTCCTGATTATTTAAACAATTTCATGATTATTTAGAACTTGGCCAATGAACTCTGAAGTTTTCAAGCAGAGAGCAGAGTTGCATGCACTCTTTCTCCTGTCCTGTGTGAGTGATGAATTCTTCCTGGAGCAATATCTGCCAAGGTACTCTTTATACAAACCTTTGGTCTAACCCAGCACTTAGAAAACACTTTGCCAGTGTATTTAAAGTATCTTTTTTCTGTTTAATACGTAAACAAACAACCCCAAGCAAAATGCAGCCCTTCTCTGTTACACCTTTCTGCTCCAGCTGCAATGTGACCATCTACTTAATGCCAGTGAGTGTACAAGACCTTATTATTTCATAACCTTCTGAGTACTGAGTTTTGGATTGTTTTTTAATTAGCATTTTAATTGCTCATCAAAGTAATTGAAAACTGCGTTGAAAAAATGGTGCATTTACTAATCCCATTGGTACCAGTCAACAGTAACCTTTTCCCAAGGTCAGATGTGTGCTTGTGATAGCAGGAACTTTCTTTGCTGATGTGATGCCAAAGACGTGGTGGGTAGAGATGCTTTTCTCGCGCCTCTGCTGGCGTTGGGGGAACAAGGAGGTGTTATTCTATGCATTATGGCTTATCACAGAATCACATGGGGTTGAAGGGACCTCTGGAGATCATCCAGTCCAACCCCCTGCCACAGCAGGGCCACCCAGAGCAGGTCCCACAGGAACGTGTCCAGGTGGGGTTTGAACGTCTCCAGAGAAGGAGACTCCACCACCTCTCTGGGCAGCCTCTGCCAGGGCTCTGCCACCCTCACAGGAAAGAAGTTCCTCCTCATGTTGAGGTGGAACTTCCTGTGTTCAAGTTTGTGCCCATTTCCTCTTGTCCTGTCCCTGGGCACCACTGAAAAAAGACTGGCCCCATCCTCCTGACACCCACCCTTGAAGTATTTACAGACATTGATCAGATCCTCCCTCAGCCTTCTCTTCTCCAGACTAAACAGATGCACCCCAGGATGCCATTGGCCTTCCTGGCCACAAGGGCACGTTGCTGGCTCCTGGTCATCCTGTTGTCCACCAGGACTCCTAGGTCTTTCTCCTCAGAGCTGCTCTCCAGCATCAGCTCCAAACCTGTGCTGGTGCAGGGGGTTATTTCTGCTGAGGTGCAGCACCCTACATTGCCTTTTTTGAAGTTCATCAGGTTCCTCTCTGCCCAGCTCTCCAGCCTGTCCAGGTCTCTCTGGATGGCAGCACAGCCCTCCATCGTGTCAACGATCCCTCCCAGTTTTGTATCGTTAGCGAACTTGCTGAGGATACACTCCATCCCCTCATCCAGGTCATTGATGAATATCAAAGCCAGACTCCACTTGTGAGCACACCAGATGAGTCTGAAGGGATTAGTGCTGGTAGGGAAAGCTTTAATTTATGTCATTGCTCCAGGACAGTGGGGGACACTCATCCCACCGCTAACACACGATCACTGGAATCTAAGCTGTGGCTCAGTTCCTGGAACTGACTGGAGAAGACACTGAACAGGCAAGGATTCAGGTAGGCTGGGTCATATGAAGCTGGAAGCTGCACTAAAAGGCGCTGAAATAATCGTTGAGATTTTGTTTAAACAAGATGTCTGAGCCCTCATTAATTTTTAGAGGAAGTAATGAAATGACTTTACTAATCAGTTTGTCTTGCCGAAGTTTGAACGTGCTTTGGGAAATTCTCCTCATCGTCTCTTCTTTTCAAGTTTTATGTTTTCCCTTGCAATGAGTTTACCTTTCTGCAGCTACAGGATCCCTGCTGGGAGGAAGCAAACAGCCTCTCAACAGGGAGCTCTGTAAGAATATTGAAATGTTAGGTTTATCTACTTTCACTTCAAATTTAGAGTTTCAAATAATTCATGTACTGTCTTGGTACTTATTTTCCCGTCCCACTTGTGTGAAGGCAACTGTGCTCATTGTTCTGTGGCCCAAAAATTGGTGCTTGAAAAGTAAGAAATGTGAGATGAGCCCATCCTCTCCTGCAAATGTCTCTTTTCTCCTTAATCTCCCCAAATTTCTTAGCAGTAAGTACTTGACAGAGCTCTATTGAAGCTGGTGGAAAAGATCCCTTTTGTTCATTCCTTTTAGGGAGGATTTGGGCATTGTAGTCTTTATATTCCATGTTTTCATGCAGCATGAGGCAATGTAATTCCTAAGTCTTCTCCGTGGTTTTGCATGATTTTTTTTCTAATTTTTTACAAAATAGGTTTGGTTTTGAAATTTGTTAATACCCATAAAGTTTCTCTGAGGAATTAAAATGGAATGAAACAGAACAAAAGCTTTTTATTTCAGAAGTAGACTTTTGTTCACGTTTATGTTGTATTCTAGATAATTGCCTTATGAGCTTTTTGTTTGTATAGTATTCATGCTTTGTTGCTTTGCAGAGGTGCATAATAATACTAGAAATCACCTGTGGAACAGATTCCATTTCTTGACAAAATCAAGTTGCTTTCCTCCAATCCAGCCCCTCTGTGTGAGCTGAAGATGGACTATTTGTTCTTTAACCTGTAGAGTTTTTAATGTATGAAAAATTGCTTAGATAAATTCTGTGCTTGAACGTGCTGTCCATTCAATGACATTTTTTTTCTGAGTTTCAGGGCTGCTAACTAGTCACAATGCTTGCAAAAGTTGGTGGATGTTGTTATAAGCCCCTATATCTCATATATCTATTTTTATATACATCCTATATACCTGTTTTTATGTCTGTTTTAAGAGCTAGGCCGTAATCTTTTCAGTCAACCGATTTCTGAAGTGGGGGCATACTGCAGATTGAGCAAGAGGAAAATAAAGAAATAAATCATCGTGTTAACTTTGATGAACCTTCAAGGCTCTTCTGGGTGTAATAGCGGTCACAGAACATCTGAAGTCTTAGGAGAAGCATATTTTACTTTGTGCTCATTGGTAAATTAGGATTAATTGCTGGCTGAGCTTGCAGTTGAGAAGTAATTGGCTCATTGTCACTGAGCAGGCTTAAGGGGGGGGGAAACTACAACGGTTATTGCTTTGGAAGTTAAAAAAGGAAGTCTCTGCTATGTTTGAAATGAAAATAAAACAGCTAGAGCTTGACCCATTGAAACACTTCATACTTTTCATTGCTAGCAGGAGATCCTTAGTGAGGCAGATCAAATGTAATTATCGAGAGAACATAAAGAAAACATCTTTGTTTGCCCTGTTGTAATGAGGACATCTCAGCAGGACGGGGCCCGAGTGTGCTGGGTTCTGAGTGCTGAACAGGCTTCTGGGCTCCAGAGTTAGTGGGGGTCTTAGTCGTTTAATTACGTGGAGTTATTTTTGCTTTTGCAAGCACCAGTAACTTTCTTTTAAAAAGAGGTAAGAGCTTGCAATACATAATGCATCCTTCATATCCCGAAGGTGGTCACAATTATTAAGCAATTAGTGTGAACACCACCTGGGTGTGCTTCTGTCTCTTCATCTGTATGTTGGTGGTGATGGATATAACCTAAACCCAGAGATGTCCATTCACAAATGGAGAAACCAACCAAAATGAGTTCTTTTGGCGTGCCTGAATTCAGGTTCAGAGAGTTTAGAGAAGTCCTTTCAGCCTCCTTCCAAAAATGTGACAGATGACCAAGTCCCGTGTCCCACATGGGCAGTACTGGCTTATAGCTGTCTAGTACTTGATCCTCCTAATCCATTCTTCCTTGTTTAGGTCTTGTACTTGGGTCTACAAGTATTCACCAGAGTACAGGGACTCTTCATCAGGGAGTGGAGACATAGGACAAGGGATAATGGTTTTAAACTGAAAGAGGGGAGATTTAGATGAGATCTCAGGAAGCAATTCTTTGCTGTGAGGGTGGTGAGAGCCTGGCCCAGGTTGCCCAGAGAAGCTGTGGCTGCCCCATCCCTGGAGGGGTTCAAGGCCAGGCTGGAGGGGGCTTGGAGCAACCTGGTCTGGTGGGAGGTGTCCCTGCCCAGGGCAGGGGGTTGGGACTGGATGGTCTTTAAGGTCCCTTCCAACCCAAACCATTCTATGGTTCTATTCTCTGATTCTACTTAATCCCTCCCAAATGGTTGTGTGCTCTGCATTTTCAGTTTTACTGAGCGTGAGATCAAGTCCTCGTGGAAGAATAATATTTTGGCAGAACTGTCTTTCTGCATGCAAATCATGCTGTTTCTTCCTTGGGTTTACATTCTTCAGAGATGTAGTTTTCTCACTTGATTGATGCTGCTGTATGTGTGTAAAAAACAAACAAAACCCCCCCACAAATCAAAACAAAACCAAAACCTACCCAAAACCCAACCCAAACCCAAAAAACTACCCCAACAATCTGTTTTCTTTACAGTTGTGTTGCTATTGTCTTCTTCTGATCCTTTCACCTGAAATAGGAAGGAAAATCTTGTAAGATTTAGCAATAACAAACCTTGTATCTAAGAAATTAAAAGATCAATGTTATGATAACAATACTGATTTTTTTTTCTTTAAGCAGAGGTTGAAGAAGGTTGAAAGTTTTGTTTTATGACATATAAAATCATTGTGTCTTGATTCACCACGGGCACAGAAACTTGTGAGAAAGGGTGTGATCACTAGGGTCTGGCTGCTTAAAAAAATCTTCGTGTAAAATTCCAAAGCGTGCGGGAACATGTCTTTTGTTTCCTTAGATATCTTTGTGTTTGACTATATTTTCACTGTTTCTGAGTTAAATTTGAGAGTTTGAGGTTTTGCTGTCCAATCCAGACACTTTGACCTTATCCTCTGATAGAATATTCTCTCCTGATCTGCATAGTCTCACGCTCTGTACGTCACTGCAGTGGCCATGTGCCTCCAGCAGCAGTGACTAACGTCTGTCACTTGCCTGTCACAAGCCTCCTTGGGCAGAAAAAATGATGAAAAATCTTTTTTTTTTTTTTTTAGGGAGGATGTTTCACTGCTGTCTTTTCTGGTTTTGCTTATAAGAAGAAGGAAGGACACATCTATGAGTTGGGATGCTTCATAAAACTTAGTCCATAGTGAACTTCCGACTGATTTTTTTGGGACATGGGGTGGTGGAGACTGAGGGTTTGTTTTGGGGGTTATTTTTTTTTTAGTCGTGAGTAATACATAGAGAAGGAAGTTTATGAACAAGATGCCCATGTTGTGGTACTCATACTTTAGCTAATACTGGACTATTGCCTGTTCTGGAGTAAGTATTCTCTCTTTTTTCCACTCAAAACAAAAATAGGCGTTATTTCAGCAGAGACTGATTTTTGATTTGGTAGGGGGTTTTTTTGTTTGTTTGTTTTTGGTTGGTTTTTAATCTTTTGTTTCTTAGCACGGAAACCCATATAGTTCTGCTTACCCAGACTTCAAGTGCTCCACTCTTCAGCTATTAAAAGGATTGGTTTGATTGTTAGGTCAGTGCAAATGTACTTTAAATCAACTATACATGCTTTGCCATCAGATATACTCCCTTCCTTTAAGTGTGGGAGGGATAGGGAAAGGCTGGGTGCTGACACCCTCCTGACAGGTAGTGGAAAAGAGCATTTGACTGTTGGAGTTCAGGTTGTTTAATGCGTTGGAGCTAAACATTTGTATTGATGGGTAGATCTTCTAAAGATTTGATGTGCCTTAAACCCAAAGGTGACCCCCTAAAGAAAGCATGTGGACCATTACACCTCGTGTGTGGAAAATATGTCAACAGAATTAAATACGTAACAAAACTGTTGAGTTGGGAGTATTTTTTTAATTAAATTTCTTTATATACCATTGATTAGCGGATCACTTCTGTGGTCTTTTGATCTGCCCTGTGGATATACAGATATATATATATATTCTTGGTGATGTTAGATGAGTAAGTAGAGTTGGTGCCTCCAAGGCAGGGTCACTTACTGGGAGCAGCAACGTCAGAGGAGATGCTGCTGTCCTTGCTGGAGTTGTATTACAACTCTCTAGCATTCCCTCATCACCCTCAAAACAGTTAATTTCCTGATTCTGTGTGGGGTTTTTTTTTATTATTTATGCAATTTATTAAATGCTTCATAGATAATAAATACTTGATGCTTTGTTTTTCCCTTATAACATCTTTGTTTGACAGTCCATTTATTGAAGCCGAAGATGAAGCGATAAGGGAAGGATAAAATAAATGCCTCAAGATTTCTTTGGGTTCATTTTAGCCTCTGATGAGTGCAGAACATGTTCTTGGCACTGAGGAGACAATTTGTCTCCATCCTGGCCAAATCTGGATGGCAAAAAAGAGACTGGTGTGCTGCTGCTTTTCCCTCTGGAGGAGGTAGCAATGTGTGGGCAGGAAAAGGGCAGTGGGGCATTTCAGTGGCATTCAAACCATAACAGCCAGGGGATCCCAGAATTTTGGGATATTTGAACATGTTTAGCAGGCAGTGGAGACGTAGCCTTTATGTGCCTCAGCCTCTAGACAGAATAAAGGGTGACCTGCACTAAAACCAGTAAATCTATTCAACCCTATTGAGAGTGGATTTGTTAAATGGGAACAACTTCCTCTCTGTCTCATCCTCTTTGTTGTGAGTAAACCGTAATAATCCTAGAGAAAATGAAAGGCAAGGGAGGAAAAATAGGGTATATTCTAGCCATTTTGTCTGTATGTCTGTCCTTCTCTTGGACAGCTAATAGGGAGAAAGAGAGTTAGAAAAATTATTTTACTTTTCAACAACAATCAGGAAATGAGAAATTTTATGTTGAATTTTTTGTTGACTTGATTTTCTGCAAAATGAAGCATTTTCCTTTTCCAGAGACTGCGAGAAACAAACACTTCCCCGGGGTTTATGAGATTTTGCATTTCCTCCTGGCTGACTTTTTTTATGGCTTTTCCTCTCTGACTCATGCCAAGAGCTATTTCAGCTTGACATATTGTGAGTGCATTTTCTGTCTATAATGAAATGGAGAAATGCGGATGATGGATGTGCAGTAGGCTTGCTCACTCCTGGATGCCTCCCTATCGATAAGTAAGCTTAGGTATAGCCAGAAATGGACTTGTATTTACTTCAAAACCATCTGGGCTCCCTTCCTTCAAGTTGTCTGTAGCACCGTGGGTGTCCTCTTGTCCTTGAAGTGATTCATGCTTCTTGCTACAGAAGGTTGCCACTTTCCTCTTTACCTCGTTCCTTGTAAAGAACTCAAATAAAATAGGTCACTTCTGTACGTGGCATCTTTCAAATGTCTGGTATTTCCTCTTCCACAGACAGCTAGAACTCTCCTCTGTAGCCTTATTAGCTTGAAGTTTAAAAGCATGTATTCATGTTTTCATTTCATTTCTGTAGTACAAACGTATTGATATTGCCGGAGCCACATTCCAACTCGTTGTGCCTCAGTTTCCCGAGTGTAAAGCGAGAATGGTATTTCCTTACGCCGTAAAGATAGTTTTGTAGCCTTGCTAATGAGCGTCAGTCACATCTCATGTAGTGAAGGTCACTTACTGACTGAGGATGAGTTAAAGCTCAAGCTTGTCTGCTTCTCTGTGGATAATGTCTTTGTGATTTTATATTGTGCATTTCACATGTCCTCACCGATTCAGTGGATTTCAGTGTTCACTGTTAAGTGTCCTCTGGCACTGTTAAATGGCATTTTAACTTTGAGTTCGTTATCTGGCTCCTGTTAGGGGATGCTACTCAGAAGGTTATGAGCACTATCATCACACTCCAACTGAGGGCACTTCAGTTTGGGTGGTAGATTTGTCCTTTGGAACGGGCTGCCCAGGGCAGGGGTTGAGGCCCCATCCCTGGAGGGATTTAAAAGCCGGGTTGCCATAGTGCTTAGAGACATGGGTTAGTGATGGTTTTGATCAGAGTTAGGTTGATGGTTGGACTAGATGATCTTAAAGGTCCCTTCCAACCTCGACAATTCTATGATTCTAAATGTTTCCATAAGACAAATCTGTAATATTTTTCTTCCCCTCTGTTTGAGCTAAAATTGTGAAATCAGTCAGGACAAATCTCAGTCACGTCAAGGAAATAGAAATATTTCCAGGGGTAGGGTTAGTAGGTCTAAATCCTGACCTAGTCTTTGGATACAGGCTTCTTTCCCATTTGCTTATCAGCGTAGAGAAGGGACACTGGGAAGACACAAACCTACTAGTGACTTCCCTGAATTCTGCGGCACGCAAGTGGGAACCCCCAGTCGTGTTTCCATGCACTCAGCAGAAATCTCTAAAAAACCAAACCAAAACCGACGGAGAAAAGGAAAAAAAAAGAGAAAAATAGGCTTATTATCCACTCTTTTGTTTTGATAGACGAGGTGCTAGTATCTTTTAACAGTGATGTTCAGGTCAAAGAGAGCTATTGTTCTGGCCACCGGGAGATGTTACTACTTGAACCTTGGCTTGTGCATTAATGTGCATTTTTGCAATCATTAGATCTGAAAAAATCCCTTGAGCATGATAGGCAGAAGGTCTCGATGCCTCCGATGGGACTCAGTCTTCAAACTGAGAACACCAGGTGCTTGGTATTTCATACACCTGCTGGATTTTAAAGAGAAATTAGCAGTCTAGAGTATTCAGCAGGAGAAATGAAGGCTTTTGGTTTATAGTCCTTTCTTCCATTCCTCTACTCCTTCTGCAGTAGCTACAGGTATTTCAGATCTTTTAAAGGGCCTAATTGCTTCGTGCTTTTATTTTTTTATTACTGATAATTACTTTAAAATGATAGCTAGAAAATTAACCTTCAGAAGCTGAAAAATGGAAATTGAACGGGCACATAGACATAGGCTACCAGGTACCCAGTAAATTCTCAGTTTCTCATTTCTACCATTGACAGTGGTTTAAGCCAACAGTTGTGGAAAGAACACAGTAAACCTAAAGCTCTATAGTCCATTATTTTTGTTAAATATTTATTATTTTTTTAAGCCTAGAAGCAGCTTGAATCTCAGAACACCAAGATTATCTTTTCTCTCTACGGTAATTAGCAGTAGAGATTTTAGGGATTATCTTATCACGTTGAAAACTTCAAATATTTAAAATCAAATGTGAAAATGTCCATAATGAGGTCCTAGGAGGGGAAACAATTTTGAAATGAGACCTGGTTTAAATTGAAGACGCTGCTTAAAACAGACTTAATGAGTTATTAATGTAAAAGATCAGGTCATTAAATGTGCTTTCTCCCTCACTTCTCTGACCTTTAAATGGAACCGTTGCCTTTCTTCTTTCTTGCTGAGAGTCCTCAAATTCAACACAGAAGATGCTACCAAGACTCCCTAAATATTAAAAATCCGACCAGTTTTACAGTTTTCGGTGGGATTCTGTAATAACATTTACACAGAATTATCCTGTTATTAGATGTTAGTGGTGGCTTTATTGACCTGAATTTTAAAGAACTCCTGGTTGTCTTGTCAAGTCAATTTTAAGGTTATAAAAAATTAATAGCCTGTACAGATGCTCCAGTAAACATCTTAGCTTGAATATTAGGCATCCACATTTCCAGAATAGCCCATGATCTATTATAAGAAACTCTTTCGGAAATGCTGATAACCAAGGAACGTCTCCCCAAAGAACACTTTAAGAGAGTAATTAGAGTTAATAATAATAATTGAACATACGCAGTAGGGAAATTCACAGTGGTTTCAAGGAATTTTATTCTTTTTGACTTGTTTATGTGTCTAAGGTCTAGCGTTGCATGAATACTCATGAATAGAGTGTCCCAAAACACAAGGTTATCTTTTCTTTGCTGGAAGGTTTGTACTGATTTCCAGTGCTTTGGATTAGGCTGTTAAAGGTTAAAGAAAGGAATAATGTGGTAGGTGTGAAGATTTAGATTCTCAGTGTGTGGAACTGCTATAGGGGTAGAAATACATCAAGTTTTTCTTTATTGATCCAATACTGACAGAGATTTTTCCTTCCCGCTCCACAGGTTCAATGGCTTATTTATTTTTACAAGAAGTAATCAGAGCATACGTTATTAACTTTTAACGTGCAATTAGTATATTTTTGTTCCATTCCATAGATTTTTGTATCTCATACTGTACATTTGGTATTATTCTGAGCTTTAAGAGGGTAATTTCAGTATTGGCTATTTTCACTGGGAAACTAACTATATTGAGGACAAAAGAGATAAAGGATTTATGTTCAGATTTACAGAATATCTTTATATCAGTCTTATTTTTAGACCAGCACAAGGATGTTTACTTCAATTGCTTTAGATCAATCTATGAGAAAATATAAAACAAAGGAAAGCAGAATAGTTCATTAACTTCATAAACAATTAATAAGCTGTAAGGAAGCTGTTACGTACCACGTGTAAAGTAAAATTCATACTGTTCCTCTTCTGTCCATATTTTAGAGAAAAAAAAAGAAGTGTCCAGATGATAACTAAGCAAATACATTCAAACAGTGTTGTGTGGTACTTTAGATTATGTCTTAATGCAGCAGCGGCTTGTGATTCAAAGTTGTCGGCGTAATTTATTTAGTGTTTTCTAAAGGTCTGTGCTTCAACACTGAAAGCCTTACGTTTCTACACTGCTGATATTCAATGAGAAAATTCCATTCTTGGGTCAAAAGCACCATTTTTTGGTTACCGATTTGGTTTGGGTTTATCGAGGAGGTGCCTGGGGTAGATGTTACCGGGGACGATGGGACTGTGGGAACAAGGGAATTGGATTCCAGCTCTAGGCCACGTTTCTTTGGCTGGATTGTTTTCCTGTCCTTTGCTCGAGCCTTGATTCCTTGTTTTTATGAGTGGGTTTGTACTTCAGCTGCCCCCACCCAATACCTCCAGGTTATTGCATTGCCAGTTACAGGGTGCTTATAGAGCAACTCAAAAAGGTAGTTCTTGGTGTCTAAATCGAGTAACAAACCTTATTGAAAAAAATGGGAGCAGTTCATTTTGCTGATTGATTAAATACTTATTATTAAATGTGTTTTAAGGTAGAATTTTCTGAAGGGCTATTAAATGGTGTAGCGGAATGCTGAATTTGGAAAGTGCAAGCCTCTTCTCAGCTTAATCACAGGATCTCTGATCTTTTCATTATATTTAAAGGCCTCTTGAAGTGGCAAGATTGATATGAAAAAATAACATGAAATCGCAAAATAACTGCATGTTATGTTTTCCAAAACACTGAGGTAAGCTACATAATAATTACTTTTGGACCTCTTAAACGAAAATGCACAGCAGCATTCAGGAATATGTGATTACACCGAGGATTTCTTTATTAAAACTCTAACTTGTATTAAAGAATGGGTGCCCCCCTCCCTTTATGCAACATCTCATGCTTGATGGTATTAAAGTCTTTTCCAAATTTGGTTAAATTAATCCCTAGGGCAAAGCTGCTCAAAAGCAAAGGCATGGTATCAGTGACTAAGCATGGACGTTGGTTAAGGCTGAGTGATAGTATACAATGGGGGGAGGATGGACGAAAGAAGGTATTATACTCCTTTTTGAGATGGAGATTTTCAATACAAAGAGAAATGCCTTTCAAAAACGGCATTGTCAGATTGGAATCCCACAGTTGAAGCTTGTGGTCTTAACATTAAACAAGCTCTTTTTCTCTATTTTGCAAATATTAAGTAGTTTTAATAGGTTATAATGCATTGAAAAAATGTACTCTACAATGTTTTCCTGAACAGTTTATAAGAACAGACATTCAACAGTTTAATGGTTCATTCTGATTTGCTATCCTGATTATTTGAAGTTTCTGATTTGTCTGTATGTTATACAGCTGTTCTTGAAGAGTTAATAAGTTGTTCCTTCCTTCCTTCCCTCCCCACAAAGAGTAATCAGAACTCCAAGAAAGATACTTCCATGCTGAAGGACAAATAGATCATTGGAAATTTCAGATGCCAAGCAGTATGTCTGCCAGAAGGATATCTTTTTCCAGATATATGTGTTCAATATGTGCGTAGCAATGATCTGTAGTAAAGCCTATAGCAAACCAAAGAAGAGATGTGTTTGCATCTAAAAACTCTTTTACATAAGCAGTTCCTTCTCCTTCTCCCTCTCCTTCTTCTCCTCCTCTTCCTTCTCCTCCTCTTCTTTCTTCTTCTCCTTCTCCTCCTCTTCTTTCTTCTTCTCCTTCTCCCTCTTGTTCTTCTTGTTCTTGTTCTTCTTCTTCTTTATTTATTTATTTCTTCCTTCTAGCACCTGTTTTACAAAACAGTTGAATCACCTGTGGGAACTGCAAGGGCAATAATGGATTGAATGTGACTGGATATGCATAGTAATACGTGGTGGAGATGGAGTGCATGCAGAATTGGCACAAAAAGACACAGCAAGTGAAGACAATTGTGCTTTACACGTGGCATAAGAGTGAGTCAGAAGAGATGTTTAATAATGAATATTATCAGAAACGGAAAGAGGAAAATTTGCAACACAGATAAAGAAAAATTTTAAAAGCCAAACTGTGAAGCAATTTATGTGGTTGGGGTCAGTGAGAGCACGATTTGTGCCTAGGGTTTAGAAAGGGACCTAAATCAGTGTAACCAGACGTACCTGATGGAAGTGAGAGTTGGTGGCAAACACACCACAGGGTTCCATTTGATCCAAGTGATGCTTTGAGCACTGCGAGGTGTTCTGGCAAGCTCGGTTAAATGGTTGGGCTCAGTGTTGAGAGAAATGGCCTGAAACCTATTTTTATAAGCATGTTTTCAGCACGGAGCTCTGAGGAACTATTTCTGTGACTGAATTGTCCATTTTCATCAAATATACCTTCCAGGTATAGGAGACCTCAGTTTTTGACTCGTGTACATAGGAAAAATGATGGGGTTTGAAAATGAAAACGTGGTTGCCTGTCTTCACCAAAAGCACAGAGCAAGTCATTTATTTTGAGGAAACTAAAGAGCTAGAAAATGTTGACGAAACCAGATATTCTGGAGATCATTGCTAACGAAGAAAACGCTATGTGGTATGTCAACCGCAGTGGTTGACAGTCTCAAAGTGAATGCTAATTAGAAATGTTTCCTGAATTACGGGTTTTGTTATAAATGGCAGAGCATGAAGATTAATTGCTTTTGGCAGCAGCCAGATTTTTGTCCATTTTTTAAAGAAGCACAAATGTATTTCCACTCTTACACATTGCCATGGCTGTTGAGTAGGTTGTTCTCTGAGCCTGAGAAAATGGACACAGAGCGTAAATGTGATTTCCCAAATGCAGCAGTAGGTCATAGATGCAAGTTTCTAAGGTATATGTTTGCTATGAACATTAGAAGCTTCTTTCTGATTTTAGAAAACACACTCCAATTAGTAACTGAAGTCTTAAAGAAATAAAAAAAAATCATAGAAAAAGAATTCATCCTTTTTTCATTGGTTCTTTTAAATCATTGTGCTGGTAAGTGAAAGTAAAAGAGGGAGAGAGACACATGTTTCTTTATAGGTTGGGGTTTTTTCAGCTTGGGTTAGAGTCATAAAACAAAGATTCCTTCCCCTTCCCTTCTCCCACACCGTATTGTCCCTGCACATTATTATCTGCCCAACAGCTATATTGTCCTTTGTGGCTTACAGTACACAGGTGAAGACAGTCACTGCCTGTCAGGTCAACAGAATTCCAACAAGAATCCCTCTATATTTTCCAACATACAGAATGATAGTGTGCGGTCTCTATATTTAGATTCAGAAAAAGCTCAATTTCTAATAAGTGATGTGTTAATGGAATTGAAGGCTTGAGAGGTTTTGTGGTGGTGTTTTTTCCTCCACTCTCAATGATCTTTTTATTTTCTTCCTTTTTCATTCTGAATGTTGAATAAGACTATTTGGTTGTTTCCCCACTGAGGGAAGACGTACCATCTCTTTCAGATATTTTTAAGAATATTTAGTTCTCCATTCGTTGGCATAGAAAAAAAGTGAGACCGTTCTCACTGGAGGTACACTGATCTGTTTGACAAGAGTTTTTAGGCTCGTGCATGAGCTTTCATCCTATTGCTTTGGTCCTTCTGCACTGTGGTAAATCGGTGCTTGGTGGCACCAGCAGTGGACCAAAATATCCATAAAACTGAGTGGCATTGGCTGGCCTGGCAGTGTAATTTTTCTACTAAAATAGAAGGATTTAACAGAGTATGTAATTGTTCATTCTTGATTCAGTCAGAATAATATTCTAACACCTGAAGCTCTTAAAAGAGCTCCTCAATGACCAATACCTCCATTGCTACGTTCTAATGTGCATACAAAATGAAAAGGTGGGTAAGACATGGGCAGCCCTGTCCTCAGTGTGCAGAGATAGATGCAATTATTGTGGCTTAGTGTGAGGTGACAGATGTTGGGTGGTGCGAGTGCAGAAAGGTGGCTGGAGCCATGGCCTAGGTGGCCAAGGAGGCCAACAGCATCCTGGCCTGTAGCAGGAACAGTGTGGGGACTAGGACTCGGGAGGTGACTGTCCCCCTGTACTCAGCACTGGTGAGGCCCCACCTCGAGGGCTGTGTCCAGTTTTGGGCCCCTCACCGCAAAAAAGACACTGAGGGGCCGGAGTGGGTCCAGAGAAGGGCAACGGAGCTGGTGAGGGGTCTGGAGCACAAGTCTTGTGAGGAGAGGCTGAGGGAGCTGGGGGTGTTGAGCCTGGAGAAAAGGAGGCTGAGGGGAGACCTTCTCGCTCTCTCCAACTCCCTGAAAGGAGGGTGTAGCCAGGGGGGGTCGGTCTCTTCTCCCAAGGAACAGGTGAGAGGAGAAGAGGAAACGGCCTCAAGTTGCACCAGGGGAGGTTCAGATTGGATATCAGGAAAAATGTTCAGATTGAAAAGGTTCTTAATCCTTGGAATGGGCTGCCCAGGGCAGTGGTTGAGGCCCCATCCCTGGAGGTATTCAAAAACCGGGTTGACATAGTGCTTAGAGACACGGTTTAGTGATAGTTTTTCTCAGAGTTCAGTTGATGGTTGGACTAGATGATCTTAAAGGTCCCTTCCAACCTGGACAATTCTATGATTCTGTGATTCTGTGACTTCGTCTGGAGCTGTCTGCTCGCTGCCTGCAACCACAGTCTTCTCTTTATGAGACTGGCCTCCCTGGATGTTTGTGTTTTATTTCTAATTTTAACAGGAGCTGCTCTGTTGAGGCTGAAAAAATTCAGCCAGAGATACAATAGCAAGATGGATAACATGTAATCAGAGAGGAACACTTAGGGAGAACCTGTGGTGTCCTCATGCCAGCATAACGACCTTGTGTTTATTAAAATAAATATCCCCAAGCAAGGTGGTGCCGAGGAGTTCAATAACAGAAATATTTCCCTGTCCTCCTGCTGCTGAGTGAACAGGGTCTGAAGGTGCCACCTCTAATTGAAAGCACTCCGCGTGCTCATAACAGTTAAGGCTAATTTATTTGTTTATGACAAATAACTGCATACGGAGTACAGGGGAAAGAGGTGGTGTAAGGCAAAATTGAGATAAATTTTCCAGCTGTGCTGAGGAAAGACAGCAAATTCCCTGCATTATTATTGTAAGTGATGACGATGGTAAAAAATACAAAAATAAAAATGAGTCAAGGCAGTTTTAAGTGTTTTCCTGGTTTATAGGTAGGTTCATTGTTCCAGTGACACTTCTATGTGACATTTTGAAATGTTTGTGGGTCTGGTAGGAATATGTGCCATGAAA
Source organism: Tringa tobata (assembly GCA_033628505.1). Lineage (NCBI taxonomy): Eukaryota > Metazoa > Chordata > Aves > Charadriiformes > Scolopacidae > Tringa > Tringa tobata. Next base: position 1,674,079 of record JAHREE010000316.1, on the reverse strand, counting down.
ACTTGACTTAACATGTGAGACCTGAACACAAAAACCAGGAAGCTAAACTGGTTTCCAGCAGTCTTCTGTTCTTGATATTATATCCGTCCGTGGAGATATTGCAGATGCTAAGGACCAGGTACGCATGGTCCTGAGTACACTGCTCTTGTTGACTGTGTTTTGAGACGGGGATTGGACTTGGATTATCTTCAGAGTTTCCTTCCAACTTCAACCATCTCTCATTCTGTGAAATTGTCTGCTGATATGTCCTCTGTTGTCAACTATATATATCCTCCTCAAAATACCCCTGCAAGGGGGAAAATGCTAGAATTATAGAGCTAACAGAATTGCTCAAGGTGTGGTAGTCACCCTTGTGACACAGGCTACAATCAAGTATGCTTATACCCTTCCTGATAAATGCTTTTTCAGGGGGACTTGAATCCATGGAATGACCTGGCAGGAACCTGTGAATGTCATTTAGTGCAGCTGCTACTCATTGTATGGCCAGTTTGGATGAGTTTGTTGCAAGCTTTGTTCACCCAGGTTTTTAATATCTCCAAAGGTGGAGATACCACAACGTCTCTGGGCAACCAGCTGCAATATTTGACAACCCTCGTGATGATTTTTTTTCTCCCTTGCATCTAAGCAGATTCCCCTTACTGCACTTTGTGTTAGTCTTTCGTCTGTCACTGGCACTGCTGAGGAGGGTCTGGTTCTCTCTCTGTCCTTGATAGCTTCCCATTAGGCAGGTCAGGTAAGATGGTCCATGAGATTTCTCTTCCGAAGACTGAAAAACCCCAGTTTTCAGCCTCTCCTTGTGCATCGTTTGCTCTAGGCTCTAAATCACATTGGACTCACTTCAGTTAATTAACATCTGTCTTGTACTTGGTGTCTTATACAAGAAGTACACATGGACACCAGTTGAATCCTGCAACTGCTGTAGAGGGCAAGAACCACGTTCCTCCATCTGCTGGCTGTCATTTTGCCAACACAGCCCTGCGTGCAGTTGGGATGGGTTAATCCATCCATGGGTTACTCCGTCCATGGGTTACTCCATCCATGGGTCACTCCATCCCAGCGGCAGGACTTCATGTTTGCCCTTGTCAAACTTCATTAGGTCTCTGTCAGCCCATGTCTATGGTGTGCCAAAGTCCCTCTGAAGGGACCGATTCTGGGGACAGAGGCATCACAATTTCCATATTATATTTTACTGTGTTTACCACATGGTGAGATTTATTTTTTTCCTTAGGACTAACTTGGTTCTTCCTTTTGATGCTGGTTGAATCTCTTAGTATTGCTCATGTAATCCCTAGGCATGGAAAATCAATTCATGCTATCCTCTTTGCAGCAGCTCTTTAGGTATTTGGAAACTTACCATAACCTTCTCTTACTCTTTTCTGGTTTTCTCTCCTCCTCCATTTGTCACAAGTTATATTCTCTTTGCATTTTTTCTTGTTTCCTCTGGCCTATCTGCAGCTGACCCTCATCTTTGTTGAAATGCCTGAAATTTGACACAATATTCTGTGTATTCTTCATCCTTGATAAGTACAATAGAGGATACTTTCCTACCTTTTACGGGCTGTGTATTAGCAGATACATCCCACGTACAATTTACAGCTTTTACAACAGCATGAAATGATGTTTAGCTCCTGAACCATAAAAACTTCCCAATCCTTTTCTGTGAAACCATTTTTCCATGCTGTATTTGTGTAGCAAGTTACTGACCCTAGATTCAGAATATTGCCCATGTTTAAGGGTAATTTGGTTTGCCTCAGGTTAGTTTTTCAAAGCATAGTTCCACGTTTTTCAAAAGAACTTTTCAGTTCTAGGCCTTTCCTTCCAACTGCCTGTCACGTTTTATCTTTCAGCATCCTCATCATAAAGGAAAGCACTGAGTAGGCCTGAATCGATGGGGAACTTCAATAGATGTATTGTTTCATTTTGATGAAATGGCATCAGTAGTAACTTCCCAAGAATTGTTCTCTAAGTTGCTCTGCTTCTGTGCTAATCTGTTTTCATCTACACTGTGCTTTCTCTCCTGTTTATGAGCATATCAGATGAGGCAGTGTCAAAGCCCTGAACTCAAAAGATAGTACATGAAACGTCCATAAAACCTTTTATCTTGTCATAGAAAGAAATCACTAGCTGTTACTCATTTAATTGTTTTTTTTTCCCCCCCAGTATTTTTCTGAGAACTGAAATTTAGTTGAAAATCTGAAACTCCTGAGCTTTATTTTGTTCCCAAGTGCAGAAACTGTGTTTGCTCTCCTCTGGTTCCACCTCCGTGCTGTGTAGAAATTTGGGCATAAAATAATGTGTCGAGCATCAGAAAATGGTTGTAGGACACTGTATGTGTTGCTGAGCGTCCTGTCTCACACAGTATTCCTTTCTCAATAGGCAGCGATTTAATTACATTTCTTCATTATCACAAGGCCTAATTCTTTCTGTTCAGTTAATCTTCTTACTTTTGTAATCTACACTAGGTGACCAGGTCCTCCTAGAGGGCTGAACACCTTTCTAATATTTGATTAGTTTGGGATCGGCTCAGATGCTTGCCATGCAGACCCATCATCATTCCTTTGTTCCTTGCTCTGAATATTCCACTTCTTCCTAAGTTTTTAGGGTTAGCCATAATTTTTCTGGCTCTCTTTAGGTTTCTTTTACTGTCTCCCCTTGCTCACGAGGAGGTGTGTAATTTGTTAAGCAAAATATTTTTTAATCTCTCTGGGCTGTATGATGTTGCCATGAAACACCATCCTGTGGTCAAAGGAGCCAGAGCCTTTCTGGACCATCCTCTGCACAAGCACGGGTTGTCTTCATGGACACATCTGCTTTCGACCAAGCCCCGTCCCTTTTCCTGAGAGGACTGAAAACTCATAAGTTGTTTGCTTTGTAGGCACATTTTATCTTGTTAGAGAAGATCCTGGCAATGTCAGTATCTTCATTTTTTTTCTTCTTTATATTGACCAGATGAATTCAGTACCTTTAGAGGCAATTTCCAGATACAGGCTCCTAAGTGACAGAATATGTCCTAAAGCTTTGTGGGGGTTGTATTATGCACATTTCAAAATGGAGTTTTAAGAATAGAAATAGCCTAGTTTCAAAAGGAACTGGTAAGCAAATTTCAATCTGATTGCTTTTCCAGCCCAGATTTCTCTATGGCTCCATATTGACCACAGGTACCTGCCAAGCTAATATTTGGTTAGGTCATCTCATCAATAAACAATGTCCTTCCAGGAAACCACTTTAATTTAATTAATGTGGCAAGTCAAGTTAGGTCAGAATTCAAATTCAGTAGATACTTGTGTTGCAGAGACATTTGTTAATTGAATACAGTTTTACCTAAGGGATCTCATCAGAGAAAGGCTTTAAAGGGGGAAACAGAAGTGTCCAACTGTAATCAAGCCCTCAACGCACATTCCGTGAAGGTAGAGGTAATTAACATATGAATTTCCATATGAAATTAAAAAAAAAATTAACCATGGTATTTAAGTGGAACTCCATTGATGAATTTAGACCCCAAATAGCAAAGGTAATTGAAGAAAAGAAACACTCATCCTTTCAATGAAATAAGGTCAAGATAAAACTCCGTGTGTGATTACATAGAGTAATTGCCGAGGAAATACCAGAATTTAATGCAAGCCACTTACCAACTGCATTTGAGAGACTATCTCTATGTTCCTTCCACTCTTCATATTTAATATATCAAAAGCAGGCAGGCAACAGCATCATAGTTGTTCACAATTTGATTTTAATAGCAAACATCTGACACGACATTTCAAAGTCTGCCAGATTTAAACAGAAAGATACCTTAATAGAGAAGAAAATAATGTACATCATGTGCTTTTGATAATTGACAGTGTAAGCAGAATAAAATGATAACTTGGTAGAGAGAACCACAGATTGTTGAAAGACTGAATGGTTAAATGAGTTTTGTATGTTCCAACATAAGGTGAAGCGGGAAATATTAAACATTTTTATCTGAATTCTTGATTTTTGCAAGAAATATTTAAATAATTAAAGGTATTTTACTTCATATTTTCCCTCATGTGGTCCTGTGCTGGTTTCGCATGAGCTTTTGATTGCGTTGAAGATGGCCTCCATCCCCGAAATATCGTTGGGTTAGAGGGCAGGTGTCAAGTAAGATCCTGAAGCTGATACTGCTTTTCTGTGCAATGTTAGTGTGACTCTTCTATGTATTAGTGTCCAGATTAGGTGTGCTTTTGTGAGAATGTAAAACACTTTGAGAAGAATTCAGTGAAGAGTTTCAAGAATGGCCTGTAATCTGGGAAGATTTAACAGGGAAAGACTCCAGAAATTCAGGCTGCTGAGTTCATCAAAGTGATGATTAAGAGGTGGCCTCAGCATAATTTTCAAGTATGTTCGTAGGAAATTGTTGTAGGTTGTACATAGATGATTCTTTATCTAGTAGCAAATACGATCTCACAATACAAATATGAAATGAATTGAGGCTAGAAATAAAACACATGCAATATATCAGGGCACAGTAGAGTTACTTCTTTCTTTACTAGTGGTGTGCACTTGAAGTTCTCAAGAGTTCACACGGGAGAAAGTAAGACCCACTAGTTTCAGTCCCCTAATTAGGGTAACTAATATATTTTGAGGATATCAGTAATTTAACTGGGTGTAAAGTAGCACTTTCAAGAATGCTAAGAACTGTCTCCAATCCTTTCCAGCAGCTGATTTGTTAGCCTTGCTGTTTCCATCCATCTTCAACTGAAGATGCAACTCTTTGAAACGTAGAGCATTTAATCAGGAACAGACACTTGCTAAAATGAAGTTGGAGTGGTTGGTAATACTGTGGGATTTATAGCCCGTAACGACAGGCAGGTGCTCAGGCAGCTTTATTGATGTGTTATAATGACCTGAAGTGAAGAAACCTCGTCAGGAGAGCAGAGACCTGCTCCTTCTGTTTGCTGTGATGCAGCCTCCTAAGGAAAATACCTCATTTCTGAATTTAGGTGATTTTATTTACACAGTTGCGACCTGAACGAGCTCTGAATCGCAGCCACCGAACTGATTTGTTTTGTCAGATTTGGAAACTCTGGTCTCCGTTAACAAGTAAAACATAAAATAAGCCGGGGAGGCGCTGGAGGTATCTGACTGCTCTGTTCAACCCATACTGCTGGGAGGAGATGAAAAAAAGCCAATATCCAGGTAGGTGGCTGGTTTGCCTTGATCATGTCTAGAAGCGTGGCGCATACAGCCCTTACAAGGTTAGGATTATTGTTATTTTGTGCATCCGACACGGCAGCGGAAAAACTAGTTGCTTGTCATAATTACATGTCCAACCTGGAAAGGGTGGCCACCATCCAGAGTGGTTAACACAACAGAAACTGCCACAGAAGGGCCAGAGGAATTTTAGTCGCTAGAACAGAAGAGTAACTTTGTTTAGGCAGTTTAATGACTGATTTAGGCAAACTGGCGTTGCGTGTAGAGCAATAAAGATTTGCCTTCTAGGATGTTTTTTTCTTGAAGTTGTTTGCTTTATAGTCATAACGCGTGCTGATGTCAATTTTTGTTTATTTTCAGCTATTTATACTATTGATCTTTTCAGAATGGTATTTAAGAAAAGCAGTTATGACAATCAATTTTAAGGACATTTAAAAAAAATGCATTCTTAATTGAAAAATAGGATATATTTTTTTGCACAGCTTCTGATTAGGACAAGCTGCTGCGGTTTTGGGGGCTTGAAAGAGAAACAATGGAGATGATCTGTGGAGTCACTAGGGTGGTTTCTGGGCTGTTGTAACCCTGGGTCCCATGTTTCTGCATGTGAATTCTTACAGCTCCTTCACACATAGGTCACTTTTATCCCTGGAAATTTAACCGTCTTAACCATCGCTAGGACTCTGCAGTTGTAAAGCGTAATGGACATGAGTTTCAACCACGAAAAGAGACTTGGACCTTGAAATATGTTCCTTTAATGTCATGTAATATTTAGTAAGTCTATGAAAGTAATGAGAATATTAAAGTGGAACAAAGCTGTGCTTAGGGCTCAGGTTCATGGATTTTATGGAAGAATAACTTCATCCTGAAACTTGTGAGATTTCCTTGCCGCTGCTGCATTATTTCCAAGTAGACATGTGTTCTTAGCTGCTAATTTGCAATGCAGATGAAAGAGTGCTTCAGCAGCAAGCTTTCAGTCTTTTGCCAGCAGCTTAAATTTTCATTTAAAACAATGTTTAAGAAGTGTTCAGAAGATAATATAGCAGAACTCATTAAGAGAAGACTGCTGTGTAATACGCAGGATATTCTAATTATTACCACTAACTACAAAGAAAAGTAAATACAAAAAAAAAATGTGGTTTCAAAAATGTCTTAAATCAACTGAAGTAGGACTAATACAAAGTGGGAAGATTCCAACTTTTCAGAAATAAGATAGGCTTGAAAGAATGAGTCAAATCTACTAAAAAGGTGCTCATATTATGATGTGATGAAATATCCTACAAGCAGCTGGGAGAAATCCCAAAATGACTAGTCCTTGTGGGGAGACTTCAACCTACCAGATACCTGCTGGGCACACGATACAGCTGAGAGGGAACAGTCTAGGGGGGAGCACTGCTGGACCTCCTGTTTGTGAACAGAGAAGGACTCGTGGGGTACGTGAGGGTTGGAGGCCATCTTGGGCACAGTGACCATGGAATGATAGAGTTCTCAATTCTCAGGGAAGCAAGGAGAGGGATCAGCAAAACTACTACCATCAACTTCTGGAGGGCAGACTTTGGTCTCTTCAAGAGCCTGGTTGACAGAGTCCCTTGGGAGGTGGTGGGGCAAAGGTATCCAGGAAGGCTGGATTTTCTTCAACAATAGAGTTTTCAAGGCACAGGGGCAAGCTGTCCCCAGGTGCTGAAAAATGAGTTGTGAGGGAAAAAAACTGGCCTGGCTGAACAGAGAGGTATGGTTGCAACTCAGGGAAAAAAGGAGAGTTTATGGTCTATGGAAGAAGGGGCAGACCACTCAGGAAGGATGCAGAGATGTTATGAGCCTATGTAGGGAGAAAATTCGAAGTGCCAAAGCCCAACCAGAACTTAACTTGAATAAGAATATTTTTTTTTTCTATAAATACATTAGTAATAAAAGGAGGGCTAAAGAGAATCCCCATCCTTTAACAGATGAGGGCAGTAACATGGTGACAAAGGATGAGGAGAAGCTGACGTACTTAATGCCTTCTTTGCCTCAGTCTTCAGCAGTAGAGTAGGTTGTTCCCCGAGCACCCAGACCCCTGAGCCAGCAGATAGGGGTGGGGAGCAGAATGAAGCCCCCACAATCCAAAGGGAGGTGGTGAGGGACCTGCTCCAGCACCTAGACATACACAAGTCTATGGGCCCAGATGAAATCCACGCGAGGGCACCGAGGGAGCTGGTGGAAGTGCTCACTGAGCCACTTTCCATCATTTACCAGCAATCCTGGCAAACTGGGGACTGGCATCTAGCAAATGTGACGCCCATCCACAAGAAGGGCTGGAAGAAGGGTCTGGGGAACTACAGTCTGACCTCGGTGCCTGGGAAGGTCATGGAACAGACCATCCTGAGTGCCATTATGCAGCACATAAAGGACACCCAGGTGATCAGGCCCAGCCAGCATGGGTTCATGAAAGACTTAGCATTGGAAACCTCCAAGGAAACGAAGACTGCAGTTTCTGTGGGCAACTTGGTCTTGATTGTTCTCATGGTGCAGAATTCAGAACCTCTCTTGTTTCAACTTATGTTTGTTGTTTCTTGACTCCCTTCCTTGCACCACTGTGAAGAGATCCTCCTGTAGGAACTGCCCCTGTCACCCACCACATCATTTATTCTCCTTTAGTCCCTCGGTTTCTCCTCACAGGGCAAGCGACCCCAACTCTGACCATCTCCATGGCCCTTCACTGGAATTGCTCCAGTTTATTCTTATCTTTTTTGTATTGGGAAAGAAAAGAATGTGTTGTTTGCAGCAATGGAAAACTAACAAATCCTGCTTTTGTGTAGAAGTCGTCTTATAACTATATTTAGAGATATTTTGACTCAGACCCCAGTTCTTTGGGGACACACTGCTTCTCACTAAAGGCATAAGACTTCCTGGAGGAAAGAACAGACTTGGCAGTTTGCCTCTTCTCTTCAGATTTCATAGGAGATCTCAGAATGGAACACAAAGAGGCACAACACAGGAAAGACCTCATCCTCCTCTCTACTGGAAATCCTACCATATGAAACAATTGTTAATTTTTTTTTCTTTCCCTTAGGGTAAAGGATTTTTTTTTTAGAGGTTATTTGAGTCGCAGTTTTTATTTACTCAAGATTGCAGAAACGCGTCCTGCTGTGATCCAATCAGCCACTGGAGTTTGCCCTGTAAAAGCTTAAAATCTACTTAGTTTCAAGCAAATTTTTTTTGATGCGATTGCATCCCTTTTTTTTTTCCCCACTTCTTTATGGCAAGTTGTCGACGCCTAGAAGAGAAAGCTTGATTGTCCAGTCTGAAAGCTTAGAGCCTGCCAACTGTAGGGTATGACAAAAGAAGGCAAAAAAGATATTTTGGTTACCATAGCAACAATAAAACTCTTCCCCCAACCCCACTAAAAACCACCAACTCTCTGTCCTCTCCTCATATGCCGTTAGGAAATGAGATCTGAAGCTTTAGCTGTGGGATATTCTACACTGAACTGAAAAGAGCATTTGCTTATGAAACTGAGACCTCCACCCACGAGAAGTCTGCGTGTTCATTCAAGGGTATCACAAAACTCTTGAGTTTTGGAACTTTCTCAAAATTGAATTTAATTACCTGTGTTTTATACAGAAAAACACCATGAAAATCCTTACTGTGCGTTGTGTTCCGCTGGATTTTTGGTCCTTGTTCTGTTCCAGAAAGCACAGTATGGGGTGGGAGAAGTTTTTGCAAAACTGAACAAAAGTCAGTGCTGGTACAGTGTTAGGACTAGAGAATGAACTAATTTCATTTTCTACTGAAGAATGTCAGTTGTCAAAGTGACTATTGTTATTATTATTATCGTCTTTGTTTTTAAATAAGGCAAGCTTTTATTTTTGATATCTTGAAATCATCATTCCCTTCCAATGGGAAGGACATTTCAAAGTTGACCGTTTTTGAAGTTGAGCTTGATCACAAGAGTAGCCCTCACTTCCCCTTGACTTTCAGTGGTCACTGATCGTGTTTCTAATGTCATTTTGAGTAGCAATTTCAGAGAATTGTAGTTCAAAAAAAGAAATAGGGGAAAACTCTGATGTCTGTAAATGTGAAATCAATGCCTACACATATAAATAACAAGATATCTGTGCCTAAGTCATCAAAGGCCTTCTAAATGGTATAATCAACAACAAATTTTCAGAAATATTTTTTTATTTAATCACTACAGATACCAAACAACATGTGTATATTCTGCTTTCTGACTAAGGTGGTGCTTTATACCTGTACACAAATATAAATGTGTTATGCTAGATTTTTAGTAAAGCATGTAAGTCTGTATTTATGACTAGACCATTTGATGCTCATAAAAAAAATAACTTTTTAATCTCTGTAAGTGCCCTAAATGTTAAGACAGTTGCCATATTTTTTCATATATAAAAATATCAATATATGCAAGGTTTTGGAAAAGGTTGATTTGATGTCTCCCCATGTCTTTGAGGCATAAATAAATCCCACAGTCTGTATTGTTCTTTTTTTTTTTCCCCTCTTGTTTCTTATGTAAATCTAGTGTCCTAAGTGTGAAAAGTTCTTACTGGTCTTACAGATGTCTAGCCAGCATCTAGATATCTGGCTGTGGTTTTTTGGCTTTAGATGTTATCCCTAGTCATCAGCACCAACAAAGTCATAGATTTGAGCTAAGATGCCTAAATGAAATCAAGCTTTACTTTGCCCTTGTTAAACTGTCTTGCTAATATATTAAAAAAAAAAAAAAAAAAATCAGTAATCACCTCTGACTTAAAAGGTCAAGAGGTGTTGGCTTGTCCTCCTTAGATAAATACACATTTGAGCTGGAAAGGCTCCAGCAAGTTTAAAATTTCAATTACTTGAATGTGAAATTTCAGTGAGGCTTGTATCAACACTTAAGAACAGAGTCCTTTAATTCCACATTGGGCCATGTGTCTGTCCATGGTCATTGGGGCAACCAGCCTTCAATCAGAAGTATTTCCCTGGGCTGTATTCATGCGAAAGCTAGATCTTGGTAAAATGATTTATAAATCTGGCAGTGTATAAGGCAGTGTATCTGCCTTATACACCTCATAAGTGACTCAGATTCTCGCGTTTGGTAGCTGAAGTTTCCTATAAGCATTGTGACTACTCTGGCATCCAAGAAATTTTCTCTTTCTGCTTTTTTAGCTATAAAGCAGAATCTGAAAAAGTCCATCTTCTGAAATCCGATCTCCATGGATGGACACTGAAGGTATCTGAAGATAAATAATGAGGGAGTGTTCACTCCTATTATACTCACCTCTAAATCTGGAAAGCTTAGAGCCCATATAAGCTTCTCTGAGCAGATGGTGTGGGCATGGTGTGCATTCTGGAAGGCTCTATGTCAGCAGTAATTCCCGACGTGCAGCATTAAAATAATGAACCATACAGCTAGAGATAAAACGGGGGAATTTTTATTATAGTAATGTGTAGTGGGAAAAAAAAATAAAAAATAGACAGTTTCAGAACTAGTCGCCGAAAGTTGTTTGAGCTTAGTAGCCGTGTGGACTTGTTAGTACACCTTAATGTCACACCTGGAAAATGTAGAAAATTGGTGCTTAGGTCCACCAAAGTCTGTCCTACTGTATGCGGTGTCTTAATGCCCCATAAATTCTGCTGCACGGTGGCAAATTCTGAGGAGCTGCACGATGTGTCTTGCAAACATAACCAGGAGTTTACATTCGTATTTGTAAAGAAGGCTCAGTCTTCCAGTTGAGATTTGGAGTGGGTCAATAGAATTAATGGCACTCATTTTTTTATTCCTGGAAATCTTGGGCATATGTCTCTCATTCCTATTTTCTTTAGTCACTCTAGACAAGCACCTCAGCACAGGAAATGTCATATATGTAGTTACATTAAACACTACATCCATACTGCGTGAACCCGTATTTGTCATTCCAACTATACAATTCAAGGTGAAAAATAATGTATAGGAAAAGTTTCTAGTACAGTTTAAAGACTGTTAGTTGTTTTTTTAAAAAAAAAAAAATTACAGACACTGTTTAGAGGTGAGATACTGCAACAGGCCACAGTGCACAATGATTAAAACCCTAGTCTGCCATTTCAAAAAGCTTTATTCTTGACTCCAGGGTGTACTCACTGTGCACAGCAATTCTCTGTCCCCTAAAGTGAAGGAGAACACAAGAAAGATTAATTTTTTCAAAGCACCCAAGTGATTTGGGAACTTCAACGGTGTTTAAATACAGAAGATTCTGAAGTCGTATTAGCGCCATGTGGAATTTAAAAGAAGAAGGAAGAGAAATTAATAGAAAATTGTAGCAATTCTCAGAAGCTTCATTTTGATGCTTGCAGAACCCCTTTTCTAGCAAAATTTAAGAAAATTGACTCAATTTTATTTGAATGTCACTTTAGCATCTCTGTCGCTACCCAAACCACAGCATATGCCACAATTTATTGTGGCAAACCCGAACCACGTAGTATAAACAGGCAAAAAACTCAACAAGCGTGACAAGAGCGTAAGAGATCCAATTAATGACAAAGAGGTAATGTCTGTAATACCAAAATGACTCACATGAGGGAAAAATAAGTACCCTTCATTAATTTAAGTAAACCTAAAATTAATAAATCATATCTGAGTAAATTGAATTGGACGATCCAAAGGATTGGACACACCAGAATTATATGCAGCTTTCAAACAAGTTAGTCTGAAAGTCAAAGGTGTAAGTCCTTGGTGATTTATCATTCATTTCATTTAAATACTTTTTATTCTTTATGCAAAAATATCCATCCATCATTATACAGGTGTCAGTATTCCCTTGTATAGATGAGCAGTTGGGGGTTAAAAACAAAGAGGAAATCAAGTTATGTCCTGAAATGCTACGTGTTTATTTTAGGCAAATTTAGGTTTTACGTTCCTATGTTTTTCAACGGGAATCAAAAGGTGAGGAGAAGAAATGGCAAAGACTATTGAGGACATTTTTCTAACAGGAAGGGCAATGAGATGACTGATTACAGCTCACCAAACTGCTGGAATCTGAGGATGGTGTCTTTAACTTGCAATTGTTCACCTCCCAACATGATACAATATTCTAATCTGTCCACTTTAAGGGAAGAACAAACCCAATCCTTTGTCCTTTCAGGGCTACATCCTTACTGAATTTTCATAGTTTTATTTATAAGAATCGGTAATAAGGCAAAGAAGGTTCATTATTAAAAGATAATAACAAATATAGCAAGAAATTGGTATTAATTAATTATTCAGTAAATATTATTTATCATATCTACTGTAAACAGACAAGACTTTTTGTGGTTTTCTTATTTAATCTTCTGTGGTTTACCTTGATTTTTTTTCCTTTATTACAAGTTATTCAAAGACTACAAATCAAAACAGCACAATTGAACTAGATCATGAAATCTAAACCAAGAAATTGATGTGAAGTACGTATAAGTGCTGAATGGCACCTTACTCCAGTCTTATGATTTTCAGTTAACAGAAAGCCTGCAAGTGAAAATTGGATTTAGGATTTTTTACTGCCTACTTAAAAGTAAACAAACCCCCGATATAAGGAACTACAGTGATGTAGTAAAGGGTCAATACATCATTTTAAAACTTTTTGCTCATTTAAATTATGAAAGAAGTTAGCACAAGAACTACCACGAAAAATTATAAAAGAAATTACCACGTATCTGCTCAAAAGCTTTGCTAAATTATTTTCTATATAATAATTATGTGCTGTTATCTCACCAGAGCGCTGAAATCCACATTGCATTCAGTGGCAGTATGATGCCATATAAAGTTCACAAAACATCATTGTACACTTTGATGTCAATAAACACAACTCACATGAAATAGAACTGAAACTACGTTTGCAACAAAGGTGAAAACGCCTCCACCTTTACTTTGCAAGATCACAAATACTAAGACAATTCTTCTCATACTGTGGGTGTTTTCCCCCTTTACACTTCCCAAGAAGTCTTCATTTTTTTTTCTGCTTGAAATCATTTTTATGGATTCCTTAAAGCATATTCTGAAACTTTCTTAATAATATATTCTGTTCCCATAGCCCCATAGCACCGTGTTCGTCTTAAATTGTATGCATTTTGGGGGGGGGGGAGGGGGATGGATTCTTTCAAACCGTCTGACAAAATAGTTTTGACAGGAACTAAAATGGTATAGTCAGAGCTATTTCTGCTGCAATTAATCTTTACATTAAGTGTTTCACAGAGAGCTACAGAAGGGAAAATTCATCTCTGTGGGAATTGACAATTACCATGAGCACTGTAGCTGGCTAAGAAACTCTTACAAGGGCATATAAAATCAAACTGAAAGAATCTATTTCCTGACCTTCAAACAGGTTAGTGTTACTTGCTTCCAGTAAGAACACAGTTAATGTATCTTTATAGAAATAAATTTAAAAAAAAAAAAAGATAAATTTAGGCAGGCTCAAGAAAAATCTTAGCAACGCTGACAGTTGTTAGATTGCAGGACACTGGAATTTCTTCTAACCTTAATATTTATCCTATGAGTGCACTGGTAATGGCCAAGAAAATATATTCGTAGAGACAGCATTGACCAGAAAAATAGTAGCACAGGAGCTGGATTAGTCTGTTGACCTTGTGTGTGTAGGTTCTGATCTTCTGTAATGAATTACTTGTTGCGGCGCTGATGAGGCCAGTGGTGTGTGGTCATTTGATATTTGGGGTCTCTGAATAATGGTAAAGTTTGGTGGATTTGCAGGAGTAATAACCTGCAGCCCCTCCGTTCCGTCACACGCACCGCTGCTCTAATTTCTCCATAAATAGTCCCTCCCAAAATGAACCCCCTCCCTTTGCTGCTTTTACACCCGGTTGTGTTGGCTGAAGAGAATGGAGTGTCCGTGCTGCTCGCTGGATTCTGTTTAAGGAGTTTATTGGGATGAATGAACTTGAAGTCCTGGAAAACAGAGTTTTCTGATATAAAGATGTCATGGCAAGGGGTCATGCATGGAGTCCCTTCCAACTCTGACCATTCTATGATTCTATGAAAGATGCAGTTAATTTTAAGATCTATCTAGAAAATAACAGAAATGTTTTAATTTGATGATTGCATACTTACATACATACTTACAAAATACATACTTACAAAAGTGATTCTTCAGAATAGTTCCTGCTCTTTTATTCAGTAGAGCATCCATCAGAGCTTTGAAAGTGCCCAGGTAAAGGTTCTTGAAAATATCATGCAAGATAGCTGTTAGGGCTGTGCACTCTTACAGAGGTCTTGGCTGCCTCTATTGCTCTTAAAGATTAGATCCAACCTTGAAACATGAGGTTTTAGGTCTCTCATTAAACTTTCTGATACTTGCCACATGCTTTTATTATAGCTTTGCAGGAGTTATTTCTCTAAATGTCTAGTTTCTCTTGATCTTCTAATTCTTAGTGTGAGAAGATAAACATGTTTCTACTGAAAGTGTGGGCGTGTTCTTTGGCTCTCCTTCCCAAGCATCTAGTGGCCATATTCCATCAGGCGTTGTGAAAGTGCTTCCTTCCCAATATTTTATGCTATTTATTGCTGAAATAAGTAGGGTGTCCAGCGGGAGGAGGAAAGGGTGTTCTGCTCTCCTGACCACTTCTACGTTTAAATACCTGCTCAATATACAGTCCTTACTAGTTTGAGTTTGAGTAAGCATTCATCAGTCTTCTGTGGGCTTGTGTGAAATTTCAAATGATATGTCTTTAGAAAGGATCTTTTTTCATACTTCACCGTTTTCAGGTCTGAGCGTGTAGCTGTAAAAGTTAGGGGTTTGTGTCTTTGCAGTAATCAATGAGATCCTGAACTTTTGAGTTTTCCTTGAAAAGCAATACAGTATGTTACAGAGTATTCTCAGTAAAACCTGTGATGACCATGGAGGCACCCTGCGATGTAATCAGTGGGATCAGATGACTACAATACTGTCTTCTGGCCTCAAATTTCGAGTAACATGAGAAATTAGAAATTGAAAAATGCTATATGGTTGTTATAAAATTATTGCTAAGTGTGAATCATATATTCTGTCAATAATCAACAATGAAGTATTAACGTGGATAAGGGAGACCAACAGTATGGGATGGAAGTAAATATCAGTGAGGCTGGAGTCAAACATAAATACATAGAAACTAGCAAAATGACCAGCCTTCCCAGACTGGAGACTGGGGAGCTGATGGTTTGACCTGGGCTGGGTTCACAGCTATGCCCCAGTGAAGGCTGTAAGAGCAGTTGAGGCAGAGCTCTCGGCAGCGTCCTGATGGTGCCAGAGTGGCACCAAACAGCACCTAAGTCACCCATGCACGTTTTTCTGGTTGGTCTCATTACCTAAATCAGTATCCTTCGGTTTTCAGATAGGAATCACAGAATCGTTATGTTTGGAAGGGACCTCTGAGATCACCGAGTCCAACCACACACACACAAAAACCCCCTACAATCTCAGGCACTAGAGCATGCCCTGAAGTGCCACGTCTACACGTTTCCTCAATACCTCCAGGGATGGTGACTCCACCACCTCCCTGGACAGGCTCTTCCAGTGCCTGACCACCCTCTCAGGAAAGTCATTCTTCCTAAGATCTAATCTAAACCTCCCCTGCCCCAACTTCACACCATTTCCTCTGCTCCTATCATTATTCCCTTGGGAGAAGAGGCCAACCCCCACCTCTCTACACCCTCCTTTCAGGGAGTTGGAGAGGGCAATGAGGTCTCCCCTCATCCTCCTCTTCTCCAAACTAAACATGCCCAGTTCCTTCAGCCTCTCCTCGTGTGACTTGTTCTCCAGATGCCTCACCAGCTTGGTGGCTCTCTGGAGGAGACAGTACTTTTGTAATGAACAGGAGACAAAGAATGGACCATTGGTCTTCTGGGTAAGCTTTTAAAAGGTTATGTTGAAGGATGAGGTAGGAAAGTGTTGGGATTGACTGTTTTGTATGTACCAACTGGTTGCTGCATATTTGGAGCTTAGGTGTGTTTGGGAAGTTAGTCATATATGTGTTTAAAGCCTTTGTGCTGTGGTACCTGAGCTCTGGATCAGGAAACTGCTGGTCAAGGGCTTGTTACTGGTTGCTTCTACTCAAGGAGTTTGAGCGTGTCTTAGGAAATCACAGATTTCTCTTGAGGGTTGCTACTGCCAGGGACACAGGTTAGTCACTGTAAAAATGTTCCTAAGAATAGGTAATTTATACCCTTGCAGTGTTGGCACTGAGAGTTACCGGCATACTCTAACCTTAAAACTGGACAGAGTTTAGAACATTTGTCTGACTACTTGAGATGCAATTTTTGCATTGTAAGTGGATTCCTGGCCTGACGTTTGCTGCTGTCATCATAACAACCATTGTCATAAGAAAACAACGTTCCAAACTCTGCTGCTTCAATGCCTGACTCCTGAGAAAATACAATTTCTGCTAATTCTACAGTGCCAAAATATACTGGCAGTTCCCATTTTTTTTACTGGTATTTCTCTAGTCTGTCCCCTTGAGGCAGTAAGAAGCGAATTTAGAAACAGGATAGAGAACTGCTGTCTGTTGTGGAGATGCAATTAATTAAAGTATTCTTGAGGCCTTTCTCATCTTTCAGCTACTGTGGATTGAACGCAGTGGGCATGAAGAGACCAGAGCTCTGTTTCACTGACTTACTTTTTTTCTTTAATTCTCAGTATGTCAAACTGATATAATTTCCAGGGTTCCTCTCTTCACCCACTATAAGAAATTATTCAACACTAATAATTATGAACAGTTGTAAATTCAATGTTTCTTTAATTTTAAAACAATTACCAAGTAATTTCTGTTCATTTCTGTTTTCCTGCTTCAATCTAGCAGCATTATTTGAGTCCTTTGTTTGAATTATTCTTCCTTTTAATCATCATCATTATAATCCTGGAATCTGTATCTCATTTTCTCCTTTTTAAATACGCTCATTATATGTATTTTAGAAGTATCTTCTCTGTCTGAAAGTTTTTCTCATCTCCCTCCAAGGACAGAGGAAAATTTAATATAAGTAAATATTGAAGTCCCAGAGACCGATGTGAAATAGTGGTCTGGGTCTGTATTAATTTTATCGCTTCAAGGTCTTAACTTGAGATGGATGTTGCCTTGAAAGTGAGAACATGAAGAAGGATCCTCCCTTACAGAATCACGGAATCACAGAATCTTTATGGTTGGAAAGGACCTCTGAGATCACTGAGTCCAACCATACACACACACAAAAAAAATCCAACAGCTTTGGCCACTAGAGCATGCCCTGAAGTGCCAAATCTACATGCTTCCTCAATACCTCCAGGGATGGTGACTCCACCACCTCCCTGGACAGGCTCTTCCAGTCCCTGACCACCCTCTCAAGAAAGTCATTCTTCCTAATATCTAATCTAAACCTCCCCTGCCCCAACTTCACACCATTTCCTCTGCTCCTGTCATTATTCCCTTGGGAGAAGAGGCCAACCCCCACCTCTCTCCACCCTCCTGTCAGGGAGTTGTAGAGGGCAATGAGGTCCCCCCTCAGCCTCCTCTTCTCCAAACTCAACATGCCCAGTTCCCTCAGCCTCTCCTCGTATGACTTGTTCTCCAGACCCCTCCCCAGCTTGGTGGCTCTCCTCTGGACACGCTCCAGCACCTCGATGTCCTTCTTGTGTTGAGGGGCCCAGAACTGGACACAGCTCTCGAGGTGAGGCCTCACCAGTGCCCAGTCCAGAGGCACCATCACTGCCCTACTCCTGCTGGCCACGCTGGTCCTGACACAGGCCAGGATGCTGTTGGCCTTCTTGGCCACCTGGGCACACTGCTGGCTCATGCTTACTAATGACATAAAGTTTCTTTACCTTTCCCTTGCTCAGTTGCCTACATTATTCATAAAAGTGAGGGGTTTTCTATGTCTGGAGAAGCTGATGTGACAGTTCATAATCCTGGTTGTGAGACCAGCGTTAATAAATATTTCCATAAGCATGTTTAAACAGAAAAGATAAAGCTGGCTAGGATTTGTCGATATTAGTCATGGAGAACAAATAGATAAAGTGATGGTCATTAAATTTACTTTGACGTGATTATGAACTTTTTAGAAAGTATAAATGCAGAAAAAAAAAAAGTAAATCTGTAGCTATACAATATCTGCAATAAAACCCTGCATTTCTCTTTCTCCTGTTAAAGTCAACCGAAACCTTTTCAACTAGTTTAGCACTCTCGAAAATTCATGTTGTTCAGTTTGTTTGGATTCAAAGGTCTTTCAGTTTTTCTAGTCACATATACTGTAGTAAACTTGTCAAAATATGACACTGAGACTAAAGATCTACAGATTTGACAAATACAGAAGGTTTTGCTCTGTTCGCTGTCCTCAGAGAATTTATTTGTAAATACAGAAATGAAGCGTGAAGTTAAAAAAGACAGATGTTACAAGTTCTGGACATTATTTTCTTCTCAGATATTGAGAGACCCTACATGGGTTGATGAAACTATATTATTGTCGCCACATTTAATTTAGCATCTGATGTCAGTCTCAGTTATCAGTTCATGGTGTTTACTATTGTGGATTTTTTCTTTTTAAAGATTTTACATCCCCCCTCCGCCCCATCTTAATCAAAGCACACCAAAGAAAAAATGTAGGAAAGTCAATAGCTCATTAGCAGGACACTGATTTCTGAAGTAGGAGTTTCAGTTTCAAGACCCTGCTTTACTTGTTCCCAGATCCCAGGTAAAAATGTTGAAATTAATTGGGATTTTGAATATTTGTCTGTCTGGTTTTGATCAGAAAATATATCTTTAAAGTAAGAAATTTTTCATGATAAAAGTTTTCCATGAGAATGGGTTTGTCTCGTCAAAAAAATCAAAGGAATGCAGCATACAAATAATGATAATTATAATTTTTGGCCTAGATTCTTCATTGACATGTCTTTAAATTTGATAACATAAGATCCTTATCTGTGGCCATTTTATTCTTTCTCCTGTTAGCAGAGAAACTGAGAGAGAAGTATGTGTTGTATGTGCTATTTCGTTCTGTAAATGAAAATCAGGTGGAAAAAAATACATGAAGTACTTTATCACTATTTGATGGTGACGTTGGATTGGTCCCTGAGAGTAAAATCTGCATGGAAAAGGTTATTTCTATCATAGTAATTTACAGCAAAACTTTACTGAAGACCACGCTTTCTTACATCATATCCAAACTAATTTTGGTTTGTTTTGAGATGAAGATTTGGATAATGATTTTCTAAAATCCGCCTATATTATAACCTTGCTTTCTCTCCATCCACTGATTTTAAAATGCCAAAAAACAGGCAGGATCATCCTTTATATTCTGTTCTTTAATAAATATACGCATTGTTTGTAGCTTTGCTGTTCACTGAAGTTGTGGATCTTTTTTCTTCAGCCTTATTTTTATTTTTTTTTCCTAGGAATAGTGGACTTACACATTTTTAATTGCTGTTGATTTACGCTTGTATGTTCTAATTGCTGTTAATGTACTCTTATTCTCTTATGGCTGGACTTGATGATCTTAAAGGTCTTTTCCAATATAAACAGTTCTTTGAAATGCCTTCTCTGCACCTGTAGAAGTTATTGACTTGGGCACTGATTTTTTTCACTTGCATTCCCAGGGCTTTACAGTTTTCCTTAATTCTTCCCAGGTTCCGGCTTGCGGTGTTATTCATGCCCACGTGAAAGAGTGATCGTGAATATCACTCCCTGATCCAGAGTCCCTCCCCATCTCTCCTGGAGCCCCTTTAGGGACTGGAAGGGGCTCTAAGGTCTTCCTGGAGCCTTCTCTTCTCCAGGCTGAACCCCCCCAACTCTCTCAGCCTGTCCTCACAGCAGAGGGGCTCCAGCCCTCAGCATCTCTGTGGCCTTCTCTGGTACCCAGCATCTTCAAGATAACTCCTTTCCCTTCACCATCCTTTGTGTGGCCCCTAATTGCTTTTTAACAACTTCCCAGCTATGCCAGTTGTCATGAGCCCATTCTTCTGAGAAGGTGGGACTCGGATTCACTCCATGCTTAATTCAGTCCATAATCGGTGACTTGATTATTTACTGCATAGAGGATAGGGTCATGAGCCCATTCTTCTGAGAATTTGGGACTGGGATTCACTCTGTAAATAATTGGTGATGCTACTTGCCATCCTGCCAACTACCCCACCCAGTAACACAGAGACTGCCAGAAATGAAGCAGAATGTTCATTTTTGCCTTCTTTTTCTTTCCAGAGCTGTGATCCTGCACTTTTGAAATATGGGAAATACAGGAATAATAGTGAAAAGAGAATTGTAAAGCATTTGGCTAAAAGGGGGAAAACATTAGCCAGTGCCTCCATTATTTGCTGTATAGCCTCACCAGCCAGTCTGCCAGCTTGAAATAGCCCTTACTGGGAGGCAGCAGGACTGTCTGGGCTCGGATAAGATTCCACAGTCTTTCATGATGTTGATAAATTCTGAAAATAGGTTGATTGAACTAAAAATAACCCCTCGCCTGGGCAGTGCTTGGCATCGTTCAACGCGTTTAGTTTAGGAAGGAAAGAGAGGAGGAGGTTGTACAAGGAAAGAGTAAGTCTCTCCAGGGGTGCTGGAAGAGAAGAATTCCTCAGCCTTTGTAATTTAATTGTGAAATACGGCGTAACTGTGCAACCCCCAAGCAACACCACCTGACGTGGTGGCTGTCCCTGCAGCTGCAGCACCTTTTGCAATTAACAGGAGTCATTTCTGGCAGGCTGGATAACGCACCTGGAAGCTTAAAGCGCTGCTGAATTCCCTTCCTAGGAGCATTCTTCACTAACCCTGCCTTATGCTGCAGCTGTAAAACAAACAAACAATCCAAACGGGTAAGGAGATAAGGCTGTGAGTTGTAGGCACTACTCTACCCTAATGACTCTATCGAACCACCACCTTAGAAAAAGAGTTTGAAGCTGTCACTTTCTCTTCTGGGCGAAACATAAAACTAAAGTTGAGCTTTCCTATCTGCTGCAATTATCTGTTACTTGGCTTTTTAGCAGTAGAAATATTGACCAAAAGCTGAGCTCTTACAGTTAATTCTGCGTAGCTGTGTAACTTCTGAAATTTCTGTTTGAGTGAAGCCAACGCTGACTGGAATTGTTTTGTACTGCTCTTGTCTTGGCTTTGAGACTTTTGCTGTGTTTGAAATTCCCAGAGGGATGTTTATTGAGTTGTTGTCCATGCCGCTCTGCTGTATTGGCATTCTAATTTTTTTTTTTAAGGTAAAGAATTAATTCTAAGTGTAAGAGCAATGTTATATAACATCCAGGTACACTAATCCATTTTCAAGATGAAAATGGAACCTGAAGCCAAGTCCTTAATTGGTGCCTCTGTTTCCTCAGCGCTGCTGAAATTAGACACAATTCAGTGGTCTTTTTTTCGGCAGACAAAGCTCTGTTGTTACATCTTCTTCCTATTTTGCTCATTATAAGCATTGTTTTTGTCCCCTCTAACACTATTAAGTTATGCTCCTCTAAGTTAATTTAAAGGGACTGACTAGCGCTGAACACCGTAAATCCAGATGACGTTTCAGGTTTTGTTGTGGGCTAATTGGTTGGCCTTGCGTCAACTCAGTTGCTCTTTCTGTCATCCAGAAAATTCATTTACTTTGCATGGCAGTGCTATGGGTCTCCTTTGTGGCAAAAAAAAAAACCCAAAACCCAAAGCAGCTCTGAGGAGAAAGACCTGGGAGTCCTGGTGGACAACAGGATACCCATGAGCCAGCAATGTGCCCTTGTGGCCAGGAAGGCCAATGGCATCCTGGGGTGCATCAAGAAGAGTGTGAGCAGCAGGTGGAGGGAGGTCATCCTGCCCCTCTGCTCTGCCCTGGGGAGGACCCATCTGGAGCAGTGGGTCCAGTTCTGGGCTCCCCAGTTGCAGAAGGACAGGGAACTGCTGGAGAGGGGACAGCAGAGGGCTACAAAAATGAAGAGGGGCCTGGAGCATCTCTCTTACAAGGAGAGGCTGGGGGACTTGGGTCTTTGTAGTCTGGAGAAGAGAAGACTGAGGGGGGATCGGATCAACACCTATAAATACTTCAAGGGTGGGTGTCAGGAGGATGGGACCAGTCTTTTTTCAGTGGTGCCCAGGGACAGGACAAGAGGAAATGGGCACAAACTTGAATGTAAGAAGTTCCCCCTAAACATGAGGAGGAACTTCTTTCCTGTGAGGGTGGCAGAGCCCTGGCAGAGGCTGCCCAGAGAGGTGGTGGAGTCTCCTTCTCTGGAGACATTCAAGCCCCACCTGGACACGTTCCTGTGGGACCTGCTCTGGGTGGCCCTGCTCTGGCAGGGGGTTGGAGTAGATGATCTCCAGAGGTCCCTTCCAACCCCATAGCATTCTGTGATTCTGTGTTTCTGTGAAAGGTGTGTGGTAGAAAAGCAGTTCTTAAACCTCAGTTCTTAATCTAAGCATCAGAAAAAGAAAATCCATTCATAGCATAAAGAAGCTGTAGCTCCATATAGAAGTGATGTCTATGTAACGATAAATTTGGAAAGGCTGGGCCAAAATCTGAACTGTAACTACCAAAAGAGTTATAAGGCTTTATAAAAATATTAGAGGTAAGAAAATATGAGTGATATTGTATGATATTATTGCGATAAATGAACATATACAAATGTCTGAAGAGAAGTGTTCAGGAATCTTACGCTATTAATCTTCACGAAACAGTGAATTATAGGCCTATTTTTAATAGTTAATAACAAAGAAAATAAATCCAGGCAAGAATAATGGAAATTGAGTTAACGCAGTTGTATATACATTTTATATTTATTGAATCCTGTTATCTTGGAAGTAGTTAAGTAATAGGAACTGTTAATGGTAGAGAACTTGCAGGGCAGGGGGCTTCGCAGTGGATGGGGCATTTTCTTCATGGCTGGTTCCGGTGAAGTTTTGACAAAGATGAAAGTTCTGATAGCAGGAAAAAAATGAAGGTGAAATCCCCAAAGGATTGTAGTGTTGGTTGTTACCGTGAGGGCTGTGATCAGTGTTTTTCATGCTCACTGTAGGTGAGACAACAAGTTACTGTTTTTATTTGCTGCTTAAGGACGGTGGGAAAATGTTATTAAGAAAAACATAACAATGGAAAAATAACGTCATGGATGCTTTTTGCTAATAGTTTCTAGGAGGAACTAGAGGGCAAGCAGGCAGACAGCCCTCTGAAGATCCTTGATTCCATTTCAGAAAGTCAGTGCGTGTGCTAGATGATCAGCTGAATTCTCCTGAGATCCTTTATTTCTAGGCTATTAATAAAGAAAAGTAAGTGGCATTACTCCGGGGGTGTGGATATTGGATAAATCTTACGTATTTATTTTGCTAAGTCTCTCAAGTTGCCATGTATAATCATTATCATTCTCTTAGCTATAATTTTTCAAGCGGAAGTCCCTTGGTGGTGTAGACATCACTAATTAAACCAGCCTCGACTAATGTTTGTGTAAAATGTATTAGTGTAATAACAGCACAAAAATGTAATAATGACAGCAATAATGCGTCATGCTGATTAAACCTGTTTTAATGTTTGGATTATTTCACTTTCATTTACACTCTTCTTACTCCTTTGTCTGCGAAGGCCATTGTGAATGCTGTTGTTAAACCTTTCACTCGTAGCACCAAACTTGCAGAAATATTTATAAAAGCTTAAAATGTTTTTACAAACGATCATCCAGATCTTCGTGTTTATTAGTGACAGTTTTGGTCACTGATTGAGATTAAGCTATGAGATGAAGTATTTTGAAAGACTTCATCTTTCTACTGCAGATTTGCAGATAAACCCATTATACTCTTCCCGTTCCCAGGGCTGGACGCTATGATGCTCCACACTAAGGAGTTCTTAAATGTCCGTAAATTGATTTTTTTTTTTTTTTCCAAAATTTGCATTTCTCTGATTTAATTTTTTTTTTTCTCACTCAAATTTGTAATATCTTTTTTCTTGTGATCTTTGCTTACATATAGTGTACGTGCTTCCGTATACCATATATTCACGGTATGTAGATGATCTCAGCAGCTAGATATTTGTGTGTAGTCATCTGCAGGCCCTAACCGTGCCCGGGCTCTTTCAGGTAGCAGTCTACCTTACACACCTGGGAAACAAAGCTTAACTATAGCATCCAAGGCTGAGAGGCTGCATCAAACTGCTACATTCTTAGACAAGAATAAGTTATCTTTTACCTGATCCTGTGGAGACATGTCGGTGTCACTCAGGGGAGGTGAGCTGTGTATGAATGAGTTGGAATATTTTTTAATAGGAGACATAGATTAGTGAGGGAAAGGCTACAGTTATCAAGCTTAGAAATTTGAAGATTATTTTACTGTGTTCCATGCAATGCTTTTCTCTACTCCCTGTGAACCCATACATGACTTCTGGACAACTGGAAGTCATCAAACCAGGCAAGGGGTTATTGAGAATAACCTAACAGAAGAATTAAGCAGTATTTCTCTCCTCTCCTCTCCTCTCCTCTCCTCTCCTCTCCTC
>JAHREE010000316.1:1633679-1649137 GCA_033628505.1 Tringa tobata | reverse complement strand
CTCCTCTCCTCTCCTCTCCAGAAGTGTTACCTACTGTCTCACCACCTAGCTTTTTTCCACCCATTTAAAGGGAAGCTTATTTCTGTAGGACTAAGGTAGTGAAGGGAAGGCAATTTTCTTTGTCAGATGGTGGAAGGAGGGTCTTCATCAAGGGCTCTGGTTGTTTTCTGCCAACACAGCCTGGCCAGCCTTACTTGCTTTTCACCTAGGAGATACATTAAAGAGGTCCACTACAGCACATTGGCTTTGTAATTTGCTTCTCAACTATATTCCTTTGCTTCTACATTTGTGCTTTGCCATCGCACTTATTCCTAGCTCTCAGTGCACAATTGTCAAGGAACTGATTCCAAATTAGCCCCTTTTAATTGGCTAAGTAATATGAGTTGCTGAGCACCTTCTGAGAGGAGCAAATGGTTCTCCAGGTAGCTGGCAGGACAGAACTGTCAATGACAAACAATTTACACACCCTGTTACCAGCCTCTAGATGTAACTCTGTATTTTGTACCTTGTTGAGCGTTTAACATTTGTTCTCATTCGCTTAACTCCAAAATTACTGAAGGGTGAGATTTGTTGAGAGTCCAGATCACTGATGTGTACCTCAATATTTCCGGAACAAGGTGATTCTTTTGAGATGCTTCTAATCATTGAAGTTGTGCTGTGGCATTTCTGTATTTCCAACACTGTAAGCCACGCCAAACTTGGCCAGGTGTGTTTAGAGCCAACCTGCCTTTCTTCAGAGCTAGATAAATGCAAAATGTCAGAATCACTGTTGCATGAAGGGCTGACAAAACCGGAGAGCTGTATCACGCTACTGGCACTCATTCCATGAGCACCTGCGTGCCATCACTTGTTTCTTCATGAGTATTTGATGAGGCTTTAGATACTAAGTGGAGTTATTAAACAACCCAACAGATTCTCTCACTGCAGTTCGCTCTCAGTAGAATCATAGAATGGTTTGGGTTGGAAGGGACCTTAAAGATCATCCAGTTCCAACCCCCCTGCCCTGGGCAGGGACACCTCCCACCAGACCAGGTTGCTCCAAGCCCCATCCAGCCTGGCCTTGAACCCCTCCAGGGATGAGGCAGCCACAGCTTCTCTGGGCAACCTGTTCCAGTGTCTCACCACCCTCACAGCAAAGAATTTCTTTCTGGTATCTAATCTAAATCTCTTCTCTTCCAATTTAAAACCGTTGCCCCTTGTCCTGTCACTGCTCTTCCTGGCAAAGAGTCTCTCTCCGGCTCTCCTGTAGGCTCCCTTCAGTAGTATTTTCTCTCAGTTTTCATAGGTTTAAAATTACTCAAAGCTTCTAAGTCATTTTTTTTTCCCCCTCAGCATCCCCCCAGCAGTAGTTTTTTCCCCTTCACGTCCTTACCTGTAGGATGGTTGAGGACAGATTCACAGGGGGCACAAAGAGTAAGTAAAAAGCCCAAGGCAATTGTCACCACGTTCAAAATCATAACTCAGGAATCTGCAGGAATAGGGTCACTTATCAAAAATGTTTGAAATTCCCTGCTGACAACAAGGAACATTCCACAACACTGACTGGAAATGTTTTAGGGTAAGCAAGAAATAAAACTTACTACCCACATTAACTAGAAGATAGTTGCTTACTGGTGCAAGAGGCAAAATTTTTTAAAATGGGTCTCGTTTTCTACTAGAGGAAATTTTAAACTCTTTTAAACTTCTGTCAGAACAGTAGGAATAAGCTGGATCTCATAGGTTGTACTGTATCTACCTATAGAGATTCTTCATTTTCTTGGGAACCTCCTCCACTGTTAAATTGATTTCACTGCAAGAGTCTCTTTTCCAACCTACCTGTTTCTTTTCTTCGTGTATTCTCAGAAACACATATTGAAAAGTGGTAAAGGGAGGTACTCTGGGATATAATCTACAGGATTTCCTTCAGGTCCTTCTACCATTAATATTCAAGGAAAAAGTGGTATTTTTATCATAAGAAGAACAAGGGGTTTTGGCCAAGATCCCCTTTTTATAGTATTTGTGACAGGTCTTTGTGGTTGAAACTGGGAATGAATGCTTCCTGAAAAGCAAAAACTTTGTTCCTGGCATAACAAAATAAAACAGAAATACTAAAGAAACCCCCTGCAGCTCAAGTAACTTTTTACTTATGCATGAAATAAATTCTTGACTCTCATAAAATGTTAATAGCATGTTCACCCTCACAAATACAGAATTAATTATGCAGGTTTTTTAATGAAATTGTAGCATGTTCCTGTAAATTGCCCAGCTGAGATTTTATGTTTTCATATATTACCACAGCATGACTACTGAAAAAACTGCCAATCATTTAACCTCGTGTTTTGTTTTATTTGTTTTTTTTTTGTCTTCTCAGAAATGAATTTCTTTATTGCGAGACATCCTGATTACTAATCGATGCAGAAAGCAAAGGGGCTGATGTTCTACTGGGTGTTCTGCACAACATGTAAGTGCAACACATTTACTGTAACATCGATTCCATGTTCTGTTTAGCTAGTGATTATGATTTGATTTTATCAAAGAAACTATCGGTTAGAGATGTTTCTTAATTTATTTTTATCACAGGAGCAGATAAGGTACGGTGACAGATTGTGTCTGAGGTCATACCTTTCTGAAGGCATTTTTGTCTCCTTGTTTTACTCCACACATTAATCTCCATCAGACTCTGCTACAGATTCATAACCTTCGCTCAGGAAAATCCATAGCAACACAAGTCAAGATTAATGGTAATTGATAAGCAAAGCTCTAAAAAAAATTATACAGGGCCTACCTGGTCAGCAAAATGACCTGACACTAGATAAATGTCTTTATTTGTTAGCCTCCCCCCAAAATAGCAGTATTGTGACCTTTTATAGTAGGCACTGCAAAAACAAGACCACACAATGGCTGACAGAAATGTAAACTCTGATTAAAATCTTCAGTTTTGAGAAGACACTAAGTAATATTAATGACCTTCTCAGACTTAATGCACTAGTACACAAGGGAAGGCAAAAAAAGGCCATTTGTCCTTTCTCCCAGCAAGATGGACTGAGCGCTGTTGCTGTTCAGTAAAAGTATTGTTTCTGATATTGCTAGTGGGACGACAATCTTAAATTTTCTTCTCTTTATGTTTTATTTCATTGCCGTAAGCGTTTACTGCCTGGTAAAGGTCCAGGCCTTGAGACTGATGTTCCATCTCAGAGTCTTCATTTGCCTTTTGAAAGGCTAATTGATTCAGCTTTGTTCATGACGTTGTTTCAGTCTTTTTCTGCGCACAAACATTCGAGAGGATGATTTTATTGGCTCCACTATTTGGGGATTGAATATCTGTCATTCCAAGAGTCACGCGCTTCCACATAAGGAGGATTTTGAGCATCCTGTGATGCAGTATTTGCAGCATAATTTCTGTTGCTCTTTTTAGAAAAGCTCCTGTCCAAGAGTAGAAATTCTCTCAGCTGACTGGGGTGAGGATTTCTAGATAGTGACTAGAGAGAGCCCAAACGGGAGGTTTGCCACTCAGCTTGCCTTTCTTCATGTGAACTTCCCTACCAGGTCTAAATACTAAAATACGTAAGAAAAGATGGTCTTTTTGCAAATAACTTATCATTGAAGGAAAGAGTGTTTGAATCTGTCTGTTCAACTGCAGAGTAAGTAGGGCAGAGTTTCCCCAAACTGGGATGTAAAAGGTCTGCAATGGGAACTGCTGCGTATCTGTGTTGTCACCTGAAAGACTGACAACAAGAAGGTGCAAAAGTGGCCAAAAAATTGGAGGTGTGGTGTCAAAGTCCTTATTTTAGCTAGGAAGTCGACACAGGTATTTGTACCTTCATGCAGGGTTGGAGCAGGGGGAAAATAAATTCACTGGGCATCCCTTACCGATGTCTATATACTTTGTTGTTGTTGTTGTTGTTGTTGTTGTTCATAAATACTTTCAGTGTCACAATCACTTGACTAAAGATGAAAGTTTTCAGTGTTAAGGAAAGAAAACAGATTTTTCATCACCGCATTGTGGAGATGAATTCTTTTACTTGATGCGCTCATTAGATTTTGTGGTAAAGAGATGGATTTGAAATAAAAGTTAAATGGATTAGTACCATCATATTGTGCAGACAAAAAAAAAATTAGATTGCAGTTGGCCTAATATGACTCTGCAGCTCTGGGCTGTGGCTGAGTGGGAAGCTGAAGCTTCACTTACATCCCATCATTTACATTTCCTGCTATCACAGCCCTTGCCATTTTATGACGCCCAGTTCTTTTCCCTGCTTTCTGGAAGGTCCCTGTTTCTGTAGAAGGGTAGCAAAAAATGGGGGGTACACACGGTATTGGTGACTCCATGGCTCAGGGCAGCGTTCATGGCCTCAAGTTGCCCCAGGGGAGGTTCAGATTGGATATTAGGAACAATTTTTACACGGAAGGGGTTCTTAAGCCTTGGAATGGGCTGCACAGGGCAGTGGTTGAGGCACCATCCCTGGAGGTATTCAAAAGAGGGGTTGACATAGTGCTTAGAGACATGGTTTAGTGATGGGTTTTATCAGAGTTAGGTTGATGGTTGGACTAGATGATCTGAAAGGTCCTTTCCAACGTCCACAAGTATGATTCTATGATAAACAAGATACCTGAACACACGTGCAGCAGGTATTTGTTTTTCAGCATAGTTAGCAATCAAAAGTATCCTGGTACCAACAGGGTGATGAGAACCAATCTATGGGTTTTCATCATCAGAAAATTCAAATTGGTGGAAACGGAAATATACGTCCTCAGTCTTTTATAACAACAGCCCACCTGATAACTTTTAGTAATACCAGTGCTTTTGCAACTTGTGAGAAACCCATTAAATGCAGTTCTATAAGGAAAGCTGTCTGCCACAAAACCTGAATTTGGGCTGTGCTCCTGGACGTGCTTTTTCAGTGCCAGACTCCCCAGGTATGAAGAGGCACCAAGCCCTCACAGTCCCTCTTATAAAGTGATTGTCCCCTATGGCCGATCCCCTGCAGCCTAATGGGAACCCAGGTCCGAGGGGGACTGGTGGGCGCTGGTGTAGCTCTGGGGCAGGGACCCCGAAGGTGTGGGAGATGGATTTGGAGCTCTCAATGCTCTGAGAAAGCTCATCCTGCACAGGCGGCTTCACTTCCAGGGGTAAATTAACCCAAACCCTCTGGATCAGTGTATGGGATTTTTGAGTACTGCATTGAGGGTCCGTAAACCCGGGGCAGCTCCTGATATTTTTCTTACGTTTCTTGACTGTCTTCAATGTCCTTTGTGTTCTATACTTCTTCCCCATTCAGAGAATTCAGTGTTTTTACAAAATATCATTTCTTCATGGAATAGAAATTCTGTGTTAGGAGTTTTATTGTTTTGTAACTTGGGGGGGGGAAATTAATCATCTGAGTAGTGCTGATAATAATCCAGGTATATATTATTTCTAAAGGGGTTTTAGGTGGATAGTATTCTTCAGCTGAAAACACTGTTCGGGAATGATTAATTTATTTGTTTCTCTTGTTAAAGAATTGGCTGCTAACGAAGCATTTTATACTGTATAGTTACTTGAGGCACTTATTTTCAATTCAACAGAAAATGGCTCTAAGAGCAGAGAAATGAGTGACAATATGTTAGAGGACTGTGTATCAAAAAATGCACAGCTTCAGCTTGCATGCAAAAAAATACCATTTAGCTGTGATAATAGTAATTAGATTTCAATCAGTATGCTCCTTGTTATTAATCCATTTTTCTCCTTTCATTTGAAGAGGTCCTAATAACATGGTAGACAAATCATACTCTTAAAAAACGTATTTGAAATAAAAAATTTTTTTTGAATCCTTGCAATTTTAGGAATGCATATTGTAATGTTAATAATATGTTCCCGTGCTGCTAATGTATCGATGCATAGTTGTAGGTGTGCACTATGGTGTACTTCTATTGTTGGTCCCAGTTTATTGTTATGTATGAAATTATTCTTCCCAATTAGCAAATATTTGTGGGAACTATGAGAAGTACAGCAAGAACATTGACTTTGAAGGCCTAATAAAGCTTTTAAATTATAGGTGATGGTTATTAATACGTAGGGTTGAAGTACTAAGGTAAGCTTTTTCCTTTGGTGTCTTAAGTAGTTTTAAATCATCGATGTTTCATCAGTTCTGGTTACTGTCTGAAGTTGGGGAATTTGTGGTGTGTGTACCCAGGCAAACCCTTGTGTTTGCCTCACAGCAGAACTTCCGTATGGGTTAGTGCTGGTAGAGTCTCAACTGAACATCTTTATGAAGCTTCTTCCCAGGAGCCACTTTTTGTGACGGACAGAAAGACATTGATCTTATTATATAGGAAGGCTTTTGGATGGCTACTCTGATTATCTTTTTGGCCAGCTTAAAGAACAAAAGAATTTATTGTAAATGTTGTTGAGAGATTACTGCTAATTTAGAATCATAGAATGTTTTGGGTTGGAAGGGACCTTTAAAGGCCATCTAGTCCAATTTCCCTGCATAAGCAGGGACATCTTTAACTACACCAGGTTGCTTGGAGCCTCATCCAGCCTGACCTTGAATGTCTCCATGGATGGGGCCTCCACCATGTCTCTGGGCAACCCATTCCAGGGTCTCACCAACCTCAGAGCAAAGAATTTCTTCTTATTATCTAAATCTCCCCTCTTTCAGTTTAAAACCATTACCCCTCATCCTATGGCTCCCCTCCCTGATCCAGAGTCCCTCCCCATCTCTCCTGGAGCCCCTTTAGGGACTGGAAGGGGCTCTAAGGTCTCCCTGGAGCCTTCTCTTCTCCAGGCTGAACCCCCCCAACTCTCTCAGCCTGTCCTCACAGCAGAGGGGCTCCAGCCCTCGGTGCTACTAATTTAGTAGCATTTAATAGTTTCTTCTGCTGTGTTTTTTCTGGCTGTGACAATTTTTAGCTCCCTAATATCCCCTTTTACTTTGACCCTTTCAGAGGGGAGGAAAGAGGAAATGACCCTATTGCATTTGTATTAGTTTATTTTGTTGAGTTATAGTCAGAGGTCCGTTGCCTTGTGGTTTGGAACCTTTAGCACTGTTCCTGTTCATAAAGGAGTGCAGGTTGGGTTTCGGTGGCAATGGCTCCTCCAGATTCACTGTCTACAAGGTGTGGCCCTGACATGCTCATGATGTAACACACAAGATGCTTGTGCGAGGTGTGTGTAGACAGAGCACCAGTACAATGTTACCCCAATACAAAGCGTGTGGTTCCTGGCAGCTCTTCTTACACAGTGATCGAAAACATGTACATTCCATCCCTATTGCAGACCATTAAGTCACCTTATGTTCAATAAATGTCTGCTTTATGTCCTTTTCTCTATGTTGTTTTGGAGATATAGTTTTTTTGGTTATTTTGATACTTTTTATCCTGCGTCGTATTTTTGTGCAGACACTTCATCTATTGTTCACAGCTTCTGTGGGGCCTGCTTTGACTAATGCTTTTATAAACTGTATCTGTATAATACCAAATTCTAATAAATTTTCCAACAAAACCTACAACCACTAAAACATCACTCAAGAATGAAATAAAAAAATGTTTATGGAATATTGGCCAAATCTATTGCCGTCAGTGGATTCTAGGAAGTTCATAAAAATGTCAAAAAGAATAGCATCCTATTTTGAGATTGAAGAGGGGCCTCGGATTCCTTTTTTTTTTTTTTTTTTTTCCTCATCCAAAATAATCAAGGCAACATTCTTGATTTTCATCACGAAAAAAATGATACAGATGGCAGTCATTTACATGGTGATGATCTCCGTGGAGCATTGAGAGAGAAAACATACATTTTTCAGGAAGCGCTACAGTTTCTTTTTCAAGAGCATTCCTAAAGAAAACCGTCTGAAGGAGGAGAGCTTTTCTGCCTGGTCAGCACCATTAGTAGCTTGGTTTTGTCTCTCTACTCAATGGCTCGCCTTGGGCTCCTCAGCAGAGGAGACCACAGCAGGAGCTGCAAGGTCTTGGCTGCCCATTGACCCCGTAGTCTTTTCTGATAAAAGTTTATTCATGTATTCTGTGATTTCAAACAAAAAAAAAATTAATATTTCATTCGAAGGTAGCCTGGCTTCTTCCCACGTGTTTATAGTGTTACAAACCCCACTTTTAATTTCTTTTTCCTCCCCCAAATTACAAATGTTTCTCTCTGATTGGCTTATTGTTCCGCATTCCCAAGGAGGGTGCCAAATAAACAGCTTGGCTTTCCTTTGCAGTGACAGCAGAAGTTTGCTGCTGAGCTCGGTGAGGACGGACTGAAGAGAACATAAGGTTTGTGTACTCGGGTGCAAATGTCCCAGTGAAGAAACCTTCATCTCTTCCTCCATTCACTGCATGAGAGTTTACCAGTTAAACCCCTGAGACAGCCATTGGGGGGTGATTATTAAGATGCGAAAGAATCAACAGGAGGAATAATTTCCAAGGCATTTAGGCTTAGATTCAGCTTAGTTAATTTAAGTGTCTGAAACCATCTAAGAATTAACTATGTGGCGTCCTTCTGTTTGAGAGGACGGAAACAGAGATCTTTAGGGGTTTCCTAGCAGAGATTTTAATAGAGGCATCACAGAATCACGGAGTTGTCAGAGTTGGAAGGGACCTTCTAGAGACCATCCAGTCCAACTCCCCTGCTAAAGCAGGGTTGCCCAGAGCACATCACTCAGGTCTTGAAAATCTCCAGAGAAGGGGACTCCACACCCTCCCTGGGCAGCCTCTTCCAGGGCTCTGCCACCCTCACCCCAAAGAAGTTCTTCCTTAGATTTCAGTGGAACTTCCCATGTTCCAGCTTGTGCCCGTTGCCCCTCGTCCTGTCACTGGGAACCCCTGAAAAGAGTCTGGCTCCATCCTCCTTCAACCCACCCTTTAGATCCTTGTCAGCATTGAGAAGGTCTCCCCTCAGCCTTCTCTTCTCCAGGCTAAAGAGCCCCAGCTCTCTCAGCCTTTCCTCATCAGGGAGATGCTCCAATTGGGTTTTTTTCCCATTAATTTTAAGGAGAATCTAAGTGACTATTTCAGACTTCAGCAGCATACTTTAGATATTCAAATTGAAACAGGAAATCCCATCCTTTGTAGAAAACAAATTTTGCTTGGCAGATTGATAGCCCTGAGTATAAGAAATCCCTTCTACCTTGTGATCTACCAGAACACTCAGTTTTCCAAGTTTTGCCCATGATGTAATTTATGGTGGCGTCTTGTGTACAGTAAGAGAACGAATGTTGAAAGATGCTTTTTCTTTTTGTGCTTCAAGGTATAAACTGTGAAAAAAAATCATCACGTTTTATTGTGGCAGGATAATTATTCCCAGAGAGTGGCACTACTAGTTCTGCAGAGGTAGTTTAAAATTGAATCTCTTAAAATGTATGCTTTCATTAAGCACCTGCAACACCACGTGGCATCATCTCTGTGTTGCTTCAGTCAAGGAGTTTTGCTGTGGTTTGGGATGGTTTTTTCCCCAAAAATCTTTCACTTTTTTTTCAGAATAACACCAAAGATCTTTGGCTTTTGGTCCATTAGTTCTCATGCTCTGAATTTGCAAGCAAATTCTGATCTGGGAGAATGTAATTAGCAGTGGCAAAACGTAAACCTTTTGGAGGTATTCTACTGGTATTGTTGTTTTAGAAAGACAATAATATATTCCATTTTTCCAGGTTTTCATATAGGTCACTTAAAAGCAGCCTGTCCACAGAACTTGCAAATTTTTCAGGTTTTTTTTTTGTGTGCACGGGTATAGGAAAAGCATTCAGACAATGGAAAAAAAGTGATATTTTAAGCATGTTCTTGGCATGATTCTGTTAAATGAGGCAGTGGTACAACTGTAGCTTCCTGATAAAAACCCCCATGCTTACCAGATCACCAGAGAACCTGGATGTATCTGTTGATGTACTGGGCTTATAAAAAATTGATTTGAAATGTTTCAAGCACTGATGTTGTTCCCCCGACAATATAGCTAATATTATTAGATATCTGAGCCCCTTCCACACAACCAGAAAGAATAAAAAGAAGTCTTTGATTCAATTACATCAAGACCACATTTGGTTCAGTCTGTTTATCACAAACCTGTGTGTATATTAAACACAGTTGAAGATCCAGCAATATTTATTTACATGCTTAAATGACATTAACTGTAATACTCTTAATTAAAAATATTTACATTTCTTCGCTGCTGTCGTCCTCAGCAGCCTGGTACACTGGGTGTTGTGTGTAGCGTGTCTCATACGTTATATACAAACCTATTCACAAGGTCTGTTGACTCATTTGTATTCTCTCAGTTATCAGACTGCAGATCCGGCTGACACTGAAGCTACTATAGAAGTTGTTTTGTGACCAATTTGAAGGTCCCTTTGGAGCAGAAATAAGAATGTATCCTGTGCATCGCCAGTTGGCATGACTGATGCTTCTTAAGTTGTATTCTAAATACTGACAAACGCCATGCTTTTTTTCATAATGTCCTTAAAGTTTTGTTATGTTTACCTAAATCTTATAACTGCCTTCTGAAGATGAAAAATAAAAACATGTGATCCACTTTGACTGTCCCCGAGTACCCTTTAAAATACCAGAACAATAATTCTAGGTTTGAATTTGCCCCAGTTGGAGCGTCCTTGGGTTTTCAGAGAAGCTTGAAGGAACATTTAGCTGTGGACTCTTTTTGTTATATAGTCCTGTGATCTCTTGGTTCAAATAATTAAAAGCTCTCATGGGTTCCTGAAAATTAAGAAAATACCCTGGTTTTGTATATACTTGTTACGGGCTCTTTTTCCTTTAAACAGAGAGAAGTTTGACACTCTGGCCCAGGTTGCCCAGAGAAGCTGTGGCTGCCCCATCCCTGGAGGGGTTCAAGGCCAGGCTGGATGGGGCTTGGAGCAACCTGGTCTGGTGGGAGGTGTCCCTGCCCAGGGCAGGGGGTTGGGACTGGATGATCTTTAAGGTCCCTTCCAACCCAAAC
The DNA here is from genome assembly GCA_033628505.1 of Tringa tobata. Lineage (NCBI taxonomy): Eukaryota > Metazoa > Chordata > Aves > Charadriiformes > Scolopacidae > Tringa > Tringa tobata. Next base: position 1,638,240 of record JAHREE010000316.1, on the reverse strand, counting down.
CATTCTATGATTCTGTGAAGTTTCCTGGGTTGCAATACTTCAAATGTTCTACAACAAAGAGATGTAAGAGAGTTGCCCTTTTCACCAGTACCAAAAAGCGGTGTTTGAAATTCCCCAGTTATGAGGTATTTGCTATCAAAAGAGCTGTTGTCTTGGTGCTTTGTTGTTGCTGCTGTTTTACTGGCATCCTGCCACTCCTTTTGGTTTGTTGAAGTTTCAATCTGTTGCAATTCTTCTGCTTGGTAGATGTTCCAAACTTCTTTACTAAACCAAAAGCCAGATGCTCTTGTGATTTTTATGAGGCATATCCTGTGTTTGTTGTTAGTCGAACAAAGGGGGGACAATTAATATTGTAGAGTTATATCTATGGTGAGGAAGGGATACCAAGATTTTCATCCATGGTTTTCTTCTTTAGGAAAATTCCTTATGTCTGAGAATAATTTCCAACCTACTCTCTACATTTATGTTGTGAACGTAGTAACTATTCCTAATGTTTTTCTCATAAACATTATGATAAATAGATAAGCTTTGTATGGTAGTGTAGTTTGACATTTGCTGTCATTTTTGTAGCAGATCTGCTTCCCGCAAAGGTAAGATGTTGGGCTGTGATTTCTCTATATGTCTGTCTACTTAATCTAAATATCGATGTCATAGAGAAGATGTATCACTTTGGTTCTAGTAATCATTGCCAGTTTTGTTAGAGAACTGTCAGTTCTATAAATGGAAATACTTAAAATGTAAGGAAAGATTAATTAAGCGTGGATAATGCTGTGGGGCTACAAAACCCCTTAAGCTTATTTCTTTCTTCACCAAAATGAATTCCAAATCTATTCAGAGTTCTGAAATATTAATTTACCAATACCCTCACCATCACACACACACTCATGCACTCACTCCTGTTCTCCGCTCAGTTGTTTTGTGCTCCTCTGTCCCTCTGGATAGACACTGTCTGCAATCAAAGGGATCTCTCTGTCTCCATTTGTTCTCAGTTGTGGTGGTCTGTGTCTAGATATGCTTTGTTATTTTTTGAGACAACATGTCTTTTAACTTGAGAAAACATGGGCATAACCACGTATGTCTACCCGAAGAAGCCATATGCTTTCCTTACATTGACTCCCACTGTAGTGAGGACAGTATGAAGGAAAATAAAATCTAGTAAAAATGCATGTTATGAGAAATAGCAGCTGCTTAAAGCTTCATTCGGAATATTAAAATAAATTCCGGTGAAGTAGATTTGTTACTAGGTGATGTAGTTAAAAATACATGGTAAATCACAAACAGTTGGCTAATGAATAAGAGATATGATTGATAAATACAGTCGATATTTCTCTAGCTGCTTCTTGCATTTATCTCCATAAATATGCTATGTAAGGGTACAGAGAAAGGCAAATTCAAATAGTGTATTCAAATAGGAAATACCTGAAATTTCACAAGATGTTCAGTTCAGCACCCAAAAAAATAAGTGCTATACTTTGCATTAATAAACAGGCATTTAATTAAGCAGTCAGTGGCATAAAACTCCTTCTTGGTATCTACCTCATATGCTATGTCTCTGAAGTCATGGTGGGACCTGTGACTAGAGTAGGCGGTGAATGCTCTCGAGCAACACGAAGAATAGAGCTACTGTCACCCCAAAGCCACGTGAGATGAATCAGAGCAGCAGTGGAGCTTCAGACATCCCTGCTGTTGCACACCAGGAACCTGGCAATGGATCGGTCTCCCTCTCCAAGACACAGCCAAACCGGTCTCGACAAGAGAATTAGAGCTGTCCCAAGCTGTCTCCAGGCACTAAAGGTGTAGTTCTTGGAAACCTCCTTGGCTGAGCCGGGAGTAGAAAACCTCAGCAGCACTTTCTGTTTGGATCTGCAGCAGATCAGCTTTTCAAACAGCCTGTGAGCTTTGAGAGAGTCAATAGTGACACGGGGACAGAAGGTATTTTTACATCATAGGAGACAGTCGGTAGGGGCACCATATTGTGGACAGAGGGATGAATTAAGTAAAAGCAATCAAACAGAGCTGAGCAAAACCAGAATTATAACAGTGCTAGAGAGAGAATGGTCTGTTCTACCACACTGATCTGAATTGTGGGAGTGGGACATCTGAATGCAGGTGTAATCATAGAATTGTCTTGGATGGAAGAGACCTTTCAGATCATTGATTCCAATCATCAACCTAACAAACACTGACACAAACCACCACTAACCGTGGTCCCTCAGCACCATGTCTGCCTGGCTTTTAAATACTTCCAGGGATGGTGACTCCACCGCTCCCCCGGGCAGCCTGTTCCAATGCTTGATAACCCTTTCAGTGCAAACATTTTTCCTAATATTCATCCTGTACCTCCCCTGGCGCAGCCTGAGGCCATTTCCTCTTGTCCTAGCCAATAGGTATTAAATAGTCTTAGACGTATCTCTTGCATTTCTTCACCTCCAGTTCCATTTTAGATCTTAAAAAAGTTTCACAAAAAAGACTATGTTTGTATGACTTTGGGTGGTTTGATTTGGGAAAAAAAAAAGGTCAAGAATTTTAACTAACCTCAGAAAAATGGATGTTGAAGAAATCTTTTTGGGGATCCTGTGATTCCTCCTAAGGTAACAGTCCTGTTTCAGGGCCCTAGAAGACAGAAGCTGTCACTTACCAAAAGGCTGGATTTTACACAAGCTTCATAGGCTCTGCATCTCCATTAGAAAGCACTTAGATGGTTTTTCTATTTCCAACGCTGTTAACTTGGATAAATGCCCACGTTTCATGCTCGTTATGGTACATGTCTTTTAATGCTAATATCCCAATGAAACAATTGGTAAAAATAGTGGTGTAAAAATGGTGAATGCCGCTTAATTTATATTCCCTACATAAAAAATAGGAAATGCAAAAGAAAAACATTTTGTTTCTCATTCTCTGGGTAAGCACCATTCGGAGCCACTTTTCAAACTTCCATAGAAGCATTCAGCCAGAGGAACACGAGCAGCAAGCCCCGAGTTCCTGCACTCTCTGTGCCCTTTCTGCCAAACCAGAGTAAATGTGTATTTGTTACTCCTCGGTGCCTGGTATGAATCAGCAGCAAGAAAGAGAATAGATCCAGAAAGATGTCATTGTGGGTCAGCTGGAGTGATATTTTTGTAATCCTTGCATTATGTCTTCTATTTTCCTGATGTTATTGTCCTGGTAAGTCCTAAAGCACTTTAAGGAACAATACAAAATAGCTTTGGCACCATATTGACTCAATTTGGATGTCATTAACTCCTCCTCCATCTCATAGAAACTCTCTCATGGTATTCTGGACATGGCTTTTCAATTCTATTGCATTTTCATAAACAGGTATCTGAATGGCCAACGAAGTGCAAAAGTCTCTCTTTCTTAGACACAGAGCCAGAAGGCACATAAACGTATAAAACGGACTGAAAAAGTCTAAGCAGCGACATTAAGTGGAAGTTGAGTACTCAGATAAAATCCCGGTTGACACAGTGATGATGGAGATGCATTACACAACGTACCCAGGGTGAGATCTCTTTGTCTTCACCTCCTTTACTCCTCTTTCACAGCACACATTGTGACTTCACTAGCAGAAAGGCCTCATAATCTTTTGCTCTGTTTGAACAGAGTAATTGATGTTTAGATATTTTTAATCTCTTTATTAAAAAAAAAAAAAAAAAGCATTCCTGACAAAAGATTGAGATTTACAGAACAAATAAGACATGCTTTACAGAGTGTTAACTCCTTATCTTTACTGGCGTTTTGTTTATATTACCAGCTTGTGTAATTCTTTCCAGTTGATAATTATTTATCAAAGACTAGTAGTTTGCTTGGTGTTATCCAACGAAGACTTCATGCTTCTTGCCACAGTGGCATTATAGGACTTACCTTTCGTTGTGTTTGGTTTGGTGCACTCTTTCACATGCCTATGATCCCTGCTTGAGCCACTGGTTGTTCCTTCACGTAGAATAAAAAAACAAAATGACCTTTAGAATATTCACATGGGTTTTTTTGAACATACAATAAACTATACATGTGTTTCCCCATAATACCCTGCATTTGTTGAGGTTAAATATGGCGTGTTCATCTTACAGTATGCAATCCTGTTACCAAGTCAGGTGGTGGTTTAAGGACAGGAAGGACTGCAGATGGAACCTCTGGTTTTGTGTTGACGGTATCATCCCACCAATGTTTTGACTTCTGCTGTACTAACTGCCCCACACATTTGTTGTATACAGCATGGGAAGAGGTGCAGCATCACTCACATATGTAATATTCACAGAATCACAGAATATTCATGGTAGGAAGGGACCTTTGAAATCATGGAGTCCAACCACAAAAAAAACAACCCACACCCCAAGCCAGCACACCCACACACCACACCCACCCACAGACAGACGAAAACCAACAATGTCAGGCACTAGAGCATGCCCTGAAGAGCCATGTCTACACGTTTCCTCAATCCCTCCAGGGATGGTGACTCCACCACCTCCCTGGACAGGCTCTTCCAGTCCCTGACCACCCTCTCAAGAAAGTAATTCTTCCTAAGATCTAATCTAAACCTCCCCTGCCCCAACTTCACACCATT
>JAHREE010000316.1:1622575-1633408 GCA_033628505.1 Tringa tobata | reverse complement strand
CTGTCCACCAACACCCCCAGGTCCTTTTCTGCTGGGCAGCTCCAGCCACTCTGCCCCAAGCCTGTAGCACTGCCTGGGGTTGGTGTGACCGAAATGCAGGACCTGGCACTTGGCCTTATTGAACCTCATCCCATTGGCCTTGGCCCATTGATCCAACCTGTCCAGGTCCCTCTGTAGAGCCTTCCTACTCTCAAGCAGATCAACACTCCCACCTAGTTTGGTGTCATCTGCAAACTTACTGAGGGTTCCTTAACCTGTGTACAGATGCTTTTGTTATAGAGACTCTTCATATCTGCTTAAATATGCTGCATCAAGCTCACTTCATGGACTGTGAGACATGGAGGTTATTTCCTAGATTAAAAGTAAACCAGCAGTGTATGCAAAAAGTCAAAGTTAATGAATCAATATATAAAATATTTTGAAACTGTAAGAGGCAGAAAATCCAGGAGAACTTTAGCTGTCATAGGTACAGAAGGATTTAAAGAAGTCTGATAACAGGATGGTAGAAGCAATTGAATATATTTAAAGGAAGGAATTGGTATCTGTCAATAAGTCGAAAAACTGGCACACTAATTAATCCATCAAATGCTACAGGAATAGTAGGATCGTTATATGTACTAATCTCCCATCTCTTGGATTTTTGCATCTGGATATGTGCAGAGGATCTAAAAAAATATATAAGCTTACAGAAATAAATCTTAGAGGAAATAGAACTGTAAATGAGACTTGAAGAATGCAGCAACAAAAGAAATAGTAACAAGGAATTTTTGTAGAACATGGTATCTGGCTCTGAAGAAATAGCATATGAGAAGTGCTTTGCAGCTTTTTCTTGTAGTTTTTGTGATTTTTTTTTTTTTTAAATGCCAATAGGGGTAATCATAGAATCACAGAACACCAGGCTGGAAGGGACCTCAAGGATCACCTGGTCCAACCTTTCTTGGCCGAAGCACGGTCTAGAAAAGGTGGCCTATCACCCTGTCCAGCTGAATCTCAAAAAATGAGTCCAGTTGTGGGGAATCCACCACTCCCCTGGGGATGTTTCTCATTGGGAAGTTTTCCTCTTGTGTCAAATTGGAATCTCCGCAGGAGTAACTTCTACCCATTACCCCTCATCTTTTCCACGGGACTCCTTGTAAAAAGGGAGTCTCCGACGACTTTGTCAACACTCTTTAAGTACTGGAACGTGGACCCCTAAGCCTCCTTTTCTCAAGGCTGAACAAACCCAATTCTCAGCCTTTCCTCACATGGTGGCTTCCCAGTCTTTGGATCATCTTGGCAGCCCTTCTCTGGACCCTCTCCAGCCTGTGCACAGCTCTTTTGTATAGCGGGGACCAAAACTGAACCCAGCATTCCATGATAATGTTATTTTTGAAATGAAAAATTGAAGGAAAAGCTGACAGTAGCGTTTCTTTCCCAGTAATACTTACTGGGCTCAAGAGTGCTACTTTTGGGAGAACTTTTGTTTTTCAGACAGAGGCTGTTGAATGGGAACCTGATTTTCACAGGACAGATGCAAGGCTCATTTGCTGCTGTAGGGAGAAAGCTATAAAACTCAATTTGTCCCTTCTGAGGAGTTTTCTTCTGTGCTGCCGTGTGTGTAGCTTCTGAGCAAATCAGAACAACTATTTTTAGTGAATACAAACGTTCCAGCAAACTTTGTTGATGTTACTTTTTTAGGTCAAGGAGAATGAAATGAAAAGGGGTAATATCAGTAAAAGTCTCAGTGAAAGATCACAGAGAATTAGAGAACATAACCTGAAAACCAGCAAAGTAAAAGCTGATTTCCAAACCATATTACTTTCATTACAAAAATAAGCACAATGACAAAAACAAAAAATAATTTCTGAGAACAGTTTCACCATTGTCTGGTTTTTTTGAGTGGTTTCCCAATTTTGGGAAAAAGGTTTTTCTTCCTGGAAAACTGTGTATGTCCAAAGCTTTGCACTTCCAGGTTGTCCCAAGGACATATGCATAATATTTTAAAATAGCTTTTCCCTTGTTATTTCTTTGTCTTTCTGAAAGCATACAGCACCAGGCATGCAGGCATTTTAAACTAGAGCCTTAAAGACACAGAAAGTGTAACATCAGCATTAATAGCCTAAGATTCAGGACAATTTCTAATAAATTGTAATCCCTGGGAAGATTCAGCTAGATTTTCTGAGATCATTTGTCATTTTGGGGCTTTCTGAAACAGTCCAAGTGATTTATCCTGATTTATTACTTATTTTACTGTTGATTAGGCTACCAAGACTAATCTGATAGAGAATAGAGTATTTAATGGTTTGAACAGTATTGAGAGTTGCTGTTTGTTGGTTGTATCTTTGTTGTATCTTCTTGTATTTTTGACAAACTGCCTGAACATTATATATTTCATTATATATATAAATTATCAACATTATATATTTTTATATATATTTTTTTTTCCCCACGTTTGGTACTTGGAAGCAAGTGATAATCTGTTGCAGGTCAGTTGTAAGAGAACCTTCAAAATTACACCAAAAACTGCTGGTGACAGTAAGTGAAAACACCAGTGCTTTTCTACTGATGGGATAAACTGTTCAATATTTACATATATCTTTCCCCCATCATGTTAAACAGAAACAGATTGTTTAATCGTACGTTATAGGCTGCATATTATTAAAAACTGAGGGAAGGCGTATGAGTATTCAGGGCAGGAGTGCAACATTTATGTTTGTGCTTTCAAGAATAAATCCTGGAGGATTCAAAAAAACCTGGTGGTTACAAGCTCATTGCAATGGAACCTTGAAAGCTCAGAATGGTTCCGGTAATTACAAGCTTTATGTACTATATGTGACAGCAATTCGTTAACAAATTAGGTGAATAATCAAGCTATTCTCTTTGCTCGTACTTAGTAACCTTTGCAGCATTATCAACGAAGCTGCATCACCTTTACATCAAGCATTTATAAAGGTGAAAAATCATCTGACATGTTGGTAATGTAGTCTGCATAAAATGTTTTGAGACAAGGAAAAGAGAGGGATGTATATTCCTTTCTAGAGAGAGCGGGGTAGATGCAGCAAAAAGTAGCGATTCGAATACCGGGAGATGGTAAGACACCGGAACAAGTAAATAATTATGTACATTTTTATAATTTCTTTTTTGTTTCTTAAATTATCCCTTTACGTAGAGCTATGACCTACTGGCAGTTAATTTCAGAAGTCTTTTTAATCTCATCTTTGAAACGTTCATGTTTTGCTAATGTCATGAAAAAAGAAATTCTAATGTCTGAGAATGAATAATTCTTCTTTACTTAAATTTCTTCAGTGGCGCAAAAAGTTGTCAACTACAACCCCTTCAAGATTATTGTGCTGAAAACCAAGACAACATCATGGCGTCAAAGATTTTATCTTTTAAAAAAGCCTGCATATTTTTGGTGTATATGCAAATAACAAATTTCTGACACGCCGGATTTATTTTAAGACTACAAAATTCTCGGTCTGTGCATTATTTGAGTTAGCCAGCAGTTTAAATCCCAGATAACAGAGGCATGAGCCCAAAAAAACACGTGAGAGCACTTGATCAGCTTTAGATGGCAGAAACCAAGTAAGTGGATAGACTGAATTCTGCTTCCCTCTGACGGAGGAGGTACGTTGTTAACTGCTGAGCTTAGGTCTGAATAAAAGGCATGGTTGGACTCGGTGATCTTATGGTTGGACTTGGTGATCTATGGTTGGACCTGGTGATCTCAGAGGTCCTTTCCAACCATTAAGATTCTGTGATTAAGATTCTGTCCACTCTCAGACTATGAAGTGGAAAAGCATAAATACGGTCCCAACTCACCGGTAGATTTCGTTAGTGGTTTTCTGATATTTATTATCCTCATCGTTCCCCACTTCCTTCAGCTTTAAAAAATGAAGATTATAATTACTGATACTTTATTTATTAGGCACTTGGAGATTAAGAATTGTAGGGAAGCACGAAGACTCGATGTGTCTGTTTCAAGTAATTCTCCAGCTTCACTCCTCTTGGCCCCACTACAAACCCATTAGGAATATAAATAAGTTGCTCTTGTAGTGTGTTGTATGGTTTAAGAGACCTGATTTTCAGCAAATTAATATTTTCCAGTGGGACTTCATTTTAGCAGAACATTGATGACCAACTCTAAATTAGACTATTATTTTATGCTATAGGTAATATTTTAAGTGAGAGTACACAACTACTTCTCTTTGTCTCCTTGTTATTCTTATCTGATTGCAGGGGGCAGGTTATGATCAATCATGATTCAAATAGGAATGTAGATTGTTTTCCCAGTTCTGTTGCCTTCAGTCTGACAGCTGTTCCCTTGACATCTCCCCAAACTAGTCAGACCTTAGAAGTAAATAATGACAGGCAAACTAAGAACAGCAAGGGATTTATCTCTTCACCTACTGTCTCTCACGCTGACAATCATTTTTCATTCCCAAAGGAGACTGTCGGTTTCTTGGATGACCGCTTATGCTTCTTGGATTGCAGCCGCATTTGGGTTGATTTTTGGAGAAGTTCAATGTGAAATGGGTGACCCTTTGCATTCTTCATCTTGAAAAAGGAACGAAAATGACAAACTCGTTCCATTTCAGCATAAACTTAGCGTTTGCTCTTCCTTCCTTCAGATGAACAAAGGAAAAGAGTTATTCCGTTAAAAATGTCTCGAGTAACTTAATCCAGTGATTTTTTTGCAGTCCTCAAAATGAGCAAACACGGCACCAAAAGCATTCATTCTTGCAAATGCAGCTTGCTCATTTGTTTCCCTGGCATTGCTGACCCCTCCAAATAAGTAGTGCTGTGAAAATTAGATATCAAGGAATAACAAGTCCTTTTTAACAAAGTAGTCGTGGGATGTTAATGAAGAATTCCTGAACCAAACCCAGTATTCTTTCTGCTCTCGCTATTTCAATGAGAAGGCAGTGCCGTGAGACCTATGGAGCCAGTCTTGTGTACATGAGTATGAAACCACAAATACCAGGAACAGAAAATCCTGACTGACCCATCAGCTGAAGGATGTTCGATAAACCTTTAAAGAAAACAGATAAATCACTAAATAGCATCCTTTTTCTTTTCCAGTCAGAGAGAGAAAAACAGGCAGTGTGCACTTTTCCAGAGAAAGCAGAATGAATAAAATGAAATGAAATGTCCAGTAGTGTTCTCCACAGAGGGGCTGGAAATTAAATTATAAATAAAGCACTTCCATGATGACAGTGCATCCAAAAAATCCTTTGAATTTAGGCCAAACAGCTCTAGAGAAAATGAGAAATGGCTAATGCTTCCTGCCAAAACAAAACAAATATGTTTCCAAATTAAAACCTGTGAGGGCAGTTGCACATTTGTGGTCATGTGGAAGTATTGTTATTAATTATATACGGTGGAATATTGGTTGTTGTTTGATTACACCAATACTGATCGCAAGTTGTGGGTTTTAACCTTCAACCCAAACAGAATATATGATAACTATCGATCTTCTGGCCTCACTTCATGATACATGAAATTCACATTTTAAAGTGATCTAAAAAAAAATATTGAGCTACAAATTTGATTACGTTTCATTCAGCAAACATAGATGGAAATTGGAGTGGTGATACAATTTAAGTATGCTTGCATCTCTTGTTACTTTTGAAATGTCTCCCTTGCATTTCTTTTGGTCCCTTGGGCTATATATTTTATCTCTGCAGATGTAAAGTATATTTTATTTAATTCCTTTCCAAAGGTATTTAGAGTTCTGAGTTGTTCCTTGTTGAATAGTAAGCTGATTTGGAAGTGTCCTTGTCATTATATGGAAAGCCTTGATACGTCGTCTGCTTTTTTCCTCAGAGGAAGGTATCTGAAATATCCCTCTCCAAAAGCTCATGTATCAGAAGTGGTAAATGTGCAGTCTTAGTAATGGATGTTAAACTGAATGGAAAAATAGCATTAAGAAGGAAATGCCATTGTATTTTGTGCATAGCTAACTTGAATAATCTATATCATTATAGAAATTACAGAAATCGGCTATTCAGAAAGGGATTAGACATGTAAAGTTAACAATGAGGGTGTCTACAATGGCATTAGTTAAGAGCAGATCTCTAAGCATTATGGCATTTATTATTTCAGGACATAAATCAAGCACATCCTAGGAATTAGGATGTGCTGCTTTGGTTAGAGTATAATTATAAAACATTCTCATTTCACTGTAATATTAAGGATAAAATAATGGATCAGCTCAGATTTAACATTGCACTTTCAAAATCTTGGATTTTTTAGTATTTCTGAGTTACAGAAGTACTGTAATGCTGAAGGGAGCAGAAATAGATTGGGGGAAAATTCTAAATAGGAGAGTGAAAAGCTTCGGTGATGGATGCCTTTGTCTTGGCAGCACAGAGTATCATCTTGGGTTTGGTTAATCGCTGTACAAATTTTACGGTCTATAATTATCTTTAATTATAGGGATACACAACGATTATTAAGCTAAAAGGAAGATGATAGTTGTGCACAGTCGAACAACCTTGTAAGCTCTTATATATCTTTTTATTTTCTGGAAAAGAGTATAGGATTATAATGCTGGTAGGTGTTTCTTCTGTCAGTTTTGGAGCAGTATACATAACAATTATTTCTATTATCAACTTTCATCACTCATGAAACAGAGTGCAGAGCTGGGAGAAATATCTTGCTTTGGAATGATCCGTCAGCAACTGGAAAACGCGAAGTTGTAGAACAACAGAAGGAAAAAGATGAGGCTGTAGCTGTATTGGTGTCTCCAGAGTCATCCTCGCTCCCCGAACGGTCCAAGGCACTGAGCTATGACTGCTGGGGAGGGCGTTCCTCTGTCACCCAAAATTTACCATCACCACCTCTCAATCTGGAGAGAACGAGGGGTTTCAAGGTCAGGGAGGAAATGCCGTTAACCCTTGAGAGCCCCAAAACAGGCTTTGGATGGCAAGCAGCCTGGGAGCTCGTCTGCGTGTGGCTCTGATGTAGAATTGCTGCTCCCCGAGGGGAAGAAACCAGACCATTCCGAGGCCACCCTTAGGGCTGTGGTTGTCAGTTGTAAATTTGCAAAAGGAAAAGCTGTACACCTCGTTTTCCAGATTTGAATGAGATATAGGTTTGCTTCTGACAGGCAGGAGTATATCATGGAGTACATTTCTGTCTGCCGAAGCTGGTAATGTAATTCCAAGTCATTCTCCTGAGTGTTATTTCTCAGAATAGGCTTCTTTCTGGAGTCATCACTCCTTAATTTATCAAACATCAGGTGAAAGGAACATATCAGTGATGTATAACCTTATGATGATTTGCAATTTTAATATTTGCTTGTTTTGATGATACTTCTTTTTACTGGAGGAGTAGCCTAAATAAAGGGAAAATAAGAAATTATATAGTTGTATGATTAATTGTATATTCTTTGAAATATCTTTATTGTATAACTTAGGTACAGTTCCTTTAGGGTTGAGGTCTGTGTGTCTTATAAGAGCTTTAAAATGAAAAGAAGGAGGTCTATGGAGTTATTAGAAAGTTATTAGAAAGCTAAATATGAGTGGGAATTGTGTTCCTATAGAAGATCTTAACTTCACACATAGAAACCAGTGAAAAAACTCTACTAATAATGGTAAGGCCAAGGTCTGAGAATCAACAATGTGTTCTCCAAAGGTCACTAAATCAGAAATTTTTGTCATTCGTTCTGGTGTTTTGCAAACATATTTTTAAAAGAGGTAGGCACAGTATGTAATCCCTCTGGTGGAACAGCTATTATTTGCTTCACCTTATATTGAACAGAACAAATGTAAGGAGGGCAAAGACTGGAATTTGTTAAATGGAAGCATAAATCTGGAGGAAAGTTATAATTTTGCCTCCTCAAAATTCAAAATATATTTAACATTTTTATTAGTCATTAAAAATGGTAGTCAATGTGCTAATGATGTGATGATGACACAGAATTAGAAAAAAAAAAAAAGAAGTCCGTCTATTCAGCTAAAGACTGATTTAATATACAGAAATAATCAAGTGATTTTACAAACTAGAGAGCCAGAAATCAAGTCCTGCAGTAGGGCCACAGCAAACAATATTTTTTGCTAAAGCTTTAAGTCAGTTGTGACAGAAAGATCTGGCTCAGTGTGAATCATCGAGTATGAGGAAGCCTTTTGTGGAACATTGGTGAGATCATATATGGAATATTGTACAGTTGTGCCTATCGTGAGCAGTAAAACCTAACTATATTTGTCTAATTCCTGGAGTTAAGTCACGACAGTAAATAGAGGAAAGTAAACCTTATTTGTGGTAGGAATCTAAAAGAACTTGGCTTTTTTTTTTTTTTTTTCCTAGCAAAGACCAGGGGGGACTAAGCCATAATGGGAGGTAAATCACTAGATGAGACCCAAGAAACAATGCTGGCACGATTAAAAATCAGTGTATATTTGCTTTAAATAAGTTTAGGCTGTCAAAACAAAGAACATTGCTAACTGTCAGCCCAAAGGGAATAGCTTTTCAAAAAGACTGATGTGACAAAATCCAAACTCGAAAGACATGTAAATATTTTACCTCTTGCCATGCAGTTTTTGTAAAGGATTACCCAACGTGTTTACTGTGGTGTAACCGGACCATATAGCACATATCCCTCCCAGTCTCCTATTACTCAACTGAACTACTCTGTTTGTTCGTTGCAAAGTAAGTTCATATCAGTAAAGAATTTTTTTTTCATGTTTTTTATTTATCTGCATATGGAAAATAAATTATTTCCCCCCTTACTTTAAATGCAAAAAATTAAACAATAAGGCTACAAAGCAATATGCATACAGTTCTACTGAAAATAAAAGTCTTCAATCTGGACACAAACCACCAAAGAGGTCTTGAATCTCTTCAGGAATTCTCAAAGCTGTCAAAAACTTTTGTCTCTTTGGGGTTTTTTTTTGGCTGCTATTTATAGTTGGCTCAGTTAATTCACATACTGCCCAGTACAGCTCTAGGTGTTTAGTTAGTCTTGGAAAACCTTAAAGTTCCAATTTGCATAAACTGCATTATTCAGAGCTGTTGTGTTTTGTTTGTTTTGTTGTAAAAACTTTGCTGTGTGATGCAATTGAGAATGAAGTCTAAAAGCAGGAGGGTCCAAAACCTTGAATATTTATTAAAACTGCACAGGAAGACCAATACTATTCTCAGAAAACTGTTAGAAATGAAGTAACTTTCTATAGTGTCAATGAAAAGTAATAGCCAGGTTCAAGCCATAGTAGTGCTGAATTTTTCAAGGAAAAAGTCCCATTGAGATTAAATTACTGCCCCTCAGTTGTATCTTCTTTGAATATAGTTAAAGTGATACTGATTGGTGTTATTGGAATGTTGGAAAAACAAAATGGATTAGAAAACGGAAGTCAGAATACTGAATAAAATCAGATAATGCAAAACTACATAGCAATTATCTGGGGGGAGGGCCTCCTTTTAGTTTCTATTCATATTAACCATTGTAATTCTAAGAGTTAAGAATGAAGAAAATAAGATTTAAGCCCTGATGGTGAAAACTGTTTTGACGCTCTCAAGCTGAGATCCCCAGGAAAGGTGAAATAACAGTCCCACCCAGGGAGGTGGTGGACTCTCCATCTCTGGAGGCATTCAAACCCCGCCTGGACACGTTCCCGTGCAACCTGCTCTGGGTGGCCCTGCTCTGGCAGGGGGGTTGGACTAGATGATCTCCAGAGGTCCCTTCCAACCCCATAGCATTCTGTGATTCTGTGATACTTTCAGATCACCAGTACCCTTCTTTGATCACCCTGCTTTGTCTTTCACTTGAAAGACCTGATCAGAGAAGGACTTACACCTAGAGTACTCATGCCATGCCAGGAGTATTTCCCTTTTCCAAGCAAAACTGGAACATATTAAAAACCTTACGTTGATTCAGAGGAAATTTGCTGATGCAATGGCAGAGAGATGGCAGCTTCTCAGCAGCTTTCTATACCTTGTTTCTTGCAATCTTCCACGTGGAGCAGAGGGGAATGACTGCTCTGTCATGGAAATAGGTGTGAGGTGTGTCAAGACCAGATACACATCAGGAACTTGGGTAGTGGAAAGCCTCAAGATTTACGTTCCATCTAAATGCTTGTCAGGTTGGATTTAAATCTGTTTTCAGTTTCATCTGTTGATGCTATTCACACAGTTCTCTATAAAACGTGACTTAATGCTAGGAAAACAGTGGAATTATGAAGTAGAGGGATCAAACAACCCTACAGTATTAATAAATTTCAGAAAGGAATTTCTGTGACAGCTTATAAGTGGTTTTGCTTTCATCATGATTGCATTATTTGCCTGAGAATAGGTCTGCTTTGTTCTTTTGCTTTGTTCTTTACAGAGGCTACTTTTTTTTTTTTTTGAAAGGTTTGGAGTTGGTAGCCCTGGAGACACGCATAGAATGGCTTCATGCTTTCCCAGCCACTTTGTGTCAGAGACGCTCAACTGTGGTTGAGGTTGTGTAATTAGAGGAAATTTTACATAAATGTATTTCCAGTTTTTTGGCCTTTTTTTTTCTTTTCTCTCTACATAGACTTCAAAATTAACTTTGTGCTATTTGCGATACGCTGCTTTGGTGGTCTTCTTACTGTGCATAGAATCATAGGATGGTTCGGGTTGGAAGGGACCTTAAAGATAATTGAGTTCCAACCCCCTGCCCTGGGCAGGGACACCTCCCACCAGACCAGGTTGCTCCAAGCCCCATCCAGCCTGGCCTTGAACCCCTCCAGGGATGGGGCATCAGGGAAGTGCTTACTACCCTGAAATGCATTTCACAGAAACAGCCAAAAACCCATAAAAATACTTTCCTTCAGCCAAAAGAGGCCTAAAGAGCAGCAGCCTCGTGATTTCCATTGCTCTTCCCAACTCCTG
>JAHREE010000316.1:1583145-1618434 GCA_033628505.1 Tringa tobata | reverse complement strand
ACTTTTTGGAAAAAGGGAGAGTTATTAACATAATGCTTGATGGCTTCTAAGACTTATGACTGTGGTTGCTTGGCAGCAATAAGCTTGATCCACTGACATCTACATTCTCAGGTATATTCCTGTTGTCTACTTGCCTCTAAAGTTGCTGGCATCTCAATATACAGAATCTTGTCCTCCATCTCTGGCTTTCTGTCTACATTTCTGAGAGAAAGAGGATTTGTCTTCAATTTCCTTTCAGTCAGCTGTCCTTATCTAGGATAACTGCAAAAGGAAGGCTGTTCTGCTGAGTGCTGTCATTGAAAATAGCAGTACAGTTGGGATCAGCTTAAAAGTGTATCCAGTGATGATTTTTAAAGCTCATGAGAAGTTCTTGGTAGACAGCCTGTAGGCAAGCATAAATGGTCTTAAGTCAGGCAATAGGGCATGGTTTGAGAAGAGAACGTGGTGAAGCCTGTGGAGCAGTGGATCTCCATTCCATATAGAAAGCATCCTGGGAACATCAGGTTTTATTCCTGATTCCAAGTTGTTTGCATTAAATAAAAATATCAAACTAAAGAAGTTAATAGTAGAAATGGATGTAACAAGCTGATACTCTGTAGATGTCTTGTATTTCAGAAAGGGGTCAATCTTTAAGGACTTGGCTGATCAGGTGATGAAAAAACAATTACGATACAGCAAGTCCATTATCCAAAACTGAAGCATAGCTTTGCCTCTGGGGTGATGTGTGGCAGCTCTTCAATAACAAACACTGGAGACTAAAAAGTGATGAAAAGGACAGGATTGTAACCATGTGGTCACCACTAGAGTAGGTATATGAAAGGGAAGAAATGCTTCAGATCAATATTAGAACTTCTTTTCTTCTACTTGGAAAGGTTAATAAGCAAAAGTGAAGGAATCCTCAGAGAACCCATTGCTACACAGGGCTGAATTATATTGCAAATGTTGAAATTCAAATTTCAGCTGTTAATAATTCACTTCAGAATGCACTTGAAAAGGCCTGGGATGGGGCGAACTCTTACAGCCAATTATGCTTTTTATTGAGAATTCTTTTGAGGGCTATTGAATTGTTGGAATGTTCAAAGAGCAGAAGGAGATGTTTAAGTGCCAACACTGTGTATTATGGCTATCTTCTTTGGTATTTCCCTCGGAATATCGGTGGCTTTGTAGGATAGCAGGATCCTATATAGTCAAGACTTGATGTTCTGCCTTGCTCATGTTAAACATCCTTCAGCTAATCTGGCATCTGCTGAAAGCGTGCATGAATTCAGCAGTACATGAGAATTAAAACTCTTACCGGTTTTAGCTAATTTGGAAAGGCAGAAGCAAAGGTAGAGCTAGCAGATATCAAACAAAGGTCTCTCCATCTCTTTCTGAGGCTCTGTTTTTCTGGCTTTTCTTTTCTTGTTTTTACCAAGAGGTAAACAGTTGATCGATAACCTAGAGCTCTGTATGCTACTAGACAGTTTGCACTGTTGTTTTAAGGGCTGAATTTGAACTAAGTTTCACTTTGGGGCTTTCACTGAATCTGACTTTGGCAACTTTATTTATTGGTTTAAACAACACACACAGATAAGCATGTCCTTGTCCCTAGCAAATCTGTGCTATGCACAACCATTCAAAATTTTGAAACTGGTTCACATAAAAACCATTTCTCTCATTTGTATACAATATTCATACATTGCTTTGTATTTGGTATTTGAATTTGTAGCTTATGTGATCTGTGTTCTAACAGGGAAATCAGTTTCTGGCATTGTAAATGTTGCCAGTTATTTAAAGGTACCAAAACATCCCAGGTAAAGTGCTGTTATAATGTAACTCATAGTGGCTGGCTTCTGCCATTCAGTTAATTTTTAGTTAATTTGATTGCTCATCAAGTTAACAAGATTAATGATTACAAAGCCAGTCATGGCCCGGTGTAGGCAGAACTATGCTAAATGATGTTTTAGCCACGTTTTTTCCTTTTTTTTCAGCCTTTGCTAAAAGAGCTGAGTTTGGATTAAATTCTTTATATAAACTCTGGCATAAGATTCTGTGGCTTTAAGATGTTAAAAGTGGGGAAAAAAGCCAATGACAAAACCCCAACACAGTTATTGTTCTAATTTTGGCATGCTCTTTTGGACCCTGAAAATTTTATAAATAGAGTAATGCTTTCTTTCCTGCATTAATTCTGTAGAGAAAGAGGGAAGGGCTTTGCAGATTACTAATAAAACCATGATATGGACTTCCTTTATAAAAAAAGAACAACATTACAGCATAAATAGTCTGCGGAGCAAATAATTGAACAGGCCATGTATTTCTAGGGAAAAATAAGTTTCTAAAGGAAAATATTTTCAGTGGAATTTGTATTAACCCGAAGACAAACGGCAACAAGCAATTAAAAAAGCAGCACTAGGTTTTAATTAGAAACTGATTAATCCTTGAAGAAAGTCCTTCTAGAATTAGGTCAGAATATTGGAACAGTTACGATGTGTGGCTCTGTTTGTGTAGGAGATAAAAGCACAAACACAGATGCAGCTCCTGGGGGACAGAGGGGCTTTGTGGCCTCACCGAGGGGTATCAAGGGATGGGTGAACCTTCTTTCCTGCTGCTTTCCAGTACCAGGTCTTTACTGGAAAGCTTTTCAGGGTATTTTAGGCTTTTTAGCACTCTCTGTTCTTCTCTCTGCTGGTGTCCTGATCCAGCACTGAGGTCTTGTTGAGGTATCGACTAATTAAAATTTCCCCCAAACCAAAAAAAACTGGTCTTTGATGGTAGGTGGCTGTTTTGGCTGGCTTGCTTAGCTGCTGTTTTATTCTCTGCGCCACATCAAAGTTAGCCTCAGTTTCTGTGTTAGTATCAAAGGACATGATCCAACATTCATTTCTGAAAGGTAAAATCACTGCTCTGATGTTTTTGAGCTGGTGGTGCATTGCTCCCTATGGACAGCCTTTGACAAAAACCTGTCCAGGTACTGGGGATGCTTGCTTGTAGGTTTTTTTCTAGAATCAAGGATAGGATGTATTGACCACCATAATAGGTATTGTCTGAAGATAATAAAGTAGCTAAACATCATTGTTCTTTTCACTTTCAAATAGGGCAGTTGAGGTGCTGCCATGCTGAGGTACCTCATTAGAGTTTAGGCAGGGAATGCATAATGTTGTGTGGGTGTTTTTGTCAGAATTAGGTTGATGGTTGGACAAGATGATCTTTAAGGTCTCTTCCAACCTAGAAGATTCTGTGATTCTGTGAATGAATATCACGTTTGGCTGCTAGTACCTTAGAATAAAATGACCAGAACCATTCAAGTCCTTTAAAATAATACATATTTTTGGTTGGTTTAGTTTGTGTGTTCATAGAATTGTCAAGGTTGGAAGTAAAAATTAAGCACAAAATCTCAGGTAGCTTGCTCAGATTGAACTGCATCAAAGATATCTTCATCCCTAACTGCAAAAATAGAGGGCAATATTTTTATTAAATACATATATAATTTTTAAAGAGATAATGTTTTTAAAAGCTTCTTTACAACAGCAGTGAATTAACACAGCCTATGGGAGGAAAACTAATTTTTTGGGGCACTCTTACATAAATAAAAACAAAACCACAGTTTTAAGGTAGTCTGCCTAAAAATTGATGGCTACATGCATATTTTAATATACTTTTTTTAATGAAGGTATCTCCATCTTTATTGTCTTTTATCCCATTCCTGTATCCATTTCAAAGGTAAAACAGTTTATTGCTTAATTTGTTTTCATCTCTCTGAATTTAAATTTTAGGAATTATTCTAGAAAGTAAAGTGTGAAAATAGCTCATAGCAAACCTGGCTATTTAAAAAAGTCATAACTTGAGTGTGATATATTAAAGAAGTTTTTACAGATAGACTACATATGATGCACAGTATAGTGAGTTTGGGAACAAGTTCTTATTGTGTCATCTGGTCTTTCTGTAACACTATTTTCTTATACTTATTTACCAAGAAGCTGGTAGCAGATTCCTTGACCTTCTTATCAATATGATAGGATTCATGAAATACCTGCTGAAATTAGAGAAAAGGGGAGGAAGAAGAGGAAGAAATAGGAGAAAAAAGGTGTTGAGTAACTCAAACTATCTCTTCTAAGATATTGAAAAGGAAGCAAAAAAAAAAAGAGAAATAGTCTTCTGTAGCAAACTAAGTGAAAGCTAAACTAGTTTTTCTTTCATTCTTTGTACCTTATATAACCTAAGGACATAGGTTGCATGGCTGAAGAGTGGGCTGCTAGTGCTTCTCCAGTGTTTGTTGTTTTCAGACTGTCAGCATAGAAATCTTAGAATGGTTTGAGTTGGAAGGTACCATAAAGATCATTATGTACCATGGCATCTTAGATGAAATACACTGATGTATCTCACCCAGTGCTTTTGCACTATGGTTCTATTTCAGCTGTAGTTTGTATTTTAATAAAATACCTTACTTTAAGGATGTGATTGAGAATCACTGTGTCTGTAGATACCTCCCAGTGTTGTTTATTAACACAGATAAAAAAAATTGTCCCACCCCTACCTGAAATTCATAGAATGGTTAGAGTTGGAAGGGATCTTAAAGATGATCCAGTCCCAACCCCCTGCCCTGGGCAGGGACACCTCCCACCAGACCAGGTTGCTCCAAGCCCCTTCCAGCCTGGCCTTGAACCCCTCCAGGGATGGGGCAGCCACAGCTTCTCGGGGCAACCTGGGCCAGGCTCTCACCACCCTCACAGCAAAGAATTCCTTCCTGAGATCTCATCTAAATCTCTCCTCTTTCAGTTTAAAACCATTCCACCTTGTCCTATGGCTCCCTTCCCTTATCAAGAGTCCCTCCCCATCGCTCCTGTAGGCCCCTTTAACTTTCATTGAACTCTTAAACCTCTTTATCTGTCATAAATAGGAGAATATTAATTATATTTCTTGTATTGGTTATAATTGTCTTCAACTGGCTTTGCAGAATGATTAAATGGGAATACTAGTCCTTGTGGCCACAGCCAAATCCATCTTCAGCCTGGTCGCACTCCATTGTGAACAGTGAGAGTTTCCACATTACCAGCTAATGCTTGTGGCATCTGTCACAGGACAAATGTTGGTATAATATTAATCTATTCCTACTAATTATAATTCAAACTAAGATTCCGATGGCTTAATTTGCCAGTGATATCTGTAACTTGTAAGAGAGACACTTGCAGCAAGTCCTTCCCATCTCAGGAAACAAAAGAAATTTTTATGCTGGCACTTTCATAACAATTTCTATTTATTTGTCTCACTGGATAAAGTGGGCAGAAATTGCAGGAAATCAGTGGCGTATGTAGCAGCAGCTTGATGCTTTTTAAGAGTTTGCAGTGGAAGCTTGATTTAGTTGCCTAAATCTGGCCTCCAGCTGCTTTTCCAGACGGGAGCCAGTCTCCCGTAGATCCTGTTGGGTCTGCCAGGCTCCTGACAGTGTCTCACAGAACCCTGAGTATGTCAAATAGCATTAGACGTTTACATTTAAGCAACAGATTGAGCACTGTATGTTTAAATATCAAGCCTATATTGCACTTAAGCTTCACTGAGCTACCTTAGGAATCTCTGTGGAAAAGCAAAATGTTTCTGAGCTGGGATGAGAACAGATTCAGTAGGTTTGTCCAATGTGGATCAGGATTGAACCCAGGTTCCTGATTGAACCCTGTGATCAGGGAACCTAGGATGAGGTCAGGAGATGGGGTTCGTGTTGTCTAAACTCAGATCCAAGCTAGTATTTATTTGGAATAAGGATACATCTGCTTTTATGTATCCCTAGTAATGTTTCCTAAAGATTCTACATTTAAAAACTAAACCCAAAACCCAAACAACTCCAAAACCAGGGATGTTATTTCTGGGGTGTGTGTTTGGGGTTTTTTTTTTTTTTTGCTATTCAGAAGTTTAGCTAATTCTACCCTGTCTGTCTCAAAGCACCCTATGGTTTTTAAATGGGTATAGGTATTTCCATCCACCTACTATTCTAAAGGGCTGACGGTGTTCCTCTGTGCTGTTAAACCACTGCTGTGTTGGCTGCAGTTCAGCAGTAAATGGAATTATTCTATTATTATAGAGTTGTGAAGTGCTTTGTGGTCTGTCAGGATGTGAAATATTTTGTGACTGCTTGCCAGGTAGGTAAATATCTCAGCCATTTTACCCTCTTAGGGGAAAAAAAAAATAAAGAGAAAAAACTTAAAATACATGTTGGCATTTTCATTAGCGAAGTTACTACTTTTTACAGGAAACAGCAATCCCGGGGAAGAAGTGGTACACTGAGAATTATCCTGCCTTTTTTTTATCGAAATACACGGTGTTTGAATAGCAAGGAAATAAATTCACTTGGATTTTTGGTAGTTTTGACTCCTAATTTTGCTTCTTTTTTTAAGCTTTAGGCAGCTGAATTACTGCAGCATTGTATGGCTTTGTGTAGGAACTTCAGGAGATTTGGAATTTCGGGGGTGTTTTCACTGTTTTGTGCAAAGGAAATGCAGCAGTTTTCCCGAAAGTACAAAGCAGAAACAATGAAGCCTTTCTATCTGACATGTTTTAGCAACCTCAGTAGTGGTATCATACAGTATCATCCAGGAATATTGTAGGTTGGAAGGGACCTCTGGAGGTGGGTTTCTCCGGCTGCCCACTTGATGCAGGACCAGCTTACTTAGATGAAGCTGCTCTTGAATCTCATTCTGTTAAATTCGGAAAGTCTCCAGAGATGGAAATTCCTGAGCCTCTCTGTGCACCTGGTCCGGTGTTTAATCACTGTCATTGTGAAATGTTTTTTTTCCTTAGATCTAATTTGAATTTCCCGTGGAGCAGTTTGTGTCTGTTGCCTGTCACCCTCGCATGTACCTCTAAGATAATTCTGGATCTCTCTACCCTCGCACTTAGTGGTTGATGATGGCAATAAGATCCCACATCAGCCTTCTTTTGGGGGATTGAACAAACTTTGTTTTCTCAGCATCTTCTAGTACATTGGGTGCACCATCTCCCAATCATCTTGGCGACCCGTTGTTGGATTTACTGGAATGGTGACCCATTCTGGTACAGCAACATCTGTCTTATAGTAGGAATCCCAAAATAAAGCACAGTATTGAAGATGTGGTCTCAAAAATACTGAATGGAGGGGAAGAATCACTTCTGTTACCTTCATGACTGCAAGCACTATTACTGTACACAGCCCAGTATCGATTTGGTCATCTTTATCACAAGGATGTACTACTGTTGTCCTCCTTCCTATCCAGATAGTGCCTGGCCTGGCCCGTCTCACAGTTTATTTCAGCCTAAATGCAAGGACTTTGCATTTCCCTTTATTAAGCTGCAGCAATGCTGTGAGTGAATGCCTGTGGTATGGGAATCTCACAGGAGAAATGAGGAGTCAATGCACGGTTGCAGAGCTGTGATCTCACTGGAATCGCAGAGTGGCGATAGGAGAGATGGCTTAATTAGTGTGAGGCTTTGGATGGATACACGCTCATGAGAAAGCATCAGAAAGGTAAGCAAGAGGGGATGTGCTTTGTCCAATGAGGAGCCTGGAGTGGTGTTTCAGACTAGATGAGGAGCCTTTGGGAAGTTATGAGGGAGGACCAGATCAGCATGTGTGACATTTTGGTAGGAATCGTCCATAGACAATCTGATCAAGAAGAAAAAGTAGATGTAGCCTCTTTTTGGAGACCTGGAGGAAGTGTTATGATCATGAACACTGATCCTTTCTGTGGTCTTGAACATCTTCTGGAATGACACCAGTCCAGGTCACTGGTGAGCATTGAGAACAACTCTTGATACAGGTGATAAGGAAGCTGAGCAAGGAGGATGCTCCAGTAGACTGAACAAGGAAGAAGTGGTCAGGCCTGTGAAACCTGGTGGGAGCAGTAACCATGAAACTGTGGCTGTGAAGTTCTCATAACTTTCAACACTCTGGACTTGTGTGGCAGTCGGAGGTGGTGACACACTGGGAAAGCATATGTTAAAATGCTGTAGGTCATTGATGAGCCTTTGCATTGGGAGTTCAGTGGTATTGTAGGTTGGTGTTGGAGATCTGTGTAGGTGGTCTTCTGCCAGAATCCGCCAGAATAAAAAGGCAAGATAAATGAGCACAGAGGTATTTTAGGAAGGCTATCCCCAAATAACTCACCTTGTAATGTTCTCACAAATTGCTTTGGAAAACCCCCTTAAGTATTCAGAGGGGAGAAGGAAACTATTAAGGGACTATTCCAAGCCAAAAAAATCCTGTACTTGCTGTAAGATGGATGAAGATGCACCTATTACATTTTGTTAATTCTTCATGAACAAACAGAGGACAGAATTGTCAGGATTCCCAATTTCTTTTCTAGACAAACCAATAACAGAGAGACAGCATAACAAATAGAAACAAATTACAGAGAGAGTGATTAAAAATAGCAAGTAAAATATTTTTTTTTGGGGCAGTAGCAGTGAGAAGGTATTTTAATTCCTCAGTCTCCTACTTTGTACTAAATATTTGGCAATTTTGAAGTAAAATTTCTTTACTTAATGATCTGAAAAACAATTGGCTAGGCAAAAGCAGGCAGATAAACTATTGTAGCATGGATTTTACAATGCCAGAGTACTGGAAAAGGATGACAGATTGTTTTCTGTTGTAATGGAATGAGGGGCAAAGATGAAGCACCAGATGATAAATGGATTAGTGTTGTTTCTAATGTTGTACATTATATTCAGCTCTATATGGTTTGCAATTTTTATGATATTTGGCTTTCAAACAGTGACTTCATTTATGGGAAGAATCTAGTATGAGCCCATTTTAAATATGTCTTTTGATGTTCAGGTCTGAACAGGGGGAATGTTATATGAGCTGCCAAAGTAAGACTTGGATTAAGGTGCACAGGGTTTTAAATACCTTCTACCTTCTGTCATGTAATTTTAGGAAAAAAAAAAACCCAAACCTCTTATTTCAGGGCTTGTGGTTTCTTATGGAAGTGCATTAATGAAGAAGTGTTTGGAGAACAGCAAAACTAAACAGAAGGCAAACCAATAAAAATGCTCAGTGATAATAAAAGTTTGGCTTCAGGTACTGTAAGTTCCTCATCCTTTTTTGCCATTGCTAGCATTTATGGAACAAACATAAAAATGCGAAATAAAACCAGAAGTCCTATTCAAATTAGTACAGAAACTTCTGTAGAATGGCACTGGGATTTCATGGTGTCCATAAATTTTCAGTCATTTTCCGCAATATTTGGTATGTAACATATTGGGAAAGAAGTAAACAGGCATCTCTACAGCCAGTAAATTATGATTCATGGTAGCAGCAAGGATAAGTTGTATTACAGGCTAAAATGAGAGACAGCACCAGGTGTGTTTGAATAAATAGATTCCAGGTGGTATAATCTCCACATACTGGATGCAACATGGAAGATAAATTTTTCATGAACTATATCCCAGTATACAGGATAATCTAAGAGATGAATCATTTGCACCAAGGTTACAAATACTGAAAAATAACTAACATGTCAAGTACATTTCTAGCTGTTATTTTGGTTAGCGAAAGCCATTTCAAAATCTCTTGACAAACATAAAAATGTCTGTGTGAATTCCAAACAGGTTCCTTCTTCCCCAATTCCATTTTTAAATCCGAAGAACTGCTGATTATGAATGGATTTGAATAGCACAGAGTGCGGGTTGCAGTTCAGCTGGAATCCTGAGATTAATGCTTGAAAACAAAGGCATTGCTACAAAGCCCACAAGTGTCTTCACTGCTGTGTGATTACAAAATCAGGATCAGCACTCCATATGCTTTTTTTTTATTGATCCCCCAGACTCTGGGAAATGTCTAGGTACATGGTGTCTTGTCAAAATGACAACTGAATAGTTTTGAATGTCTGAAAGGTCTTTTTTTTTTCCCCTATAAATTTGGACTTAGATTCTGTTCTAAATTGGCAATAACTCTTCTGGGTAGAAACCAGTGTGGGATCATATTCCATTCTCTCAATCTTCTGTCTAAGCCATATGGATTTTGGGTTCCCTATAGCTCTGAAAAGTCTTTCTGTCACCACTCTGGTTTTGCTTGTAGAAATCTATTTTGTGCATATTCCAGGAAATCCCACAACAATATGTTGAGATCTTTTTTTGCGGTTCTTCACTGCAAAACATCATAAGAAACTTGAACAGGGTTGTTCTCCTGGTCTCTCATTGTTCCTGGTAGTAGCAACAGATGCAATGTATCAGAGAGACAACATCACAGAGGATTTCTCCTGCTGAAGAATGTTCTCCTGTAATTGTTGCAGAAGAACAGATGCAAATTACTATTGCAATCTTAGGAAACTTAAAGTAGAAGAAAAACTTTTGTCCTACTCTCTTAATGTTGAATTTAGTTAATTTATTTTAGGTCAAGTTTACTGATGGCACTAAAGTAGCCACAATGTTATCTGTTCTGGTGGCACCACTGCAAAAACATAGTTAACAAAGAAAAAGGCAGCTGAGGGGGTGGAAATACCCATCTGGAGACTCGCTTTTTGGAAGGAGGCACCACATGGGGCAGAGATACTTGAAGGACTGTGGCCCGTGGGTGACCCACACTGCATCAGGGGATGCTAAGAAACAGAGCTGCAGGAAAAACTGAGGAAGCAAAGAACATGTGAGAAAAAGGGCAAGAAGTGAAGTGTGGGAGAGGAAGTCAGGAAGAAGGAAATTAGATACTAGAAGGAAATTCTTTACTGTGAGGGTGGTGAGAGCCTGGAACAGGTTGCTCAGATGTTGTGGCTGCCCCATCCCTGGAGGGGTTCAAGGCCAGGTTGGATGGGGCTTGGAGCAACCTGGTCTGGTGGGAGGTGTCCCTGCCCAGGGCAGGGGGTTGGAACTGGATGGTCTTTAAGGTCCCTTCCAACCCAAACCATTCTATGGTTCTATGAAAGAACATTTGAGAGAAACCGTTGTGCACGTGGCCCTGCCATCCTGTGCTGTTGGTTACCTCCCTGTGGAACTGGGATGGGTTTTGTAACCTGCAGTGAGAACAAGACAAGCTCAGACTAGGAAATGGGCAGGAGATGTGTTTGAGTGAAGGTCAACCTGGGGAAAGGGGAGGAAGAGTGTTTACTTAAGTGTTTGATTGAGGTCCCCCCCCCCCCCGCATAACTGACTTGGTGGTCAGAAGTTGGTGTTAATTACCAGTAAATTAAAAGAAGTAAAGATTTCCCAAGTTGAGACTGATACATACACATAGTGGTGAAAAGTAGATTGCATATGTAGCACTAAAAAACACCAACAGTAACTGAAAACCTGTACAGCTTAATTGTTAAAATGAAGCCTGATACTGGGCACCAGTTGTCTTCTTAGAACATCTGTATTTTGGCTTGTCAGCCTGGGAAAGCAAATATTTGCAAACCGACACATTTATAATAGTGTTGGACTGTTTCCACTACCTACCCCATACAGTGATAAATGGTCTCTCATGTAATAGTCTTTCCGTGTGGAGGATCACCAGGAGGTAGTGCTTGTACTACTCTGTTGTGGTTTAATTTAGTCCTTAGAGTTTGCTTTATTTGAAAATAATTAAAATTATGAAAAACATTTCCAAAAGCATATAAAAATGTTTTTGCTACAGTTTCATTGCCAGTATGCATTTAAATAAAACTTCCCCCATACACACCCACATAGAGGAACTATGGGAACACCCTTGAGTTCTCGCCCTCTGCACTGCAAATGTTTCTTCATCCTTTACTTTTATATTTAGAAGTGGGACCACTGGTTTTAATAGTGCATATTTATATACATGTGTCTTTTGAGGCTTGTGACACTAGGGCTTTTTTTTTTTCTGAGTACTCATAGATCACTTAAGTAAATCCATTTTCTGTAGGGTTTTGAGGAGAGTAATCTGTTGCTGTGTCTCTAAATGTCAAAGGAAATTCCCCCCCAGTTCTGCAAAGGAGTTTGAAAATTCACATTCTTCCTTCAGTGTGTACTAAAATCTTGTGAGACCAGCCACCAGGAATGGTAAGAGTTAGTGATGATGTTTGCTATGCTGTTGCTACCAGCAACAATGTTACCAACTTCTTTAATGGCTTTATTAACAATCATCTGTATGATGCTAGGAGTGACAGAAGGAAGTATCTAGAGAGTAAAGGTCAACAGAAAAACTTGGGTTGTGTGAAGGAACCAGAAAGTGGAGAGCATCCAACGACAGAAAATTGTGAACCTGGTATTTCTTTCCCTAAACATAATCTCTGCTGTTCTTTGCAGTCTCCTCTAATCAGTGCTGTCTCTTCTAAAGTGCAGATTGGAGCTCTAAGCCACTAGAGAAGACTGAAAAATAGGGTTAGGCATAAAGAAAAAGCATACATATTGGGAAGGGTGAAAAATACAAGTCAAGAGATCTGAAGCTGAAATGTAGGAAATGATGTACAAGGAGAAGTCTGCCAAGGGGCAAGATGAGTGTGAATGCATTATACAACATGACTTAGAGGTGCAAGCTGTATGTTAAACTTAGCAGATAGTGTAAAGAAAAATTGGAAATAGGCTACCTGTTTTTGTTAAAGGTTTTTATCTTATATGATTGTGTTATAATTATTTAGAAAGAACTCAATTTCTATTGTAGATCTTGCAATAGGTATAAAAGAACATGGTAAAGTCAGTGTTTCATTTATTTCTGTACACACCCACACCCTCCCCCCCAGGAAATGCAGACTTATTATAACTTGGTATTGATTATTGGTCTACTTTCATTATACTCAATTATTATAGTTCCCTCTGGAGCTTTTCTAATCTGATATCTTAGTTATTTTTCTAACAAACTTCTAAATTCAGCTTTACAGACAGTTGTTGTTTTAGCCATGGGTTAACTAATGTGCAAAACAGCAATAATGTGTGTTTTCTTACTGTTTTCTTTTGCATGAAGTGGTGTACGTGTCAGAAATGTACCAAGCTAAGTTGGCACTGCTTAGGAGCATGTCATAACCCTTTTACTGCTAATATTCAGGAGAGATTTTCCTTGGAGATTTTTTTTTTTTAGAGAAAGGATCTGAGATCTATTTGCATATTAACCCAAAAAGTCCTGTTTAAGCGTGTAACCAGTGTTCTTTATTTTTCTAAAGATTTTTTTTTTGTGGGAAAAAACCCCATTGTAGCACATCAGGTAAGCTCTAGCAGTGGTTCTTTGGGCATTACATATGTTGCAGATGTGTGATTCTGGAGGGGTTCAGCATCCCAGCTGAAATGGGCAGCAGGTGTTTGAAATGTGGCTGCTGTGTCATTTCATGCTGTTTAATCTGTTGGTTTTAGTGTCAGAAAGAATTACAAGGCAGACTGATCACCCGAGTGACATTAAGAAAATCTGTTCTTTTTGTTGCTCTGCCTGCTGGTTTAGCAGGTGAATTGTGGCAAACATTATTGCATTGACTGGAGTAAGCATGAGGGTCATTGTAGGGTCAAGTTTGCCTTCTATGAGGGAATGTGCTATATATTGCTTTCTGAATCCTCCAAATGGCCTAACACCTCCCTCACTTATCTCTTCCAATAAAGCACCTTTGACAGCAAATATAATTTCTGCTGCTTTCTCAAAAGACAGAGATGCAATGGAGTATTCACCTGGCATTCTGTTGAATTACCCTGTTTGTGAAGAAGCTGATTATGTCCTTAAGTGGCTTCAGTAATCTACTTCTCCTCCCTCTCCCTGGGAAAATAATTTGGGAACATTCCACTCTGGAAAGAGCTTGAAACAGCTCTAAAGTGTTGGGGTTTAGTTGCATAAATCATGGAATCAAAGAATTGTCTAGGGTGGAAGGGACCTTTAAAATCATCTAGTCCAACCATCTATAGAAACAAAATGCCTACTGTTCTCTGTAGCTTTTCTGAATCTGCAAACCAGGGTGTGGAGACAGCAGCCTTCAGTACATATGGACTTTAGGACTTTGTCTACATTTGAAGCAAATGTCAACAAAGAATAATACAAAGATGTGAGCATGTGAGAGAATGACGTTGAGAAAATTCAGGGTGAGGGTTTGCTTGGTCTAATTGCTTCATTTTTAGATGATTTACAGTATCTTGTAATATATTAGAGTATAATAATTTTTTCTGATCTTATTATCTCCAGTTTACCCAACAAATGAAAGATGAGGGGAAAAAGGTAAATGAAGGTACTGAGCTTCCACCAGAGCTTTAGTGCACAGCAAGTTAAGGCTAGTTGGCAAGTTGCAGGAATTTGAAAAGTCAAAGCCTCCATTTTCAACTGCCATAAATCAAACTCACTTCACTGCTTCATCACGTCTGGCCTTGATCAAATCACTTAGCCTTCTGCTTCCTCTGTGTTTCCATTTATCTCTTAAGGATCTCGATTTTTATACATTAGCACAGACAATCACTGACAGTGATAACTTCTGAGGTTCCCTATTGCATGAGCATGTGAGAGATTATGGATTTACAGTTTGTATTGTCACAGAGTCCAACAGAAAACTAGTGTCAGCACAGGTGTAATATATTTATGAAAATATATCTTCATGCAGTTGGTATTCTCGATTGCCAAAGCACATTAAGGAGCCCAAATAGGATAGATCCTGCCAGAGAGCTTAAGTGCTGAAAAGGTTTATGGAGAAACTGATACCATTCTACTTCTTGGAGGAGATTTTAGATAAATAACAGGTTTAAAGCCATAAATTTCAAGCAAGAGTACAGCACTGATGTTGAGAACATCACCAGAAGATGTTGATTTCTGATCTCCATGAGCATTTGAAGAAGGTAATTTGCAGAAAAAAAACCCCTTTCTGAGATGTATAAAATGTACAACATAAATGCCAGGGATTTTTGTTGAACTATTCTCTAGTTATGAGCTAGTATCTTCAACCCCTTTATATTTACCAAATCATATATTGAAATAAAAAAATCTATTGCTATATTTCCTAATTCTCACTTTCCTTTGGGAAAAAAAGTGTATGTTCAATAAGGGTTCAATGCTTGTAATTTTTTATTTAAATTGTGTGGAATGTGACAAATTCTGAGAATCCTCGTTTTGGTTACATTACAGTTCTTTTTCTCTATAATTTTCTAATCTAAAACTTTTCTAACTTTGGTACTACCCTTTTAGCTGTCTCTTATCTTTTAGACACTGCTGCCTTTGTCATAGTTTCTCATCTCCCTTTCATCAGAGCCTGCACCATCCTTAGCAGTAGAATTTGAACCCCTCCGTCTATTGTAGTATCTCATCTTTCTAATATTTATCAATAATAAAAATTGTTAAGAAATGCCAGTAGCTTTCACTGTCTCTTCTAGAGGCATTACTTGCTCCGTGGAGACTAGCTCAGAGGTGGAAAAGAAATGGTGAAGGTTTTGCTGCTAGTCTTAGAAAGTTTTCTTCTTAGAAGCACAAGAGCGGGAATTTATGCAACTGATATTTTGAAATTAGTTAAGATGTTGCTAGTAATGGTGCTGTGATATATGCATGTTATTAGCCATCAAAAAAATCAGTAAATACTATTCAAAGTTAAGAATGAAAGACATAGGTAAAAGATGCAAAGCCATGGAAAAGCTACGGTAAAAAGCCAATAAATCTAAGAGGTAGTAAAATGTGCTTTACTACTTTTATGAAACTTGTCTCTTTCCAAGGGTATTTGGTTTCAAAGACAAAACAGTGAATTACAATAACATCAAGAATCAACACTTTAACACAGAACAACTGTGTTAAAAATAGGTGTTTGCTGATCCTTGATTTAATGACAGTGAGAGAAAAGCAACTTTTACTCCTGTGAGAACACCTTCCTAGGAAACAGCCCATGAACAGGAACATAGAATCATTTAGGTTGGAAAAGACCCTTGGGATCGAGTCCAGCCATGACTGTACTGGACACAGATACATACACTTTTTGTAGCAGCTGAAGAGCAAGAGATCTTTGCAGTGCTTGGATTTCAGTGATAAGTGACAGGGTGTTGGCGTGGGTACCCAAAGACATGGTCTGACATGCTACATTTGTCACTCTTCTACTGTTTCTCTCTGGTAATGTGACTGTTAAGGAAAGACTGGTTTCTAAGTGTAATGAAAATATTCTGTGGTTTGACATTTTTGTGGATCCTGTGACTGAAGTTGATAGTTTCCAATCAAAAGTATTCCATAGATGAAAGTCATCCATTACTTGAAATAGTACATGCATCTGCTTAGAAAATACCAATAGTCATAAAAGAATCATACAGTACCTTTTGTGCCCTCTAGCTGGAACTGTTTGCTCTGTAGGGAGGTTTTAAGGTTGCTCAAACTGACCAATGTTAGTAGTGATAGAGCACTAGCAGGGGAAGAGTGTGAGGAGGAAGGTTTGGCAGAGACATGTGATGAACTGATCACAAGCTCCATTCCCTGTCCCTACAGTGCTGCTGGGGATGGGGAGGAGGTAGAGAAAATCAGAAGTGATGTTAAGCTGAGGAAGAAGGGAGGCATGAGGGGAAGGTGTTCTTAAGATTTGGTTTTATTTCTCATTGCCCTACTGTGATTTGATTGGCAATAAATTCAATTTCCCAAGTTGAGTCTGTTTTGTCTGTGATGGTAATTGGTGAGTGATCTCTCCCTTGTCCATCTGAGGAGGGGGGGTGATAGAGTGGGCTTTGGTGGGCTCCAGGCATCCAGACAGGGTCAACCCACCACAATCATTTAGAGTTTACAAATGAGTAAAAAAGATGAGATGACCTTTCCACCCATGTCTTCCTATTATGGTACACAGGTATGTGAATTCTCAAGGTTGCTCTAAATAATGACTGTTTTCTAGTATTCCACTAGTGCATCCTAACTCATCAAGCTACAGGGAACCTTGGTGATGAAGGATGGCCCCTCACAACAAATCATAGCTAGGAGGCCAGACCAAACACTAAGATGTGAGTTTCCACAACTCACTACTCTAAACAGCAATTGAAATTCTTCAGGGGCCTGTACCTGACAACCTAATGTTCAAAAAAGATGATGAATGAAAAGATAGATAATTGCAAGTAAGCCATTTGACATTTTCATTTACTTAGAATTCTAACTGCAGTTATTTGGATAGATCACTTTATTTTTTCTTTGCAAGGGGTCACTTCTAGTGCAGGAGGCAGCTCAGAAAAAAAATGGAATTCCCAGTGGCTCTGTAAGTAACATTATCTGTGCCTACTTTGGCCTGTGATATTGATAACACCATACTTTTTACCAAGAAAAAAATCATAGGACTTGTAGCTTTGTATCATGACATTTGTTAGCTTTGCTGAAGGTTGACTTTGGATTCAGATTTGATTTTGCTTTTTACAGCCAGTCTGATTCTCTGTTGTCTTCTGGATATATCTGGACGTCTGGACTTTCCCAGAATAACCCAAAATGCAAATATGAACTGACATAGACCTTCCCCTCCCTGTTTTAAAACTAATTAAATAATTCAGTCTGTACTGGTGTCTTTGTTAAATATAGTCGTTTCTGCTGTCCCTTGGGGTGTTGACTGTGGACTTTGCCGTTGTGTGTTTTACTGTACACAGGCCAGCGTTACATTGTGCTTGGAGCCCTTTTGGAGTGGTGCTGGGTTTGCTGCATGTTCCATTTTACCCTGTGTACAGCATTATTCGGACAAAGAAGCGTGTGGGCATCCAGCTGTTACCCAAGACCTAAGCTTTCTCAAGGATGCTTCAGTCATAGGGGTGGGTTTCACCCTGACTGCTCTTCCTTACTGTGCAGGTATTAGTGTAGTCATTACTTGTAGAAGAAAAGGTGTTTGTTTCTTCTTGTTGTAATGCAATCAAATTCTTAGCAGGGATTCTACTGAATATAAATCAATAGCACTAGTGCAATAATGCAAGTGTCTTTTTCCTGAGACCTGGAGAAGGGCAAGGTCAGCAGGGAAGGATACAGGTGGTCACCTCTCATCCATGTCTCGTTGGACAGTGTCTGCAAGAGCTGCATTTAATGCTTCTGCCCATTGGTCATAAATGCAGATTGTCTCATTGTACTAAGTAAATCCAAAGCTGAAATAAAGCTGGGGAATGTAGTAAGAAACCCCATATCATCCTGTGATTCTGTGATGTTGTTGGGCCTCTTGCATTTCTAGTATTTATCTTACATGGAAGTTTGAGGGTTCTCAATAGTAGGTGTATATTACTTAATTTGAACATAGGAAGTTTCACCTAAACATGAGGAGGAACTTCTTTCCTGTGAGGGTGGCAGAGCCCTGGAAGAGGCTGCCCAGGAGGGTGGTGGAGTCTCCTTCTCTGGAGACATTCAAACTCTGCTTGGACATATTCTTGTGGGACGTGCTTTGGTAGGGGGTTGGACTGGATGATCTCCAGAGGTCCCTTCCAACCCCATATCATTCTGTGATTCTGGAACTGATAACACAGAATATTCACTACGGTTAAATAATTCAGACTGAAGTCCAGAGGCTGTTCCAGGGCTCTGCCACACTCAAAGAAGTTCCTCCTAATCTTTAGATGGAACTTCCTAGGTTTAAGTTTCTGTTACTTCTTATCCTATCCCTGGGCACCACTGAAAAAAGACTGGCCCCATCCTCCTGACACTCACCCTTTAAGTATTTATAGGCATTGATCAGTTCCCCCCCCAGTCTTGTCTAGTCTAAAAAGACATGAGTCCCTCAGCCTTCCTCATCAGAGAGATGTTCTAGTCCCTTAATCATCTTTGTAGCCCTCTGCTGTCCCCTCTCCAGCAGTTCCCTGTCCTTCTTGAACTAGGGAGCCCAGAACTGGACCCAGTGCTCCAGATGGGTCCTCCCCAGGGCAGAGCAGAGGGGGAGGATGACCTCACTTGACCTGCTGGTCACACTCTTCCTGATGCACCCCAGGCTGCCAGGTTGGTATATCTCGATGTTTTTGAAGTTTTATGCTCAGAAATATGATGAAAAACTGAAGAATTCTTCTGCGTGTGAGAGCTGAAGCTTACAATCCATGGAGGATTTCATATACCAGGAACTGTTTTACTTAAAGGGGCACAAGTGATGGGTTTGTGCTGAGCCTGTTAAAGGCCAACGGCTAAGGCACACTCTTTTCTGCCACTTCATTTAAAATAACTTCACTTGGTGACTTCTGTATGTGTTTCCTGGAGTGTGCTGGGAGTATCTGGTAGTGTACCAACCCGCCTGCAACTTTTTGTTACACATCTTGTCTCTTTTGGTTGGCTTCATCTCATCATTGTCATTCATGCAGTATGTCAGTAGCTGGATAGAAGTTCAAACCATTTTGCTTTGAAACTCGTTGACTTTTAGTTTCCTTGAAAAAACACAGTAAGAATAAAATAAGGGCTGTTTGGGATGAGAGCTTCAGGTTATTAGCTTTCCATACCAGAGACATTAGGTTTCGTTTTACCTGTGTCAGCTCATCTGTGGAAAAGGCAAGAAACACAAAGTGTAATCTGTGCAATATATATACACACAGTTGAATTTCACTAACTTATGGTCAATATTACAGTTTTTTTTAATCTTTATATTCCTTTTCTTTGGGGAATGAGCTGCTCTTCCTTTGGTTGGAAGCTCTCTTAGACATAATTGGGGTCCCCTGCATATCAACAATAAATAACAGCAGAGGTTCTCAGTTTAGGGATAAGGTTGCTCATTCACTTTGCTTTGTGTGTACTTGTGAAATTCTTCTAACATAGAATTTTAGGAATTCATCAAATCTGTGTTCAGTTTAGTAAACTAAATCAATTTTGGGAAGTTACATTTCTCTTACCATTTTCAAAATTGGAACATCTTGATTTTTGCAACATTTTACTACTTTTTAGAAAATTTTTTATTCGTTTGTTTATTTTCAGGAGTAGAAACACTCCAAAATGAAAAAAGTGGCATTTTCCTCCATTTCTAAGAAATTAATATTCACTTAGAGGGTAGGTTTTCTTCCATGTTCTTTTGTCAGTTCTACATCAAACCAAACAAATCAATATCCACAGGTTAATTCCTAAAACCATCACTGAATCATGTGGGTAATTGGGTTTTTTACACGTGTATTGACAAAAACAAGAAGCATTAAGTATTTGGAACTTGTGAAAGTCAATATAGTTTTGATGCTAAGGAACTTGAGTACCCATATATGGGTAAATAAACTAAAGTGCTTCCACACAACAAATATTACTATTGATGAGAGTAAAAAGACCAAGGTGCCACCTAGAATTTTTAGGATAGTTGTTACGTTTGGTTGTTTCTTGATTTAAATGCTTAACTGTGTGCTCACAAGAAAAAGAGAAATTTTTCATAGTATTAGAGTTGACACATTTTCATTTTTTACTTCTCAAGTTCCTGCAGAATTGTATTCAATTTTTAAAAATGGCGTGAGAATGAAAATAGCTTACTGTTCTGTCAGTGAAACTTTAATTATAGTGCTTGCAGGTGGGAAGAGAGACAGTAGGTCATGTCTTTATTAAAACATATCTAATTAAGTAGTGTAGATAAAGCTTTCCCTTCTTACCGCAAGCCTGCTTTTTGATAGAAATCTGACAGTTGATTGGGCTGGAGTTAAAGAGTGAGTTTGAGGTCAACCAGTGCACTGAGATGTTGCTTTCCCACTGAAACCACACTCAGCCAAGGCAACAGGAGTCAGTTTTAATGAGGCTGGTGCTGCCCAAGAAGGAGATAGATCGTAAATTAGTCATATGAGAAAAAGGAGATATAAAGGGCTATACAGAGAAGATAAAACAGTTTTGGCAGACAAAGAAAAGTGATTTCCTACCGAGGGCACTCACAGGTCCTTCAAAATGAAAGTAGCAGATGGCAGGGGTATTGTCACCAAGTTGGGATGACAGTTTTTAGAAACTGATTATTGTCAGATATTTCTCAGATGAAGAAGCAGAAATGGAAATTTTTGAATTTTGGTGGACTGTCTCCCATTTGTTCTCATGGAGGACAGACCACTTCGGACTGTGTCAAGGTTTAGCTCACCCCATGGAAGTGATGTCGACTTTGTGTTTAAAACCACGTGCACAAATGATATGTCACCATTGTGAATTTTGATGGAAAATCTGAAGCTTGGATTTATGGTAATTGAACAGTGAAAGCAAATCTATTTAGAGAAGTTGCCTTATCTGTGAAGGTGTTTGAATTTCTGTGGTTTTCTTTCCTACTTTATACTGGAGCATGGTGTGTGCCCCAATTTTAGTAAATTTATCCTCATAATGAAAGGATAATTTTAGAAAATGTTAAGTCTGTTTTCCCAAAACCAGATTAGGCAAAACCTGAGTACACAGGGCTTAGTGCCTCTAAATTTCTTTTATTGTATTATTTATTATTATTTATTATGTTTTAACTACCTTTTTTTAGACCTCTTTAAAACCCAGTTGTGTATTTCGAGTGTGTATATAGAGCAGGTGTGTTATGTTGCTGTGTTATATTCAAACCATCGAAACCGAGCTAAATTCTTGCAGAAGCAAATTATATTTTCCACACAGAGGGGATTTCAGGAAACTGAGGCCCAGTGTAATGAAGCCCTTTGATGAAGGTCATATAAGTTGTCTGAAATAGAGCACAGATGTGAAGAAGTTGTGTGACAGAACCGTAAGCATAACATCACCCTTCTTCTAAGTAGTGGCTCTAAGTAGGAATGTGTCTGCTTAATTAACATATTTACCACAAAAAAGACATTGAGGTGCAATCTAGACAGGTTGGATCCATGGGCCAAGGCCAATGGGATGAGGTTCAATAAGGCCAAGTGCCGGGTCCTGCATTTTGGTCACACCAACCCCAGGCAGCGCTACAGGCTGGGGGCAGAGTGGCTGGAGCTGCCCAGCAGAAAAGGACCTGGGGGTGTTGGTGGACAGTCGGCCGAACAGGAGCCAGCAGTGCGCCCAGGTGGCCAAGGCGGCCAACGGCATCCTGGCCTGTGTCAGGAACAGCGTGGCCAGCAGGAGTAGGGCAGTGATGGTGCCTCTGGACTGGGCACTGGTGAGGCCTCACCTCGAGAGCTGTGTCCAGTTCTGGGCCCCTCACCACAAGAAGGACATTGAGGTGCTGGAGCATGTCCAGAGGAGAGCCACCAAGCTGGTGAGGGGTCTGGAGAACAAGTCACACGAGGAGAGGCTGAGGGAACTGGGCATGTTTAGTCTGGAGAAGAGGAAGCTGAGGGGGGACCTCATTGCCCTCTCCAACTCCCTGAAAGGAGGGTGTAGAGAGGTGGGGGTTGGCCTCTTCTCCCAAGGGAATCATGACAGGAGCAGAGGGAAAGGTGTGAAGTTGTGGCAGGGGAGGTTTAGATTAGATCTTAGGAAGAATGACTTGACTGAGAGGGTGGTCAGGGACTGGAAGAGCCTGTCCAGGGAGGTGGTGGAGTCACCATCCCTGGAGGTATTGAGGAAACGTGTAGATTTGGCACTTCAGGGCATGGCCTAGAGGCCAAGATTGTTGGTTTGTGTCTGTGGGATCTTGTGGGGTTTGTTCTTTTTTTTTTTTTTTGATGGTGTGGGGTTTTGGTTTTTTTTTGTGGTTGGACTTGATGATCTCAAATGTCCCTTCCAACCGTGAAGATTCTGTGCCGGAGCCCAGAGGAGGGCACCAGAGTTGGTGAAGGGTTTGGAGCACAAGTCTTATGAGAAGACGCTGAAGGGAGCTGGGAGCATTCAGCCTGGAGAAGAGGAGGCTGAGGGGAGACCTTCTGGCTCTCTCCAACTCCCTGAAAGGAGGGTGTAGCCAGGGGGGGTCGGTCTCTTCTCCCAAGTCACAGGCGATGGGACAAGAGGAAATGGCCTCAAGTTGCTCCACAGGAGGTTCAGATTGGATATCAGGAAAAATGTTCAGATTGAAAGGGTTCTTAAGCCTTGGAATGGGCTGCCCAGGGCAGGGGTTGAGGCACCATCCCTGGAGGTACTTAAAAGCCAGGTTGACATAGTGCTTAGAGACATGGGTTAGTGATGGTTTTTATCAGAGTTCAGTTGATGGTTGGACTAGGTGATCTTAAAGTTCCCTTCCAATCTAGGCAATTCTGTGATTCTGTGTATATTTTAGATAAGAAAATGCGAAGACTTACCAATGCTAAAGAAACTAACTAGTTTCTTTAGCCAAGCTCAGAAAATATAAATCTTGATACTCTTTATGTGTATGCATTGTCATTATAGAAGCCATGCCAGTTATATCTTTTCAGCTAATTTATTGGATTG
Organism: Tringa tobata; assembly: GCA_033628505.1. Lineage (NCBI taxonomy): Eukaryota > Metazoa > Chordata > Aves > Charadriiformes > Scolopacidae > Tringa > Tringa tobata. The sequence goes on along the minus strand of JAHREE010000316.1, from coordinate 1,595,408 downwards.
ATGCCTCATAAATCAAATAGCTCTCTGGGTTTATTCACTGTAGGCAGAAATAGTTGTATCGGTCTCAACTCTTTCAGTACAGCTAATTCTTGCAGTGCTGCAAACATTACTGTGAGTGGTTCCAGCTAAGTCAATTTAATGAAGCTTACTCAGAGTAACAAGAATTAAATCACTGCTGTAAACTAAGCTATGATAACTCTGTTCTTTTGGAGAATTTATGCAAAAAGCACTTGATTCCAGGGATATAGTGGCAAAATATTTCAGTAATTAAACATGTCAGGAAAAGACATATTAAACTGTTTCAATGAAGAACTTGTTCCTGGCATAAGATAACATCCTATTTTTTGGATTTTGAGTATACAGAAGCTGGTGACAATCTGTGCTCAACTGGATTAACACAATTCAACATTGCCACCATTTCAAGCATTTAAAACCCTGGATCAGATCCTAAAAACCTTTCTTCCCTTGGTTTCTGAGTCTTTAAGTAGTTGGATAATATGTTCAAGTTCGGTTGGGTGTTTTTCCTCCTTTTTATAAATGTAGCATTAGAATCTGGTAATTGAAAAATATGAAAATTAAATTTTTTGCAAAATTAATTAATTCTTGTAGTAGTGCTTTAAAGATAAACCCAGCATAACAAAATGTGTGCTGAAACAATAGGAGCTGTCAGGATATATTATTGTGTTTACTTGTTAAGTGTATGATCTCTTGCTCTTCTGGTTGATGGTTCTTCAGAGATGATAACTCCAATCTTAGCATCAGTGAACTACACAGCTGTATATTTCTAAGCTTTCCTCTTGTCTGGCAAAAAGCCTAGAGAATGTTGGGGTTTTCTTCTTTATTCTTGAAAAGCTGAATTTTAGTTCTGTGGCAGGAAACCAACATGTTTACTGGAAGAAAATAAACTTCTGTAAACTTTGCAGACCTTTTCCCTTAGGTTTTCTTTGCCTACCTGATTATTTTATACTACTTAGTAAAAGTACTAATTTAATATTGAAATTTCACTTTCAAGAGACCAGCATGGAAACAGGAAGAGTAGAACACCTGTATTGCCTGCCCATAGAGGTAGGCTACAATTAATGGTTTGTTGCAGTGTGTTCTGTGCCATCTGTGTGGACTCCTTGGGTCGTGCCAGCTGGGACAACTGCTGCCTCGCTGGTCCAGCAGGTCCCAGTACATCTTGACTGGACAAGAGGAAATGGGCACAAGCTTGTACATAAGAAGTTCCGTCTAAACATGAGGAGGAACTGCTTTCCTGTGAGGGTGGCAGAGCCCTGGAAGAGGCTGCCCAGAGAGGTGGTGGAGTCTCCTTCTCTGGAGACATTCAAACCCCACCTGGACATGTTCCTATGGGACCTGCTCTGGGTGGACCTGCTCTTGCAGGAGGTTGGACTGGATGATCTCCAGAGGTCCCTTCCAACCCCATATCATTCATTCTGTAATAGGCTTCCTACTCAGAGGTGTACGGGGGGGTTGAAATTAAGGAAGACTCCAGTGTCCCTGTTACAGTTTGAGAAAACCCATAACAATTTATTGTTCTTTAGACAATTATTCTATCACCGGATGACCCTTCCCCACTTAGAAAGGGGAATCGGATAACAAAGAAACACAAGGGCTGAAATGTAAATAGATTTCATAGAATAAGACTAAATAATTGACAATAATACTGAAGAATTAGTATTAATCCCGATAGTGATAGAAGATATACAAGAATTATACCCAGCCTGTTCCATCAGCAGAAGCCAGTGTGGGACCCTGCAAGCGCTAGGGCTTCAGGAGGAAAGGAAGGGCTCAGGGCTCTGGTACTGAGGCAAGGAGTTCTCTGAACCCACCACCATTGAGGGAGAGAGAAACTCCTCAGCAAACTTTTCTAATTAACATTGAATGTGACATTCATGGGATGAAATAATCCTGTTGGCAGCTTGGGTCAAGTGCCTGGGTCTTGCTCCTCCTCATCCCTGCACCTGGCAAGGTTTGAAAACACGAAGACCTCAAATCCCACAGAGCCTGGCTGGCTATAAAAAATATTTTCACAAATTCAGACACTGGAGTCTTCCAAAAGCGCAGTTTTCCCCAGCAGTAGAAGAAAAGTTAGTCCTCTGTCATTGAACCCAGGAAAATCCCCATAGGTAAATTTAGATCTTAAATCCAGGAGGATGACACTTTAAACCCCTGCCCTGGGTTGCTTTGGTTTTGATCATGACACTTTCCTGAACAACTGAAGTTTTGCCCAAATTTGTAGTCTGTTGATAGGACGAAACAGTGTCATTCTGTCCTATGTGCTAATAATAAGGAAATATTTGGGGGGGGAGGGGGGGGGGCATGTTAAGCTATTAGTTAACTTTAAAAAACATAGTAATTGAAGCAGAGTTAAAGTGAAAACCCACAAACAAAAGCGGTGAGTTTTGTTTTTACCCTTATTGGGGAACACAGTTACTGCTGTTTGGTAAAGACACAGATTCATGTGATTGTAAAGAACCGGACACAGGACTGTCTTTGTTTAGCATTTAGATTATCTTCAGAAGTTCCTCTTTGGTTTGGTTGACTCCTTATTTTGTCTGCTCTGGATGTGTGGAGGACCATATTCTGAATATTCCTTAACCAGTTCATCACAGTCCTGTTCACAAAAAAAACGCTGCACAAATTGAGAGATCAATTGAGAGATTTTTCTGTATACTTTTGAAGTTTTGTAATGATTTAATCTTATACATTTGATAATCAAGCAAAAAAATAAATTAATCATTCCAAACAGAAAAACTAAACTTTTTCATTTGACACATTGAACATCTACTAATAAATAAGACCAATATGTTAAATTGAAAAGAACGTAAATATATGCTTTGGCCTGATTTGACAACAAGTTTATTAACTATAATGCCACTTCTATTTCACTTTTTGCTGACATCCTTGGAGGTGTTCAACACCAGGTTGGATGAGGCTTTGAGCAACCTGGTCTAGTGGGAGGTGTCCCTGACTATGGCAGGGGGTTGGAACTTGATGGTCTTCAAGGTCCGTTCCAACCCAAACCATTCTGTGATGTGATGGCATTGGAGTGAATGTTTTAGGGGCTCTGAGTGGGCAAAAACAAGAGAAAATCACATTGGAAGGACTGACAGTGCTAACCAATACCCTTGTCATATCAGAAAACCACAGAAGTTTAGGCAGTGTGCTGGATCCTGGGTGGATGTAGTGTCTTATTTGTAAACCAGGACAAGGCAAGTCTCTTAAGACAGTTAATCTTCAGCAGCATGGCTCTCAGAAATACTTGGAGGCAGTTACTGAAATAGAACTAAACTTAGTTGTGTTCCCTCACTACTTTCCTATACAAAATTTATTCAACTCAAGCAAAGCTGCCTTTGCAAACCTTACTGTTTGAAGTTGCAGAGAATGCAATGCTTTAAGTGCAAACAATCTCCTGTGAAATTCTGCAAGGTTCTTAGCGAAGTGTGAAGACAGACTTGTGACTTTCATGTCATGTTTCTCAAGTAACTTATTGAAACTGTCATGTTCTGGAGATGATTAAGGTGAACGGCCCCATTGAGATGAACAGAGAAAACATATTTTCTCCAAGGCATCTTTGCAGTCTCTTTCAGACTGTACATGTGCAGCAGTCTATATAAATGTCTATAATCATAGAATTGTCCAGGTTGGAAGGGACCTTTAAGATCATCTAGTCCAACCATCAACTGAACTCTGATAAAAACCATCACTAACCCATGTCTCTAAGCACTATGGCAACCTGGCTTTTAAGTACCTCCAGGGATGGTGCCTCAACCCCTGCCCTGGGCAGCCCATTCCAAGGCTTAAGAACCCTTTCAATCTGAACATTTTTCCTGATATCCAATCTGAACCTCCTGTGGAGCAACTTGAGGCCATTTCCTCTTGTCCCATGGCCTGTTCCTTGGGAGAAGAGATGGACCCCCACCGGCTACACCTTCCTTTCAGGAAGTTGGAGAGAGCGAGAAGGTCTCCCCTCAGCCTCCTTTTCTCCAGGCTCAACACCCCAAGCTCCCTCAGCCTCTCCTCACAAGACTTGTGCTCCAATATATCAAGTTTGCCTACAGAACATTATTTTCCCAATCATGAGGTGTAGCTGTAGTTGGTCAGCTTCTTTGCCTGTGTTTACAGGTCCGGTACTTCAAAGACTGATAAACTAGCCTAGAATCCACAAAAAATGCCATTTTCTTTTTTCAGTTTTTTTTCTCATGGAATTACTTTTTAAAGGCAGCAAGGAAAGCAACAGTTTAACTTGTTAGTCTATTAGTTTATTAGTCAAAATTTGCAGTGGAATGGCATTTCTACTAAATACTTACGATGTTTGCAAGCATTTGAGATCCTAAAGGGAAAAATCATGATACAATATAAACTTGCTTTTTTTTTTCTGTCTAGCAGCAAGCAGTCTGTTTGCTCACTTTGATTACTTATTATCAAATTTGATTATTTATTTTCAAGGAGCTGTCTCTTTATCTTGAAAAATAAAATCCTGGTGAAGCATGCTCAAGTGGAAGGATGCCCTCTAAGTACATTTTTATGGTATGATATTCAGCTGTTGGCACAGATTCACTGCACACCATTGGAAAATGTTTTACATTTTGACTTCATAACATGTCGAGCTATACAGATAATTTATTCACATAATTAAATTCTTCTATCAGTAGCCAAGCTGAAAAATAACATAATTAAATGGTTTTAGGTTTTCCCAACATGAAGATTTTCCATTTGACCTGTCGGGTTGAGTGAACCAATGTGAAATGTTTAATTTTAGAGATATTTTTTTTTGATAAAAGCAGTGGAATTTTTAAAACAAGTCCCTAAATTCCATGAAGACTGGAAACAGAGCAAGAAGTAATGGTTGAGCTGATGACATATCTGTCACCCTCCCAGAAAATGGTATTTAGAGGGCTCAGCTGGCAGGTGAAATAATATGATTTAGCCTTTTACCTCTTAAAGTGTTTTCATATGCGAACAGCACTCTTTCCCTTGCCCAATGTGCAGTATTTTCAAAAGTTGATGAATAGTTTGAGTTACTCTAAAACTTAATTACTCTAAATATAATGTTTTACACAACATGAATAATTTTGAATAGTAAACTTATTTAGTAATTGTTAATAACTTATTATGCTTTAAAATAGTTTCAAGTCAAAGATAAGAAATTAATTTTGTTTTAAAAGTCATAGACTGGCTATTTTTTTATTTTTAACAATATTTTAAGCATGAAAAACTTATCCTAAAATTAAGGTTTTCTTTTAAATGAAACTTTTGAATATCACTAAATAGAGATTTATATAGATATTTTTACGTAGAACTAGTTATTACTTCTGTATGTTCATATATCCAGCATACTTCTCTAAATGTTTAAAGTGAAGTATCTGTGTCATAAAATAGTGACAAATGCATGTGGGAGGCTGGAAGAACTAGTGCAGAGGTTGAAGTGAAAGCATGACTCTTGGTTGAATATTAAGGTCTCATAATTTTACTTAAACTTAATTGTAGACTGTGGAATGAGAGGAACATACACACATTCTGCGTATAGTTTAAAGTAGAGAAACCAAAGAGACTTCTAAACAGCTTCCTGAATCTGAAACAAATTAATTTGCAGGATATATGCATGCAAGAAGGCAGACAAAGCGTAATCCTTTGGTTTAGTTAAAAAGACTTTGGATGCAGTTACAGAAAATAAATTTGTAAACATAATCTGGACCAAGCAAGGAGCAATAATTAGATAGAGAGCAGAGGCTTCTGACCCTAAAATACATTCCACCTTTTTTTCTGTGTAAAGCACTGACGAGCAGACCCCAGTAGCTTCTCAGTGACATCACTGCTTTTTAGAAGAACTCTTTTCTTTGTCAGATCAATACCTAAGGAACAAATTTGTATAGTATTGAGGTAATAAAAAACACATGTGAGAAAATCAGCGGAACTTCTTAAACCAGTACCTCCTCTTTCTAATATGCATTGTCTTTACTGAAGCGCTAAGTTCAGGTTAAAGCAGTATTTTTCAGTAAAACAGACGTGCAGGATGCACATTTGATTTAAAGGCAGTGATTGCTGCTTTCTCTGTGTTCGTCAAGTGTTAGAGTGGCACGGAGAGATTTCCCTTCCTGCACTACAGTTATCACCAGAAAGGGAATGCAGAAGAAGTGTAAGCTGAAATTTTTCATTTCAGCAAGGAAGAAGAAAACATAAGCAATTGTCAAAATGGTTTTGTATGTCTGCATTAATTCTGTGTTACTCCTCTCTGCAGCAAACAATATGCTTGTAGTGGACGTGTCCTGAATGATGAAAAGAATATTTTCCAGTGGTGTCCAGAGTTCACTGTCTACACATACCCATTACATATATTTCTTGTTTTACACTCTCTTCCCCTACAAACAAGCTTTTTGAAAATTTGGAATGACCTATTCCAGTGAATTCAAATAAGATTCCATGGATGAATTTTAATGTAAGTTGGGAGGACAGATAATTGTCACTGTGGAAATTAGATTCGTGATGATCAAATACACTCCACAAAGGGACGCTTACACCCATGGAACAGATAATGTACCAAAAGGGAATATAGTGCAGTTGACTTTAGCTGTATTACAAAAAATGTTTATGTACCCAAGGTGTAATTTAGAAATTTGGGTGGAAAACAGGCATGTTGATTATTGACATGCTTTTTTAAAAAAATCTGTTCTGTACATATGTTCTTCAGCACCTGATGTCAACTCCTTCACAGGATCAAGCATAGATGAAGTGAAATCACAGTGGCCAGGGCATTAACAGCACATACTGAGTTAAATACAGCTTGAAAACAAATGGTGTAAGTTTATTTTGATTTTATGCCATCTGCTAGGGAAATGTGGTGTTATCACAGTCACAGAATGCTATGGGGTTGGAAGGGACCTCTGGAGATCATCCAGTCCAACCCCCTGCCAGAGCAGGTCCCACAGGAATGTGTCCAGGTGGGGTTTGAATGTCTCCAGAGAAGGAGACTCTGCCACCCTCACAGGAAAGAAGTTCCTCCTCATGTTCCACCTAAGGTGGAACTTCTTATGTTTAAGTTTGTGCCCGTTCCCTCTTGTCCTGTCCCTGGGCACCACTGAAGAAAGACTGGCCCCATCCTCCTGACACCCACCTTTTCTGTATCAGTGTAGTAGAAAAGGCTGGAGCACATAAAGTGGTTAGCTAAGGGACAGAAACTATAATGTGCTATAAAATGAATCTCTCTAAAGCGTCAATCTTGGTATTTTGGGGAGGTGGGGATTTTATTTTCTGGCATGTGTCTTTGAAGGTGTTTCATAGTTTTTCCCTGGCTGTAGGATCAAGAGTTCAGATACACAAGTCTCTCTTATTTTGGAGAGAAGGATAAATGTATGTGGTGTGCTCTTATTTTTGTACTGAAGAAAGTACAAAACCAGTACAAAAAATCTGGAATCCATGCTGAACTTAATGTTGTGTAAGCCCAAGACTACCTAAATATTTCAGGTTTTGGAAAGACTATTTTTAATTTACTAGAGTACATTGGAAGGCAGTCAATACATTTGCTGAATGTCATTTAGGAACTGGCAGAGAATGTATATCTGGCAACTGTGTTTGAGATATTAAGGGCAGAAAGTGTGGAGAGAGCTTCAGAAGAAACTGTGTGCACTGGAAACCATTACAGAGAATCAACAGGGATGTGTTTGATAAGCAGTTCATGCAAATGAATTGCCAGACTCTACCATTTTACATAAACACGTGCCTTCTTAAAACTAGATCTTACGCTCTGGAAGGTGCATGAAAATATCCTTGTCATACAAAACAAGGTGGTATGGTAACAACCTTAATATGCATAGCTCTAAATTACTCAGTCAATATTTACTTATTTGTTTAAACTCTATTGGAGTATCAAGGCCCAAGATTTTTACAAGTTTAGTCATTCGATACATCTTTACTTTTCTGATAAAGTGAGATTCCAAACATTTCCTGTGTCTGGGCTTTTAAACTGATACTTGTGAGAGACAAAAAGTTAATTCAGAAGGATTTGAGGCATCTTTCTTGCTTTATTGTTCCTTTATCTTGTCATTTTTGATGTAGGTGAATTCAGTCTCAAAAAATCAGGAAGTGCTTTGAGAGAGGATTATTTTTTTTTATTCTTCACATGCTTTTCAGTAAATTCAGTATGCATATTTTGTGAAATAGATCTTTGTATAATGCATTTCACCTCATTGGCTCAGTTGCTCATAAAATGTGCCATTCCTAGTGTTTGTTTTTAATTTAGAATTCCATTTGTTTGGGGTTTAGATAGTTTTAAAGAAAAAACTGAAAATGAAAGGCAGAAAAAATAATTTAGCAAATGAATCATATGAGAAAACTCTGTGGAAAAATTCAGTAGTCCTCATTTAACTCCTAACTGGAACATTTTCTTGAAAGATTGTCTGTCTCATTTATTTGTTCTATGGTAAAATAGCATATTTAGAAAACTTATGTGGCTGCCTGTATTTGATCTGCTGTCATTAAAATATCTATACCCATATGTAATTCCTCATGTAATAATACAGATTACAATGGAGGGAGAGAGATCATGGAGAAAGAAAGCATGAGGAAGGGATAGTTTGGAATGATCATAAGTTCTAAAATCGGCTAGAGTTTATACAGTTATTTTTCATGGGTGGTAAAGAAACTGGAATAGTGCAGTCATCCTGAGCCCTAAATTCATTTAAAGTTGGTTACCACTAGAAAATAAAAAGTATACTGTAGAATCATATGTTATATTACAGCAAAGAAATGTTACTCGTTTGATAAAAACACGTGCTTCTATGATAGATATTTAAAAAAAAAGGTCATGTAGTCTTTAGAAGAACTTTTACCTTTTTTTTTTTTTCAGAGAAACATTTAATGATATAATTCTTTAGGAGAATTAATTTTACAAAATCACATTTTGAGATGTTCTGGTGAAGTATCTCTCTTCTGTTGGTATAAAGTGAACCTGAACCTTCATGTCATGGCTAAGTGTCTAAGTAGGGTGTAAGATAAGACTACAGTGAAGTATTTAAAGACTGAAGGTGATATCATGGTTAGTTTCTTAAAATCGTAGAATGGTTTAGGTTTGAAAGGATCTTTAAAGGCCATGAGCAGGGATTTCTTCAATGAGATCAAGTTGCTCAAAGCCCTGTCCAGCCTGGCCTTGAACATCTCCAGGGATGGGGAAGTTTATCTGAGGTGGTGTTCAGGGCCAGGAATCCAGAAACCCTGTGTAAATGGGTAGTGATGTTTTGTGGCCATCACTAGCTTTAAGGTCATTTTAAGCTCTCAGGTAGCATCTGTGCTATTGACCTAAAGAGCTGGAGAGGTGCCTGGCAGAAAAGGACCTGGGGGTGTTGGTTCACTGTCGGCTGAACATGAGCCAGCAGTGTGCCCAGGTGGCCAAGAAGGCCAACAGCATCCTGGTCCATATCAGGAACAGCATGGTGAGTAGGACTTGCGAGGTGATCGTTCTCCTGGACTGGGCACTGGTGAGGCCCCACGTCGAGTGCTTTGTCCAGTTTTGGGCTCCTTAAGACAAGAAAGCTGGTGAGGGGTCTGGAGAATAAGTCTTATGAAGAGAGGCTGAGGGAGCTGGGGGTGTTCAGCCTGGAGAAAAGGAGGCTGAGGGGAGACCTTCTCGCTCTCTACAACTCCCTGAAGTTGCAGCAGGAGGGGTTCAGAGTGGAGATTAGGAACAATGTTCAGACTGAAAGGGTTCTTAAGCCTTGGAATGGGCTGCCCAGGGCAGTGGTTGAGGCACCATCCCTGGAGGAATTTAAAAGCTGGGTTGCCATAGTGCTTAGAGACATGGGTTAGTGATGGTTTTTCTCAGAGTTCGGTTGATGGTTGGACTAGATGATCTTGAAGGTTCCTTCCAACCTTGAAAATTCTATGATTCTATGACTTGAGAATTTGGAGATCAACTGAGTTAGCTGCAGATAAAATATTTTGCATCTTTTATGGCAGGAAACCCAGTACGAGTGAACTTAGGAAGCAAAACCAGACTGTTGTGGTTAACTCTGGATGTTTGGCAATGATGAATGAAAAGCTGGTGCTGCAGACGTATTCTGATGATACTTCACAGAAAGAGCTACAATACCACAAAATACTTCTGGGTTTTGGTTTCTTAGTTTAGCTTTGAAGGAAATAGATGCATGTATCACTGTATTTTTAAATTCACTTAAAAGTCAAGTAAACATAATTTAATACTTTATTAATAAACATGCTACTGTTATTAAGATCAGCGAATGGTCATTCTCCATCTAAGATGGCAGCATCTCCTGCTAGTGCTTTAAAAAAGGGACTCGTTTCATATATTGCAAAAAGCAGGAAACTTAAGACAGAATCGTGGTATCTGTTTAAAATGACAGGTCATAGCTCAGTGAAGGTGCATAAACTTCAGTGTAAACTTCTACCACGTAATTCTGGTGAGATTGATTCCCAAGTACAGTTTTTACGGACCATAGAAAGGGTTCCTGAGATTGAACTTCGAAAGGAACTATTTCCAACAGGTGTTACAATATGATTACTTAAACTTTATTTGACCAAGCTGTGAAAAGCAACACATGCTGCCTCATAAAATGATACCATTTTTACTTTAAAATGGTGCCTGCTGTGTTGGTGAGTAACCATCCAATTATCTGCTCCATGCCACAGAGGAGTAGAAGAGTAACTCCAGTTAGTGAAGCTGCAAAAGGCGAATAATGAGCATGGGAACGGGAGGGAAAGGATGCAAAAGCAATGCTAGTTGAAAAATGTGAGCACTTTTTTTGGTGTGCCCAACAATATATATATATACAAATACTTGTATCTGGAAACCTAAAATTTCCACTCAGAAGTAGAGATGAAGCATTGCAAAGTAGTCCTGATCTCCAGCATAGTGAAGCTGATTTCTCAGAGGAAGGTTTCATGACGTTGGCTTCAGTCCTGCATGGAACTATGATCCTGGTCCAGCGAAGTGTGTAAGGATGTATTTAATTCATACACATAACGTCCTTATACTGGTTTAATACTGAAATAAAGGTGTATATGTGAGTGCTTCACTGGGTTGGGACAAAAATACTCGTTGCTTTGCTGAACTGAGTGCACTGAGGCAAGAAATCACCGTCCAAAAGTGTGAAGCAAATAGCAGTGCTACAGCTGTACAGTGGCATCCTGTGTAAACACGATTCAGCCTAATATTTGGCTCAGATTATTGGCACAGTTTTGATATTTGGGGCTTACACTTTTGGAATTCCTCGGCCACTTTTAGTTCTAGAATTTGTTTATTGTATTTGAGGGGTTTTTTTTTAGTTATATTGGCGTTCATCCGTAAGCAGACAAGGGGAAAGGTAGCTGATTTCCTTGCAATTTGCTTAGGTTAGATGAGAGAATGGAAGGTTGTTTTTTTTTAATTAAGTATGAATAAATGTGTCTATGTACTTTAGCCCCTTCCCCCCACCACGTTAGGAGAAGAAGTAATTGCTCAGGGCCACACTGGCTTAACCAGGGGATGTGACACAAAGTTCTTGTGGTAAGGTGAGATGTGGCTAAAAGCAAATCTGCCAAAAACATAATTAAGGTAAATGGAAGCCTGTATTAATGAAACACATTGAGAAGCTGATGCGGGAAGAAAATGTGGTTTGTGGATAATTATTTGAAAGCAAAATCATCAAGGCTTTTATTCTATGAAGTAAAAAAAGTTATGTGTTCAATGACAGTTTGAAATTAAAAGAAAGTAAAGGATTGCAAATCAATAACAATAAAAAGTGCACTAAGCTAATGGATCCCTTGTTTCCAATCGAAAGTGACGGGTTTGAATTCCTGAGCAAACCCTTCATGATGGCCCTTTTCATTACCGGTACCGCAGCAGCACCGGCCTGGCTCCGCGAGGCTTTGATCTATGGCTCTATTTGCTGTGCCTCTCAGGGACAGGGAAGTGGGAACTCATTACTGGAAAATACCCCAGTGATTTGGAAGATAGATTTTTCATGTCACCAGCTGATCCCCGAGGCTTGGCATCCCCCTTTTGAACAGAAAGTTAAGTAAAACCTGAGAAGATGTTTTCTCTGCTGCGCTTTCGAGGGGGACCTTCTCAAGAGAGCACTGTGTCCAGCTCTGGAGTCCTCAGCACAGGAAGGACATGGACCTGTTGGAATGGGGCCAGAGGAAGGATGATCTGAGGACTGGAGCACCTCTTCTATGGGGACAGGCTGAGAGAGTTGGGGGTGTTCAGCCTGGAGAAGAGAAGGCTTCAGGGAGACCTTAGAGCCCCTTCCAGTCCCTCAAGGGGCTCC
>JAHREE010000316.1:1554942-1583110 GCA_033628505.1 Tringa tobata | reverse complement strand
GGCACTGGAACAGGTTGCCCAGAGAAGCTGTGGCTGCCCCATCCCTGGAGGGGTTCAAGGCCAGGCTGGATGGGGCTTTGAGCAACCTGGTCTGGTGGGAGGTGTCCCTGCCCAGGGCAGGGGGTTGGAACTGGATGATCTTTAAGGTCCCTTTCAACCTGAACTGTTCTATGACTAAGGGGTTTGATGGGTATATCTGTTTACAGGCACTTCTGCCTCTTCTGGAAGAGTAAACGTTTCTCCTTGTAGCAAAGAAATAGCTCAGTGGTTTTCTTCAGCTTGTCTCTTGCTTTTAGCTGCCTGCTATTCCTGTCATACTCTGGACCACTGATGCTTGATGTGTTGGCTTTGAAATAATCAGAACTGATTTGAATATTCAAGAAAAAATAGCACAAGATTATGCCATAGGAGGAAATCCTGTAGACAGAGGTGCTTTAGTCTCCCCTCTCACCCCTGATTTCCTTAAATGCTACAATCATGATTTCCCATAAGACAGTTCTGATAGTTTTGCCTCTTAATTAGTTTTAAAGTATCTTATTTAGGGCGACAATCAGGAGTACCCGGTGTATACTGCAATGTTCATGCATATGCTTTGAGACAGCAGCTGGGCTGTATGAATAATTAGTTTTGTGTCTTAGGATAAATAAAGGATGACTCAAGGAAAAATTATGCAAGGGTTGATGTTGGATGGAAAAAAAAAATGAGGAAAAGATTTAATTATGAGTAAAATCTTATGACCAAGACGGTTCTTTAATGGCAAACGGATAAACGCAGTTTAAGCCACTTACAGTTTAGGCCAATGTCTCTAATGTTATCTGCAGTGACAGAGGAATTCCATCATATTTTGAGATCTAGATTCTGTTTACCTTTTCAGAAGGATCTCCTAAATTTGGGGCTTTAAAGTGCTTTAGATATGTCACCTCCCTTTTAATGTTTGACTTTGTATATTCATATTCTTAATGTGTCTCAAAGTAGAAAAAGTGATTCCTTTATAGTGTTTTTGTAACATTCACTGGAGAGATGAACACCTGAATTGTGCTCCAAATAAGTATATTACAGAAAAGTGTCAAAAAATATTTAGAAACCATTCCTGAATTTGTACATATGCTTTACCTCAGGAAGAAGTGGGTTCAATATATATTATTTGAAGAAGTTAATCAAATCTGGAACTAAGTGAATGAATGAAACTGATGAACTAATATGAATTCATGAAAACTTGGGTTTGGTTTGGAGTTGGGTTTTTTTTTGTGAACAAATTGGCTGAAAAACAAAATGTAAAGATAGCCAACATGTTATCAGTATTTCTGAAGACCATTCTCCTTCGAAAGAATTTTCAAAGTAAACAAATCTGGGTTTCCTTAGTTGCAGTTTAAGACCTTCTTTCACCTGCTTCATCGCTGTCCCTCCAATAGACAGTGTTCTATGGGAAGAATAGAAAAATAGAATGGAATAATGGACTAGACTAAGTCTCTCAGTGAGTGACCTTAGTTTATGTTTCCACAGATTAAAATCCTCATAGTTTTCTATGCTAAAGCTTTTATTTGCACTGAAACAGATCAAAAATAGTCACCTTGCCCCTTAAAGCATTTCAGATATGAGATGGTAACTGAGAGTATGACTCCTGGGTAGTTTGTGCATTAAAAGCTTTATTGACAAAGTGTTACATTTTGCGTTTTGGAAAACAATTGATGTACTTCAACATTATTGAAAATATTCTTTTTCTTATTTATATTTTTAACAAAGATGTCTTACATTTTTGTCTTGTGAAAAGACAAAACCAAATTTGTATCATAAAAGCCTTAGAAGCCTTTGAAATAAATATTTCTATGAGCATTTTTCCAACGTGGGTATAAAATATTAATAACCCCTTTCGTACTTCAAGCAGAATAAATCTTCTGTTTAATATGTGTTAGGCAGCTGTTTTGCTATCGTGTAAAATTCTGGAGGAAGTCATAATCTAATGATTCATGGAAATAATGGGAGTTATCTTGATATTGTTTAAATAGCTTATATTCAGATCATTGGAATTATTTGGACATGTAATTATTGGTAAAATTGGTAGGTATTCTATGCCTAATTGCTTTATCCTGGGATTTGGGGTCTAATCCTCTGGCTTTGCAATTAATAGAAAAATTCTTAGCTGTGGTTTTGAGTTTTAGATTCTTCGTGCATTCAGGATCTTATTAATGTCTCTAAATACCTGAAGGGAGGGTGCAAAGAGGAAAGGACTCTTTACAGGGATGCCCAGTGACAGGACCGGAGGCACCAGGCACAAACTGAAACACAGGAAAATTCCCTCTGAACATCAGGAAAGACTTTTTCACCGTGGGGGTCACTGAGTGCTGGAATAGGTGTCCCAGGGAGGTTGTGGAGTCTCCATCCTTGGAGATGTTCAGAAGCCATCTAAAGATGGTCCTGTGCAACCATCTCTAGGTGGCCCTGCTTGAGCAGGGATGTTGGACCAGATGATCTGCAGAGGTCCCTCCAAACCTCAGCCATTCTGTGATTCTGTAATTTTACATTGTTCTCTTGATGTACAGATCGTCAAACATTTGACAATGAGTCTGCAGAGAAGTAATTTATCCAAATTTGAGATAAATGTACACAAACACATGGCCCTGCCTGTACACATTCATGCGTGTGCTGGCTCAAGTGTTAGCACAGTTCTCAAATTGTTTAGTGCTACAGTTGAACTTTCCCCAGTGAAATGAGCAGTATTATCACTGATTTCAGCAACAGAAGTACGGTATTTTGTTAGGAATTTTAATTAATATGACTGTTATGCATATAGGATTAAAGGAAGAGAATTAAAACTGGGGAGTTGCAAGTTGTATTTCTGGTTTGACTGGTGGCTTGCTCTGTGACCTCGGGCAAGCTCTTCTAATTATCTGTGCCTTCATTTTCCAATTTGTAGAGCCCAGATAATAAAATGCACCTACCTTGCAGGGTTGTTACGGGTTTCAATTAGTGCTTGTAAAGTGCTCTGAGCTCCACAGATAAAAGATGCTATAGCAGTGGAAGCTATTATTATTGTTACATCATTATAAAACATGTTAGCTTAGCTCTGTGACATTAATCTTCATTTATCAAGAGTCTTACTCCTGCTTACCTCTCTTGTGCATTATAATTTTCTCCATATCCTGAAGATAACCATCACGTTGGTGCATAACCATGCTGAATTTTATATCTATATGCACTGTGTATTCATGAGATAATAGATTATTTTTTTAAGCTGCTGGAAATAATTCTTGCTCATTGATTTTAGTGGTTTTACTCTTGACTGATGCTGTACTTTTACCTGCTTTTAAAAAGGGTTGTAATTAATAAATAGATTATTTCCTTGGGTTTTAAGCGGGGCTCAGAGTGTTGCGTGACGTGGCTTTATTGCACTTTTTTTGGAGTGTATCAGTATGAAAATCATAACGTGAAGCTGCTTTGGCAGCTGCATTATTGCATGTCAAACATTAGGACAGGTACAATGCTTCACCTTGAGGAATGAAACTTATTTACTTCTCATAATATCCAATATATTACGATTATTGTATCTGAAGTAGAGAAATTATTCCAACAGGGTTTGTTGCATAGCATTTGCTCACGTGGCTGTATCCCTCGGCTACTAATCAAACATTGTGTGTAATTCCAAAAGAGTTTGGAAGGAAAAAAGCTCTGTAAAGCAGTATTAACAATAGGGGATGTGGTGTCCACTGATTGGTGTTCTTGGCTTACGTACAGAGATCATCTCTGATGGCTGATAACATGGATCACTCCATCATATGTAAATCATTAAGTTTCAATAGGCAGTATCTACAAAATTATTTTCACCTTGTTTTGTTTGTATTTCTTCCTATTTGCTTCATACTCCCCCGCCCCCATCTTCGTATTGTTTTCAAAATTGCTTGACATTCTGACAAAGGTGAGGAGTCTTATTTTGATCTTTTACTATTGTTTCAGAGAGTTGACTTTACTGGTGAAAGTGAATATAGAAATATAATTTCTATAAATATTATATTAGATTCATTAGATCAATATCAGATTGATTATTAAGGTGAATTATATTATTATATAAAATTGTATAATGAAAAATTATATTATTAATGATTGTATATTGTTTTTTAGATAATATAAATACTAATGAAAGTGAGTAAATAATAGATTTGATTGTAAAGTCTAATACAATTTTTAATTGTTTTGCTGTGTCATACAGTTATCACATGGTGTATAACAGTCAACCAAAATCATTAGTGGATTATAAGGACAAGCGGATGATTGTCAAGTAATTGCTGCAGAAACTACCAGAGGTGCTTAGGATGTTCCTGCTTTAAGCTGCATTTTTAATAACTCTCTGTCATCCCATCTCTGGAAGCCTAAGTTCATACTTTAATACAGCAGCGTGTTTAGATAATTGTGTCTGAGTGTAGGTATCCAGAAAACTATTTTCATGGAGAACAGGTGGATATTTGCAGACTGAAGTGCCTTTTTCCAACCTAGATTGAGTCTTACACTATTGCACTTGTAAGAATATTCTTCTTCATCAAAACCAGTGCCATTTTATAGGTGTTGAGCTGGTAACAGTAAAAGGAGAAAGGCATATACTTAAATACAATTAGACATCACTTCTGTCACAACCAACAATTGTACCATATGTTTATCATTGGTACTTCGGTTTCTTCTTTTCCATTTATTGGTTTTACATACAGAAACAAAAGGAGTACTTTCATGCACATCTCTATAATTTTATTAGTGTGGCCAGTGTTATTTAGAATGGATGTTTTGCAACGCTTTTAACCTCAAGCAAAGAAGTTGTTGCCCCAGACAGCCCAATTTAACTGATGGCACAACTGAACACAAGTGATTCTTTGCAAGCAACTCCAATGTTTTCATGAATTTAGGTACAGAATATTTAATCTGGAAGTTAAAGTTTCTACTCTCAAAAGAAGACATTTAATGATTGACAAATTTTGATCTTGATGAGGCTTCCTTTTGACTTACAGAAACATTGAAACACTTTAATGCTCTGTAGTTATCTTATTCCTCAAGTGAGATTTTAGAAGATAATTTTTCTTATATGTTCATGACAGATTGCGAATGCTCTTCTCATAAACATTCCGGAAGAACCTTAATAAATCTTTCTTTTAAAAACTTGACAGAAATTTTCTTCTCAGTAGAAGTGTTGTCTTGGATTGAAATGGAGAAAGGGTCAATCTCTTAAGTATCAGTATTTCTTTGCACTTCATCAGAACTGGGAAACTCAGAGGTTAACTGGGAAACCTTAATAATTATTTTTTAAGTCAGATGTTGGATTTGTGATTTTGGTTTTTCTTCTAGCACGGCAAACAGCAAACAAATTTTTCCATTGACTTGTCTGACATAGTTTTAAAATCCCTCACTAATCATCATTGTGTGTCTTTTTATTAAAATACTTGCCCTTCCTGAAAAGGAGTTCCTCCCTCCCTTTCTTCCTCCTTTCCCTCTTTCCTTCCCCTCTCCCTCCCTCCCTCCCTTCCTCTCTTTCCTCTCTCCCTTCTTTCCTCCTTTCCCTCTTTCCTTTACCTTTTTCCTTTCCCCCTTCCTTCCATCCTTTCCCTCTTTCTTTGACCTTTTTCCTTTCCCCTTCCTTCCATCCTTTCCCCCTTCCTTCCATCAGTTTTTGCTCAAATGCTCTGTAGGAATGGTCTGCCATAGTTGGCTTCCTGCAACCTTTTATCAGCGTTCTCTTCCCAGTGAGCATTTTTCACTGATGACAACAATAAGAATCTTATTCACAGCTCACTCGGATGTACCCTGTATGTGGCTTTTTTTTTTCTCCTCTCTTCCCCCTATCTATATTCAACAACAAAAAAGATTTGTTAGCAAGTTATTTGATTGATTTTTTAAAGCAGATAATATGAAAGACAACTCGTCCGGCTTAGCAGGTGCCTGAAAGTATTTTGCGGTGAGTTCCATGTGATGAAACAGAGCTATTGAGAGAGTCACAAAGTCCCTTTCATTCAGTAATAATGAGATGATGTATTTTAGTTACACATTGTCCTTTAAGGAAGAGGCACTTTGCACGCTGATTTCATTATTTCTTCACGGTGATTTTTTTTGTTATTGTTGCTGAGACATTATTAAGCAAGAAAAGCAGCGTTGATAAGAGGCAATTGCCTTTGTGCAGAGTGAGGCTGCCAACTTCCCCAAGTTGGGAGAAATACTGAACTCATGCTCGAGTGTCACTGGGTTTGAGCTCTGCTGGAGAAGGCTAGAAGATCCCTCCATTCAAGTTGAGAAAGAGAACTATGGGAAATAGGAAGGCCAGAAAGAGGGGAGAACATAAATGGAAAAGAGGATACAATCCATGCAAATCTATTTCATAGAAAGGCCAGGGAAAGGTTCAAATGAAAAAAAATAAAGCTTGTAAGATCTTTACATTTTATAATGTTCCTGAATTACCATCTGGTGCTGTAAATGGACGAGTCACATGCGGATTGATGAAACAGATATCAAAATGATGAGTGAAATTGATAGTGTAGCTAACTGCTAGTTTATACTGCTGTTGGCAGATGAACTTATACAGAGAGCCGGTGATTAATAAAATGATAATCAAAATCATGAATCATATATGCTTAATGAAAAATTTCATGTGGTACAGTCTTGTTTATTGCAACTAAATTCATTGCTACCTTGGAAGTCTCTGTTTAGAACTATAGCAAACTGATAAAGAAGTAAAATCTTTCAGTGTATTCCTTCTCCTCTTTGTCTCTCCTCCCCACCCTTGTGTAATAAACTGTGGTTTTTTTCCTCTTAATGTTATTACAGTGCTGCTAATTAGGCCACCTAGAACTTAAATACTTATTTCCTGCTTGTTTATTCCTTCCACTACTTCTTTTGTGTAAAATTCTATGTTCCTTTTAATCAATTTTACATAGATTTCTCTCATTTGAATTTCTGATTCCTATGACAGTCCATTTTGGAGGCCCACATCAAGTGAAAAATCGGATAACTTCTTTCTTGGAGAGTAGACAATAAAGCTCTTATAGGCTCTCATTTTCTTAAATAGTTTGTGGCCAACCAAGCTACTGCAACTCTCAAAAACATTGAATTAAAATTAATCCTGGTTTAATTAAATGGTTTGTGTTACTGGAAAAGCATCAGGTTCCTTTAGCTCACAGAAACATAGTCATCTGTTTTTTAAAGAAGGCTTCTGTCCATATTCATGAATAAATTTCTAAACTTCTCTAGCAGGATATTTTATCCTGATCCTGAAAAGGGCTGATCTGCCAAAAAGTCCCAACTATTTTGTTGGATTTGGATAATCTAAGTTCATGTCAAGTTTAAGCTTTTTTGGTGGTGAAATGGCCTTTCCATAGCATATGTACATCTAAATCACAAGATGAAAAATAAACAAATCCCTAAGGAGTACAGAAATTTCCTTATGGAGGATTTTTGTTCAGTATTACATGAGAGGGACAAGTAAATATGTATGAGTAAGAGACTACCTCTTCCTTTCACTGATGGAGTATTTTGGTTTCCATGTTCAAGGGAGGATATCCATTAGAATACAATTTGAGCCACCAATTTTATGTAGATATGGTAATATAATTATTGTTTCTAGAGCAGAATTACAGGAAATAGTTGGATCCTGACAGAAAGGAAGCAGGTTTGCAGTTTGCAAATTACGAATGCCAAATGATTTATATAGGCTGAAAACATGAATCACTGATTTCACTAAAAATTGCTTTCAGGATTTTTCAGATCATCCTGCAGCTTATGGGTCTCTGCAAGTACTTAATGCTTTAGAATATTTATTTTACTTGTGATGTCTGTGACATTCTATCATAGAATCAGGGACGCTGCTGATTTTTATTGTTATTTTTATATATAGTTAAATATAGTAAAACTTGAAGCCTCCAGCACAAAAAGCATACATTCCTTAACAGGAAATTCATTTAGAATTGGATATGAATGCTTTTAATTGTGGTTGATAATCATTAGCAGCAGAAAATGGCAATTCATTAGTGTTTCTTTGGGGCTTTTTTTGCTGTTTGTGTGTTTTTGTTTTTTTCTGTGTGTGGGTTTTAAATGGTGACCAAGAGCCACTTAGATGAATTGGATGTATTTCTGTCATTTTTACAAGTGGTCAACACTTGTAAACACTTGTAAAGATTCCTATGTGTTGTTAATTTAGGTTAAAATTCCAAGTTGGGGGGGGGGGGAAATGGAGATACTTACTAGTTAGCTGGAATCCCTGTTCTTCAGTAGGAGTTCCCAGATTATGTTTTCCTAATGTTTGCTGCTCTGCCACCTCCCATCCCAAGATTTTGCTTTCAGAACTGCTTTCACAACTTTGCTGACAATAGTGCGGATGCTTTCAGGAGAAGAAGTTTGGTACTTCACTCTCCAGTGGGGATATTTGCTGTGCAGAGTTCAAAGGAGCCAAAAATTATTGTTAAAAATGGTCAAAACATTTCCCTGAAGATGGGAATTGTATTAAATGTCATATTTCCTCTTACTGCTTTTCTGAATGTGACAACAGTATAAAATACTGCCGGCGTTTGTGTGGTACCATATCATGTATCTAACAACTGGCCTTCCTCTTCTCTTACAACGAGACGTGAATTAAGTATGTTTAGTTGGCAGCAGCCCATTTCAGTGCTAGGTTATAGCACTGGAATTATGTGCTTCTCCCCAGCCCTTTCTCTTCTGCCTTTTAAAGAGCATGATTACACTCTCTCACCATTTCAAAGGTATCATATGGAAGAAAATTGTAAGCCTTTGTTGTCTGACAGCAGAAGAGAATTACTGAGCGTTTAAATAGCCTGTGTGTTTTGTCCAAGCAAGTGATTCATGTTTGACTTTTCATAATGTCTTTTGTTAGTTTGTGTGAAAGTGAAGAGCAGCATGCAAAATATGGAGACCTGCACTTTTAAACATTGCTATTAAATTACATCTTTTACAGTAAGAGCAACCATCCATCTTTATTTTTTCCTTTTCTATGTTTTTTCTCTAGTAATTCAAGCCCCAAAGAAAATAGACAAAGGGTAAGTAGGTAAATGTCTTAGTTTTTACATTGTTATTCTTGTACATTTAATGCTGCACCGTTGCGTTGGTGTTGACTCCAATCGTGGAATGCTTACTTTTAGGTATTTATACTACAACAACTTTGATCTGCAAAAATTCCACTAACATTTTTAATCAAATGTGGTCCGGTTAGTGTAAAAATTGGGGTCAAATGATGGTGTGATGGCTGACTATAATGTTTGCCACTTGAGGCGTGCTATGGAGTGACCAGTATAATCTGTGTCAAGAAAACAGGGAAAGGTCTGTTGGAAATAGTGTTTCTCACTCTATGAACAGTTTAGATGACTTTTGCTAAACACAAAGAGATTGCAAGCAGGATGTGTGCGAATTAAAAGTAAAAAAACCCAATAATTTATTGGCTAAGACACAAAGGCTATAGTGAGAACTAGTGATGTACTCGGCTAGCTACTGATGTGCTTCATCTCCCTTGGTGGGCTCATGGTGAGTCCTTGCTGGCCAGGTGGGGAAGGGTCACCCAGGGTGATCTGTGGTGTTCCTGAATTGCCATGCTTCGGCTCTGTTTTTTCCCCTCAGATTTTTATACTTTTATTCACATCCTTAGTTTTTCTCTTGAATCCTTGAGCTGCTGGCAACCTTTTTCTCCTCTATTTTACCTCTGTCTGCAGTTTTACCTTTCTCATGTCTTGCACAGCTTTAGGGTATGTGCTTTGGCACAGCTCTTTCCTGTGACATCGTGGGTTTCTAAAAAGTCCCAGCCAATGTTTCGCACCTGAGCTCTGCCAAAACCAGTGTTGGGGCCACAGAAAACTGAACCCCTCTGGAGAGAGAGAGAGAAAGATTTCTTTTCGCTGAAGCATTTAGGTGCTGATCCACAGCTTGAACCTGAAATGGTCTTAGTTCTATGAAGCCAATACTGGCGTTACTGTTGAACTAAGGAGACTTAAAATTTTCTAAGGCTCTAGATCTTCATTCCTGAGACCTTTTAACAATTATTCTCCTTAACTGCATTTTAAATTAATGCTAGTAATTTTATTTTGATATGTACTTATTATGTACTACTGCTTCTTCAAAGAAGATGCAAGGCATATCTTTTTTATAGGTGTGTACATCTTGTTGCTCATTTGACCAAGAAGAAAGGTGACCTTTTTGTCCTAAGAACTAACTGAATTTATAGATGCAGGATTCTACAAACATAACATTTTAGATTCTTGAAGAATCAGAGGAAAGTAGTGTAGACATAAACTTAGGTTATCCATATGGTAATCCATTTATCCAGTATAAATAGATCGATACGTTCATAAGCAGAGGTTTCCGGTATGTTTTGACTAGGATGAAACATAAGGATTCTGTTTTGCATCTTTCCCCTCTGATT
This sequence comes from Tringa tobata, assembly GCA_033628505.1. Lineage (NCBI taxonomy): Eukaryota > Metazoa > Chordata > Aves > Charadriiformes > Scolopacidae > Tringa > Tringa tobata. The sequence continues at coordinate 1,572,720 of JAHREE010000316.1, read as the reverse complement.
TCCAGAGCAGTGTAGCAGGTGCAGTGATAGGGTTGCCAGATGGATCAGTCTTTTCCTTGCCTTTTGTTTTCAACTCTACACATCTCAAAATTTATTATGCGTTTCTTCAATTTCCTCTGATACCCTTCCTGCCTTTCTCAACGTTGAAACGTTACCAAGAACTGAAAGAAGAGGTTGAAGAACACAGAGGATCGGGACAACGAGATTAACGACAGAGTTTGTAGGAAGATGCAAAACTTTTCCAGTCTCTCATCCAGCCATGACCTGCTTGTCACAGTGTAATGCCATTTCCTCTAATGTGCTGACTCCAGTCTATCTGTATGAAAAAAAAAAAGGCAGCTCTAAACTCTGCTTTTGGAATCCCTCCAGAAATATTTTCCCCTAAGCTTGTAAGAAACAGCTTGAGTCCCTTGACGTACAGCGGTGAACGCTCCTCATGAACGTTGTGTTGATAATGTGCTTGGTCAACAGTTTCACAGAGGACTGATCCAAAGATATACAGAGAAGAAACAAGGTCTTCAGGGACGTTCTGCCAAAAAAAGAGCGCAAAACCATAAAAATATCTTTGTTTCATACGTGATTTCCACTGCTCATTCAACTGAAGAGGTGAGGAAGTGGAATATGCTGTAGGTCTTTCCAGTTTCACTTGTTTTACCTTTTAAAATATTGAGAACTCTGTTTGCAAGTTCTGAGTTTTACACCTCTGTAATAAATACGTGGCTGGACAAGCCCATCCCCGAGGCTTAGGCCACAGATGCATATTTCTAAGAAGTTTAAAGGCATCAAATCTGCTTTTAGAACAGAAAATAAAAATTATACCAGTATCCATGGTACCTGAATTTTCATCCATGCACAAATGGTTAACTGAACGCAGGAAGAGTTGGGGCACAAACAGGAAGCAGAAGAGTTATTAAGAAATGTGGTAGACCTGATTGCCTGATAGAGATCGACTTTCATGTGTGTACTGGAAGGAAATAAGTGGTGTGTTGCCTTGTCTTCTAAAATTAATAGCTTGTACACCCACCAGCACCCCAGGGTTAGATATTTGATGGCGAAACTTTTAAGAGAACTAAAATGTCCCTGTTAGTGGCATATATGGTTCAGCAGGTGGTGCTCTTCCCTCTGCTGATCATTTATGAATCAAATGTTGGGGCTGTGACAGAGGACTGCTTCATACGAGTTAAGACCCTAGACGTCTGTGGTTATTCGGTTAGTCAAGTAGACCATGTCACAACAGTAATGTCAGTAAAAAAAAATTAAGAGTGTGTTTCAGATGAAGCTAAAGCATAGTTTTCTCTATGTGCAGAACCCCTCGCCCCCTCTTTCTTCTTCCCCTAAAGTGTAAGCATGGACTGGAGCCTGAATATTCTTTTTGCCTTGTTGCCAAAAGCGGTATTCAGCACCTCTGGCTTGAATAACTGTGTTGGTGAGTTTCTGTCTCATTTGCCCAGCAGGTTTCTTAATTGCAATTAGTGATATTTCTTAAATTTTCTTCAGCTGAGGATCATCCCTTCTGTTGCTAACAGTTTGTAAGCACCACTCCCCACCATTCCATGATTCTTCAGCAGGTAGAAGTTAAGACACAACAGGCTTGTCTGTCGGTGTGATGCAAACTTCTACATGTAAAACCACATAATCTGTAGGCATGTGAACATTATAACAGTAGGCTTCTATGGACATAAGTGTTACAGGAAGACTGAAAGTGATTTGGTGTGAGGTTATATGAGTCTAGCTTGAATTTTTATTTTAATAATGTACAATGAATATAAGTTGCTAAAAAGCTTTAACATTAAACTAATCCTGTTTGTCTACAGTGGTCATAAACGTGTGAGCTCTTGCCAACAAATCATTATAGACTCAATTATTGCTGTGCAGAAACATTCTGCTCTATTGTTTGTATTCACCTATCTGTTGACAGTTTGGGGGTTTTAGTAATTACTGCATTTTTCTACTTTTTATCAAAAGGTACTTTTGTTTTGAATCTACTTAAAGCTTTATCACGTTTCCGTTAGTGTTTCTTTTATTTGAAACTTAATGTCTAAAAATGGGGGGAAAGGTAAGTACATCTTTAAGATTACTCTGAGCTTTTCTTTTGTATCATATTTGGTATTAATAATGCCTTACAGGGAAATAATCGAACTTTATTGTAATACAGTGGTTCAGAAAGGAGGCATGACAGGCGTGTGTTACAGCTAATTGAATTTAATTAACTTCTTAGCACTATGCAAGTGGGTCTTTGAAATAGAAGCTATTCAACTTAGATCATTTGAATTATAATTAAATAATTTTGCATCTACTGCAGGAGCAAGTTTAATCTTAATTACACCTTTTTACAGAAAGATGATGCTGTGTATCTTTGCATCTACACTTTTGAAATACTTACAGTAATTGAAGTTTAATCTTGAAATAGATAAATGTGGCAGCATTTTCTCTAGGGTAATTTTAGTAATGATGCACTTGAGGTAATGGAAAGATATTTTCTTCCAAATATCACTCCGTCCACAATTTTCAGAGTGATACTAGTATATTTACTGAACTGAATGATATTTTGACTTCACCACAGTTGCCAAAGAGAGGAAGCTTCAGCTTGTATTGTTAAAATTACAGAAAACTTGTGAGTATTTGTTACATTAGCTTGTTCTTGCTTTCATTGCTAGTATTTGTTGGGCATTGGAATAGGCTGCCCAGGGAGGGGGTTGAGTCACCATCCCTGGATGTGTTTAAGAGACAATTAGATGTGGTGCTGAGGGATATGGTGTAGGGGAGGACTTTGTAGAGTAGGGTAGATGGTTGGACTCAATGATCCCAAGGGTCTCTTCCAACCTAGACAATTCTATGATTCTATTTTATTATGCTTCTTTTGATCTCACTGAAATCTTCGGTAAAGTTTTGAATCACAGTCTCACATTCACTGAACAGTGAGTAAGAAAATGCCCACATGTTAAATAGTCAAGATAGGTGATTGGTCAGTTGGACTGACACAGATAAAATATCTACGTCTTCCTCCACTTGGCTACAAAACTGATTTAATGATTCTTTTTCTCGCAATATGCTTTCCAAAAGCTTGCAGTATGATTTCCCCCATTTTTTTGAGTATTAAGTACCTAATAGCAGTTACTTGACTGACTTTTTGTGATCTCAGTTGAGAAACAAAAGATTTCCTTTGTTCTACAAGACATCTGCTAATTTAGTTTTTTTAGAATCTGTGGTGCCTCACTTCAGTACAACAAGGACTTGCCTCTCCTCTTTCCATAGGCTCTTAATTTCTTTGAAAGTCAGTTTGAAATGCAGGTGCTTATCAGCCCTGCAGAGGAGGCCATAGATGACTCAAGGCTGTAGGTATCATCCTGTAAAACTGAGAAGAAGTCTTTTATCTTTCACAATAGCCTCTCCAAGTGGGTGGTGGTGAGAAGGAGTTTGTAGTACAGCTACTTACCCTGTGCCTGCTCTGTAGATGAAAAGAAAACTTAAGTCTCCAGGGCTGTCAATCCAGCATGAAATTCAGATATTTTTGCAACTATTATTTTATCTCTGTAGGCCATTCTGTGATGCATAAGGATATGTGCAAGAAATTGATAACGGGTTAGATCGGCACTTGTTATGCTTTTTTATCTCTGTGTCATTTTGTAGCGTTATTTCTGGGTATGTAAAAGTAATGACTGAAGCTTAGCTAATCACAGAATCACAGAATGCTATGGGGTTGGAAGGGACCTCTGGAGATCATCCAGTCCAACCCCCTGCCAGAGCAGGGCCACCCAGAGCAGGTCCCACAGGAATGTGTCCAGGTGGGGTCTGAATGTCTCCAGAGAAGGAGACTCCACCACCTCCCTGGGCAGCCTCTGCCAGGGCTCTGCTACCCTCCTCCCCATGTTTAGGTGGAACTTCTTAGGTTCAAGTTTGTGCCTGTTTCCTCTTGTCCTGTCCCTGGGCACCACGGAAAAAAGACTGGCCCCATCCTCCTGACGCCCACCCTTTAATTATTTATAGGCATTGATCAGATCCCCCCCGAATCTGTTCTTCTCCAAACTAAACAGACCCAAGTCCCTCAGGTTTTCCTCATAAGAGAGATGCTCCAGGCCCCTCATCTTTGTAGCCCTCTGCTGGAGCCTCTCCAGCAGTTCACTGTCCTTCCTGAATTGGGGAGCCCAGAACTGGACCCAGTGCTCCAGATGGGGTCTCCCCAGGACAGAGCAGAGGGGCAGGATGACCTCCCTCCACCTGCTGGTAACACTTTTCCTGATGCCCCCCAGGATGCCATTGGCCTTCCTGGCCACAAGGGCACATTGCTCGCTCAGAGCCATCCTGTTGTCCACCATGACTCCTAGGTCTTTCTCCTCAGAGGTGCTCTCTAGCAAATCAGTCCCCAAACCTGTCCTGGTGCAGGGGGTTATTTCTCCCCATGTGAAAGGTCATAGCACTTTAAATTCTGCTCATTATCTTTGTATTTAAAAAAAACAACACAACAGCAGTATAATGCAGGAGTGTGTGATGGTCATTTCAGACACACACGTTCATGTCTCAGTCTCTTGATTCAGTTGCAATGGCCGTATCTCATACCTCAAAGCAAGCCCTGCAACAGGACTGATAACCTGTAATGCTGGAGGGAAACAGAAGAAGTTGTGAAGACCTAAAATTCTCCGTAATTCTAGTAGCAGTTTGTTTGCTGCACAAACAGGAATGTTGATTATCCTTGATTTTGCCTTAATGAACACAGAAGTCTTTTAGGCATGCAGTTATTCAGCATTTAGATATCTAGCCATAATATTTGTCTCAGTGCTATCACCAGCATTGATGCTGAGAATTGAAAATGCTAAACACAGATGGGTGTACTTAGTAGTATGTAGAAAAGTTTGTTGTTGGTTGGGTTCTATCCTATCCCCTCCAGCAGAGGAATGTGTTAAAGAGCAATAAGGGAGAATAAAATATATTCAATGCGTCTCAAGCTGTTTAGCACCTTGTGTGTATGGCTTGACATGAGAAAATTGTACCTCTCAAACCTTCTTCACGTGCAAATGTTGAAATCATGTACAAGTCTTCCATGTCCTTTGTGGGTTCCAAAGGTGTTTCTCCATTGCTTATAAGTGTACAGGAATATACGATACCTACAGAGGAAGTAAAATCTGAGCATGTGCAAACAGCAATCAGAGGCATTTAGATTTTAAATTTGAATTCCTCTACAAATTTAGGAGATTAAGCTGAATTTAGGAACATGTCTGCCTGCCAGCATCACTCCATTGAGCTTAACAATTGTTTCTACAAAATGCACGAAGAAGCAAAATCGAGCATTTTTAGAACAAGAATTTTAACATCCAATTACCGTGCTCATCTGATTAGTATTTCTCTTCCTTTGGATGAGTTCTTCCTAGTGACATTTTTCTCCATTGGTTCCCTGTCTTTTTTGGAAGTTTTCTCAATAGGCCAAGGACAACTAGTTATTAATTGAAGGTTGAAACCAGATAGAGCTGGGGTGCCCTGTGATACTGTATGTGGCAGGCATCCATGGGAAAAACCTAATATTCCAGCAGACACTATCATATCTCTGAGGAGCCAGTACTCAGAGTCAGTTTTGAATATGGAGTTGGTTTGACATCCCCTTCACGCTGTAGAGAAGTCTTGTTAAAGGTTCATGGTCATTTCCTGTGTTGTTCTGAACTCAAGAGAAGACTTACTTCTGATTTAGGGTTGACCCAGCAGAAGAATAAACGTATTACTGCTAGTGAAGAGGACTAAGAGTTACCTATCAAGGAAATGTAGCTGATTTCAATATCCCGTTGTGAATACGTACTTTAGGAAGTAAGTAGAAGTATGTAATACGAGTGAATGTTTCAACAATACTAGGGAAATGGAACAAATTAATGGTTAAACAATTCACCAGGAGTTTATCACATCCTTCCTTTATGATGGTCTCTACACTTGAGTTTCTCCTGTTTCCTGTAAGCAAGTTTCTGCCAAATAGGTAGAAAGAACACACTTGACAGCTGCCATCCTTTCTTTTTCTCAGTTTTTGCTATCTTTTTCTTTAGGACATGCAATCATATTTTGTCACTTGATTATCAAGGATTCTTACCTATAAGTTGTGTAGTTTTACCTAGACAAGGTTATGGTATATAGACTGGACATCTGATCCTGGTTATTTTTACCTTTAATCTTTGTACTTGCAAAAAGAGATTTTTGTTATTACTGTTGTTATTTTCTTTTTGTTGTAAAATAGGTGGAAATGGGAGCCTTATGATACAACTATTGCCAGAGTCTGTTGTCCCAGTATATGTTGGGGCAGGGGCAAAGCTGTAATTCAGCTGGCCTTGGCACGGGGGCGCTCTTTGACACCTCAACCTGTCTTACTTCTAGGAGGGGTACAGACTCTGCCATCCTACCATTCTAATTCACATGCTTTTTTTCTGTATTCTTCCATGACATGAAGAGTCTTGTGACACTTTATCACCTCCCTTCTTTTGCCCATGGCACTTTTGCCCATGCAAAGACTTAGAAACTGAATATACTGTATATTTGGGGGGAATCTGCTTCAGACAACTCTTTCCAGTGTGGTATTTAGCCAAGATACAGGCGCCGTATAGGTGAAGACATCGAGATCTTTGGAGCGGAGGGGTTTGACGGTGTCGCTGTGCTTTTGTGTTAAATCCCATTAATGCTAAAAAGTGAGTTGTTTTGCATTGAGTTGGATAGGTGTGTTTTCATTTGACCTGGGGAATTTGTTCGCCAAACAAGGTTATTATATTCTCTTCCTACCACCATCCCCTTCTATTTAGGAAAAAAGCACTAGAATAAGGCCATCTAAGATCCTCAGCGTAAAATAGTGAGGGGCTCTGAAGTCACATTTCGACTTTTCCTCCCCATCTCAAGGCGTCTAAGCCAAAGCAGCAGAGGAGTGTCTTCTCAATGCCATAAGCTGTAGGATTTTCACAGGAATTCAAAAGCTAGTTGTTTTTATGGCACCGCATAGTTACAGATGGTCGTGGCGCCTTCTCTTCATTATCCCCTTGGTTAACTGCTCATCAAGAGTCCAGAAACGTTTCCAAAAAACTTGGATAACTTTTTGAAACTATACTAAAACTGTCTATTTTATATATATGTTTGGTTTTTTTAAAAAAGAAGTAATAGAAAAAACATTACAAGTTATGTTTTACATTTTATATTTCTTGACTGTCACATACATGATTCTCTAATACAAGTTTTTTGGAAAGTCTTCTCAGGTGAGTGGATTTGATGTTAATTAGTATCTGATGATGATAGGATAACTGGTGGAAGGCCAGTACGTACTCAGATCTACTGTTTCTGTTTCTTTGGAGAACTGACCAATCTTCACTGCCTTGCTTTTGTGTTCCTGCCACGTATCCTATACAGTAACTGAACTGATAAGAAAACATGAACTGAAAATAATTTAGTAAAGGGTTCATTAATACACTTGCTAATGTGTTGGTTAAATTGTTGAAATTATCGGTCTGAAGAGTTCAACTGTGTCTATAAATTCTCCAGGCTCTTTGTGATGGGTGGTGAACTTCCATCTATCCAGCAATTTGACCTTGACTTTTGGCTAGCAGGGTGATGAATGAAAGGCCAATTAAGTGATACATATATTAATAATAACTACATATCGCTAAAACATTTATTTCCATTAATTAAAATTACCACTCATATTGATCACGAAAGGGAGCAGAACATGCTGATGTGTGTTGTCAGATTCCAAGTTAACTGGAACCAGTGAAAAGAAAGACACCTAGGCATTGCGGTAGGCAGATAATGAAAATATGGAGAGGCTTGATGTGCAGCAGAGAAATAAAAGCAAACAGAGTGCTAGCACACATGAAAATAAGGAAATATATTGAAAATTCTAGGCAATTACGTAAATCAACAGTGCTGTTTCCTTTGGGTACTGGATTCAGGCAGGGGTAGGTATTTACTTTTGCAAAGTCAATAAAGCAAAGGCCTGAGATGGAACATAAAACACTTTTATTGCGAGAAAGGAAATGGCAGCCTTGTTTCCATCTGCATGTTGTCGCTGAGAAATTACTAACACGGCCTTCAGAATCTTATCTGAGCAGAAATATTTAGCAGGATAGATCATCATTAAGTGCCATCGTTGAATATTGACACTGTGGTGTGTCTGTATTTAGCGTTCACAGCATTTTGTATGTAGATCTGAATAGGTTTCCAAACCCTGTCCTGGTTCCCCCCTCAGCTGGTTTGTTGATCTGGAGAAGGTTCATATTTGTGGTGTTCTTACAGGGTGTTGGAACTGCTAATGTGGTTCAGCTGTGCTGCTATTTTGAAACATTTAGAAGAAAATAAAGAGAAAACAAAGCTTCAATGAATGAAACCTAGCAAGAATATGGTTCTCTCTTCAAATTTCACTGTTTGTTAGGTGATCAGTAAAAGAAAGCGCCGGGAGTTTTGCAACACCTACTCAGTGTTCATGCATATCATTGTATCCACCCAAAACAACTCCATCAGTAAAGCCAGGGGTGATGAAGAGTGACTCACCGCAGGAGCTACTGAAGTAAATAATCATAAAAGTAGAAATAATAGTAGAGCTCCATTTTTGCATGTATTTCAGGCTGGTTTGAGACCACTTATATTTTAATGGGCCTGAAGTACCGTTATTTTTATCCCCTTTTTCTGAGGACTCCCATGGAAAAGACAAGGGGTGATGGGTACAAGTTACTCCTGGGGAGATTCCGTTTGACCACAAGAGGAAAATTTTTCACAATGAAAACAATCAGCTTTCAGAATAATGTCCCCAGGGGAGTGGGATTCCCCATCATTGCACACTTTTAAGATTCAGCTGGACAAGGTGCTGGTCCAGCTTGTCTAGACTGTGCTTTGGCCAAGAGAGGTTGGACCAGATGATCCTTGAGGTCCCTTCCAACCTGGTGTTCTGTGATTCTCTGATTATCTCTAAACGTTGGTTTGCTTCTGGAAGGGAAAATGAGTGTCAGAAATATTACTGATTTCCCAAGTGAATACTGTACTTTAGGGGTAATCCTGTGAGCATCATAAAGGGTCATGAAAAGAGTTTTGTGAAGCATCTTAAGTCACTGCCTGATTCTCAAACTGAAGAAATGTGTATTTCTGGAAAATTCATGAAGAATAAGTATCTGAACTTGGTCTTTCAAGATAAGTCCTATCTTGTGTGGGAATACAACTGGCCAGAGATTAAAACCAAGTAAAACGATGATTTTTATTGTTGTAATACTTGTTACTGACACTGGTTTCCTCTTTCCGTAAGACCATCACATATGTATTCCCTTTCTTAAAATCAGTTCAGCCTGTCTTAAGAAAGAAAACTCTCTGCATTTAGTTGACTGTAGATTAGAAAGGATGGTTGTCCCCACTTCTCTGAGTGTGTGGCTGTTACAGAAAATTCACCATTTTAATGTTCAACAGTCTTCTTCTGTTTTTATGATTAAAAGCATTAGGGTATGCACATTTGGCTTTATTACACTGTCCTTTACAATAAAAGTTCCCTGTATCTTTCTACTTTTAACCAGCTGATATATTCATAGTCTCTAATCATATCTTCTCTTAACCTTCATTTTGGGTTCATTAGGGTAAATGAGCTAAGCACTCTTCAGTTCCTCGTATAAGGTTGGATTCTGGTCTTTCAATGATGATCCTGTTACCTTCCACAGCTTGAATTGGTACTGCTTGTGCATGGATGGTCATCTGTGGAAGCCCACCTGAGGTTTTGTACTGTTGCACTGAAATTGGAATAACACCACCTGCTACGTGATGGCTCCATTGTCTTGGTTATCCAGTAACTTTGCAGTGGCATTAAACTTTTCACCTTAGTCCTTCCCTATGCGTTTTATAAGATTGAACTGTATAACTGAAATCCTTTTTAGTCAGCGCATGAAAGACCTTGAGTGTACCATTACATGTCATCCCATTTCTTTTCTGCACTTCCAGGTGCTTGAGTGAAGACAGATAAAGTAAACAGACTTTATACGCATGGAAGAAAACAAGTGTTTTCTTATTGAAAATATCTGTCAGGTTAGGGATGGATAATGTACACTCAGTCAAACTACATTGCATTGTTTTACATTTTTCATGTATCTGCATCTTAGATTATTTTTTCTGCTGAATTTTCTCGGAAAATTCCCAGATCTGCATCTCTTGGGAGCACTGCTTCCAATTCTTTTGAGTAAATTTGATACTTATTAATATTTAATGAAGTATATGTATATGCGCCTGTGCTAATAGATTATATAAAGATCTTTGATTTTCCTTGCCTAATTTCCCTGTTTTTCTCAGGGAGGTTGGCTTTTGGTATATCAAAGTTAGAATTCATAATAATTGCAAGATGTTAGATCCTGCTCCGATTGGTCGGTTCTCACGTCCAGTTTCTCACATCACAAAAAGTTCTTGCTTTCCAGCTGAATGTACTTCAATTCCTATAAAGACTAAAATAAGAGGGTAGAATGATCTGCTTTCTTGGCATCAAAGGGCGGTGCTCCCTGTATGGCTGTGGAGGCTGCAGAGCCCAGCCCCATCACCATCTCCTACCACCGACACTCCTGATAAATGGACTCTATGCAAAGAAGCAATGTGTAGTTAAAATTTTTATTACTCTAGAGGGCTGCCCTGCTTTCCGCTGCCGTAAACACCTCTCCACACATGTTTTTTCATCGGTGCAGTGATATAAAGACCGTGTTGCAGCAGTATTGATTACTATGACTGAAAAAAAAAATAGACTGCTTTTCTTTTCTTTTAGCATTGCTATATTTCAATACAATTGATATAATTTCTAATGTCCTGCCAAAGTTAAGTTTACGGCTGCTTTAAGTTTAATTAAACAGAAAAAAAAAAAAGAGTAATCTTTGTCTTTTATTCCTCCTAGGCTCTGGATGTATTTGTGATACTTTCTCTCTCTGTTGTTTTGTGTCTATCTCAGGCAGTGGTATATTCTTCTTTTGGTTTTCTTCTTATGCAATGTATGAATTTAGAAAAGTCATGTGCAAGTGGCATATAGGCGGTTATAGAATACTCACGGGACCTTCAGATATTTACCAGGGTAAACTGGGACCATAAGTCCACTGTGACTTCATCTGATGTGAATTAAGAGGCGAAGAGGGGTGTAACAAAATTAATAACTACCATAAGCTGTAGCACCCTTTGACAAGGTAGAAATGTTTTTCTGGTGAAGAAAGTGTTTTTCTGTCTCCAGAAGGGCAAAGAAACTACTGTGATGTGCCGTCATCGATCTGTGCCCATCTGGCCATGTGTGTGATTGAAGGGGGACGATTGCGTAAAGCAGAGAACAGAGGTGGTAGGGAGATGATTTTCATAGGATCATAGAATCGAATCTCCATCTTTTTATCTCTCTATCCACTTAGTTGCAGAGGCTGAACTTAACCGAGATCGTCAACAAAGCCATTATTCTGCTCGTTGGTCAATGCGCGTTCATTTTCTGCTGAGTGCTTCAGGGATCGATGCACTGGGTGCTGATCTCTTTCTCAGGTTTGTCTTTCCAAGGGCAGTTATGTGTAATCCTCAGTTCATCTGTGTCATGAAAGCATCACGATTAAGAGGTGACAAGTCGTTGAAATGGTAATTCACCTGTAGGGAAACTCAAGGACAAAGGAGTAATAAAATCTTTCACCTCTCCCGTATGAAACTACTGTAGTAGTTATTACGGTTGTCATGGTTTGTGTGATATTTTTTGCTTTATTTTCATTTGTTTGGTAACTTCATTTTTTATTTTTTAATTTATCAAAGGAGCTTATATTTGTGTTTTGGCCCTCTTAGGGTGCTTTCTGTTCATAATGGATCTGGGAAGAGGAGATAGAAGAAAAAATAAACCAGTAGGTTCTTTCACCAAAACTGTCCGATTTTATGATATGAGAAATGTCTTTTAGTTGAAATGAGGGTGAGAAATAACGTAACAGAGTATTTCAGAGAAGTGCCTTGAAATGGCTCTCTGAACTCTGTATTATGAAAGAAATTAAACCAAACTGAGCTTGAGCAGAGCCACATGGCAACTTTCTGTATAATGCTGCCCAGGGAAGGCTCGTAGAGAAGATGAGATACACTGACTCTATCCAGTTAAAGAGCTCTTCTTGGATCAAGAGCTTTTGAGAAAACGGAGGTTTCGACTGATGTTTGCCTCATGCATGCTATTTCTAGTATACACGGATTGATTTCACTGGGAAATAATAAGGAACTAAATCTGTAAACCTGAAAATCACAATAAGGAAAATATATTTCTGTAAAAGTTTAGGTTGCGGGTTTTCAGGTTGGGTTTTTTGTTGCTTGCTTGCTTGTTTTATTTTTAATTTCAGTCACATATAAGTAATAATGATAGCATGATTTTATTTTATTTTTTACTTTCTCAGGTGTAGGAATCTGCTTTATATTCAGAAATTGCAGAATGTGTTTTAGCTTGTCTTTAATTCTGAGCACGTGCTGCTGTAAGGGAGGCATAATACAATACTTTTTACAATATTATCCTACTGCAAGCCTTAAATTCTGTTTCTAAGGTATTTGTAAAATACAGTAGCAATTCCTATAAACTCAGGATAATCTGAACGTAGGATGTGACCTATTTAAATAGCCTTTATCCATATCCATATATTTATGATAATAGGATAATTCCTTTTTACAGGAATTAGGTATAGACTAAGATTTTTAGCTGTTTGTGGGTTTTCTAAGTGTATACAAATAAATTCTGTGACTTAGAATGTTCAGTTGTTAATGAATAAATATGAAGCTTATTTTTAAGCAACATAAATATGAAATCTTTCTGGCTTCGCTACCTTTACTTTAATCAATTCTGATTAAAACTAAATATTGCCCTGTCTTGATATATTAAATAGTTTCTCTTTCTGCATATATAAATAGTAATGCTGGTATGTCTTTTCACTGTGTCCAGAAGTTGCTTTCCCTCTTTGTGGTAAGGAAACTTGTCTGTGTTGCCTCTCCGAAGTGAATGGCATCTGTCACAGGGGGTACGAAGATGACTTTGGGTCCAGATATAAATCTGTACCCAAACCCAGTAATGACTCATATCTTCTGTTCCTTCAGTGTCAGCCCCACTGTAGACATTCATATTTCAGAGTAAGTGCCATGTTTTGTTTTAGTTTAAGCCAGCTAAAAATGACTTAAATCAATGACTTAAAAATTACTGAAATCAATATAAAGCAGTGTTCAAGTTGGGAACGTTCACACAGAGGCTTAAAATACCATTAGTTTATAAATTGCAGTTTCACGTACATGTGAAACATCATTTTGAAAGCTTTACCACCAGTGAAAAGCTTTGCTGCAGTGACCTGTGTCCCAGTCTCTCTCAAAGCCATGGCATCTCAAGCTGTTTCTGGTACATTTGGGAGCTGAAGGGCCAGATTTGAACATGATGCAAAGAGGATTTCCTCCGAGGAGACCTTTTGTGCCTGGGAGAGGGCATTCTGAATCAGCTGCTGGGGCTCCTTCCCACTGTTTTGGGCCGTCCCCTGCAGGGATGTTCTTTGGAAGCAAATGCATCCCGGGCTGTAATTGAATATCTCCATAACTAAATACAGCAATTTTCACACCTTCTTGTAATCTTTCACACCGAATGCCAGACAACAGAGTGAATTGGAAAAGGTGGTTTGTAGCACTGAAAGTAAACTACCGTTGTCTGGACATTACATTTTATTTTGTTAGGAATGGAGTGGCAGCCAAGATTTTATACGGGAGGGAACTTAAATTATCGTTGAGAATGGAGAACTACCCCCTCAAAAGAAATCAAGTGGTTCAAAGAGATGACAGAATAAGAAAACATCTTTGAAAAAAAAAAGTGCCTAAAGTTTGGCCTATACCCTACGCCATGGTAAAGAAATGGTTTATCAACCTGTCTTTAATAAATTGGTTTTACATGGCTGGAAAGTGTATCTCTAAAAGCTATATAGTGGTGTGTGCACGCAAGGCATTTTTTTTTTTTTGTGAATACATGAATATTATTTTTTTTTGTTTCTTAAACAACAATCTTAATGTAAAACATTTAAAAAAATCTTACATTTGAGTACCAGAAGTCCATGTCAGAATTACAACATAGGAAACATTTTAGTCTGTTTTCCCCCAGGCAGTAAGAGAAGTACGTGTGCACATTTTATGCAACGTTCTGCAACTGTGACTGTGCCAACAAGATGCAAGATTTATTACCTTAGTAGGAACAATGGAGTGATTTCCATAAAAATCCCAAGCATAAATCCCACCAAGACTCCTACAATATGGTACTTTGACCTAATCTGATCTATTTTGGAGTCCAATTCTTTTCAGCATAGAACCCCCATAAAGCAAGGAAATTGCCCTGCACAAGGTGCTGAAAATTTACATCATTTGGGAAATTCTGGATAACTACAGGAGCTTGCAGAATACATTTTGTTTCACAAGTACGTGCATAGTATTATGCAAGGGGAAGAAAAATCCAAATAATTAATTTTCAGTCACCACTCATCAGGGAACAGTACCACCATGGATTATTTTTTTTATTTGTCCATGAAAATCTGTAATGTGAAATAATTTGACCTTATTATTTCTGTGAGGGGTGACCAGGACTGTGAACACAAGGTTATGTTTAAACAAATGTGATGGATGAGAACATTTGTCCTTACTCAGTCATGTAAGTCTTTGCTGTAGAAACAGTGGAGAGATGAGCTCATCAGATTAAGACATAACATTTATAAAGCAGAAAATAGAACGTAGTGATACGTTGGGTCAAACTAACAGAAAGCAGAGCCCAACCAGAATTCAAAATTAAAGGGTCAACAAGTGAATTTAGAGTTTTGAGACGGCAGGAGGTTGTTGAAATACAGTAGAATGCTGTAGGTGTTTTAACAAGAAAATATCGCGCTGCTGGTGGATGAGAGACCGGTCTTTTCTTCAGTTGTGTTATAGGAACACGATCAGGAAATAGGATTCCGTGACATTAGAGGGAGTACGAGAAACAAACAAACTCATTGCTCACTTTAATAGCACTTCCTCAGAACATTACGGGTCTCTCTGAAACCTGGCCTCAGGGAAGATAACAGGCAATGGGCACAAACTGAGAGATAGAAAATTCCATTTAAACCTAAGGAGAATACTAGTACTGTTTGGGTGGTCAAACGCAGGAGGTTGGATTAGATGGTCTTTACAGGTCCCTGCTGACCTCAAAGATTGTCAGTGATTCTAAGCTATAGAATGCAAATTGTTTAGTAATTAATTATATATGGAATCATATTTATCCTCCAGGCAGTTCCCCATTTGCAGTTATAAACTAATACTTGTTTAACTATAAAAGATGACTGTTGTTATTACTTTTATTACAGAAACGTCAGTGTCAGGTTGTTATAACATACGCATTTTACAAATAGTTCTGTCTGTTGTTTACAAGTAAGCAGATGTGTGGGGTTTGTGTGGCAAGGTTTTGGTAGTGAAGGGGGCTACAGAGGTGGCTTCTGTGAGAGGTTACTAGTAGCTTCCCCCATGTCTGATAGAGCCAATGCCAGATGGCTCCAAGATGGACCCGCTGCTGGCCAAGGCCGAGCCCATCAGAGGCAGTCATAGTGCCTCTGGGATAACAGATATAAGAAGGGGTAAAAACCTGTGGAAACTACAGCCAGAGAGAGAGAACTGAGAATGTGTGAGAGCAACGACTCTGCAGACACCAAAGTTGGTGAAGAAGAAGGAGAAAGAGGAGGAGATGTTCTGCAGTCTGAAGCAGAGATTTCCCTGCAGCCCAGGGTGAAGACCATGGTGAGGCTGGTTGTCCATCTGCTGCTCACGGAGGTTAAAGGGGGAACAGATGTCCCCCTGCAGCCCGTGAAGGACCCCACACCAGAGCAGGACAATGCCCAAAGGAGGCTGTGACCCCATGGGGAGCCCACGCGGGAGCAGGCTCCTGGCAGGACCTGTGGCCCTGTGGAGACAGGAACCCAGGCTGGAGCAGGTTTGGTGACAGGACTTGTGACCCCGTGGAGGACCCAGGCTGGAGCAGTCTGTTCCTGAAGGACTACACCCTGTGGAAGGACCTGCATTGGAGCAGTTAATGAAGAACTGCAGCCCATGGGAAGGACTCACTTTGGAGCAGTTCATGGAAGGCTGTCTCCTGTGGGAGGAACCTCACGCTGGAGCAGGGAAAGAGCGTGAGGAGTCCTCCCCCTGAGGAGGAAGGTTTGGCAGAGACAATGTGTGATGAACTGACCACAGTCCCCATTCCCTGTCCCCATGCGCCACTGGTGGGGAGGAGGCAGAGAAAATCAGGAATGAAGTTGAGATTGGGAAGAAGGGAAGGGTCGAGGGAAGGTGTCTTAAGATTTAGGTTTTTTTGTCATTGTTGTTCTTATTTTATTGGTAATGAATGAAAATAATTGTCCCCAAGCTGAGTCTGTTTTCCCCGTGATGGTGACTGGTGAGCAATCTCTCCATGTCCTCATCTCGACCCAGGAGCTTTTTGCTATATTTTGTCTCCCCTGTCCAGCCGAGGAGGGGGGTGACAGAGTGGGCTTTGTTGGGCACCTGGAGTCCAGCCAGGGTCAGCCCACCCCCAAAAGATAAAGTAAATTATAGGAAGAATTACTGTTCCAGCTTCACAGAGGGGAAACTTAGGCTGAAAGATAAAATCCAAACGCTCGCTGCCTTATCTGTGCGTAACGCTCATTGTCCACCGTGGTGACGCAGATTAAACGTATGGCTGAATTAAATGCTGAGCTTCTGGAGCCACATTCTTGGTCTCTTCCAAAACCATTGCACCGTCCTTTCCCCAAATTGTGTTTGAGAGCAGAACGGGAACGGAACGATGAAGTGGTTACCAGTATATACGGTGCATTTGTGAGCGTGAACTCCCTGTTGCTTTGGAAATAATATCAATTAGAATCATAGAATCATCTAGGTTGGAAGAGACCCTTGGGATCATCGAGTCCAACCATCTACCCTACTCTACAAAGTCCTCCCCTACACCATATCCCTCAGCACCACATCTAATCGTCTCTTAAACTCATCCAGGGATGGGGACTCAACCCCCTCCCTGGGCAGCCTATTCCAATGCCCGACCACTCTTTCTGGGAAGAATTCTTTCCTAATGTTCAGTCTAAACCTACCCTGTTGGAGCTTGAAGCCATTCCCTCTTGTTCTGTCATTAGTTACCTGGGAGAAGAGACCAGCACCAACCTCTCTACAGTGTCCTTTCAAGTAGCTGTAGAGAGTGATGAGGTCTCCCCTCAGCCTCCTCTTCCTCATACTAAACAGTCCCAGCTCCTTCAGCCTCTCTTCATATGATTTATTCTCCAGGCCCTTCACCAGTTTCGTTGCCCTCCTCTGCACTCACTCCAGCACCTCCAGATCTCTCTTGTATTGAGGTCCCCAAAACTGGACACCTCAGGTGTAACTCTCAGGAATTATTGTGTTGGTAAAGCAGGTTTAATATTAAGTGCTAATTAATTCTGTGATATACTGAAAAAGACAGAACAGATTTAGAAAGTTTTTCATTGAAGCAGTACCATAACATTTTTAATACCGAGTTATTTTTGTAATTATTGAATAATATGAACTTATCAAAGAGGGAAAGTATGTGATCTGGTTTGGAGACTGGAGTGCCGTCTGAGACGTTCTTGTACTGCCACCAGAGGTGGTTCATAGCGTCCTTGTGAAGGATAGAATACTGGCAGCAGGTAAAATACCTTAGGTTTATATAAAATATATAAAAAATATATAAATATATAAAATAACTGAGCAACCTGGTCTGGTGGGGGGTGTCCCTGCCCAGGGCAGGGCATTGGAACTGGATAATCTTTAAGGTCCCTTCCA
>JAHREE010000316.1:1539986-1554801 GCA_033628505.1 Tringa tobata | reverse complement strand
GTGAGAAGAGACCAGCACCAACCTCTCTACAGTGTCCTTTCAAGTAGTTGTAGAGAGTGATGAGGTCTCCCCTCAGCCTCCTCTTCCTCATACTAAACAGTCCCAGCTCCTTCAGCCTCTCTTCATATGATTTATTCTCCAGGCCCTTCACCAGTTTCGTTGCCCTCCTCTGCACTCACTCCAGCACCTCCAGATCTCTCTTGTATTGAGGTCCCCAAAACTGGACACCTCAGGTGTAACTCTCAGGAATTATTGTGTTGGTAAAGCAGGTTTAATATTAAGTGCTAATTAATTCTGTGATATACTGAAAAAGACAGAACAGATTTAGAAAGTTTTTCATTGAAGCAGTACCATAACATTTTTAATACCGAGTTATTTTTGTAATTATTGAATAATATGAACTTATCAAAGAGGGAAAGTATGTGATCTGGTTTGGAGACTGGAGTGCCGTCTGAGACGTTCTTGTACTGCCACCAGAGGTGGTTCATAGCGTCCTTGTGAAGGATAGAATACTGGCAGCAGGTAAAATACCTTAGGTTTATATAAAATATATAAAAAATATATAAATATATAAAATAACTGAGCAACCTGGTCTGGTGGGGGGTGTCCCTGCCCAGGGCAGGGCATTGGAACTGGATAATCTTTAAGGTCCCTTCCAGCCCAAACCATTCTCTGATCTGTATAACTGATGAGATGTGAGACACAGCAGCCAGTGATGTGCCCTGCTCTAATTTCTGAAATTCAATGACTGAGGTTCATTTAAAATCCTGTAAAGTACCGTTGCAAGATGAAAGGTACCTCCTGTTCTCCTTCGGCAGCGTGGCTCTCGTGGTTCCAATGGTGACGTTGGGCCAGATCCTGATCTTCGTGCAGTGCAGGAGTGAAATCACTTCCCACAGGGAAGTTTTTGGAATGATCCTGGCAATTAAGTTTTAAATCAGCAGTAGTCTCTGGAGCTTCCCCTTAGGTAATAGTAGGTTAAACTGTGGTAGGATCTGTGACTGTGAATGTGTCTGGTGCATTTTTGTCTCTTGTGTCTATTTTTGTCCCCTGATTATTCTCATTTGTTATGGAGGATGAGTAATCTATCAGTGCTCTAGGTGTTTGTGTAAAGGGTTTTTTCCCTGCTTTAAAGAATAATGCTTTTAAACTTTTATATTATCTTCCCTATATATTTTTTCTCTAAAATGAAATTGTTTCTAGTTATATTTTTCTATTCTGTAAATTTGTTGAAGAATATATTTATTTTTAATATCTGTGCCCAAATTGGAATTATTTCTGATGGTAAGAAACTATTCGATCCCTCCAGTTAACTTTTAAATAATGGTTTATTGCTTTCCTGGATGCTGAGGCTATTTTTTTCTTCTGTGCGTAGAAAGCAGTCGGCAGAGACAAGAAGCTGACAGTACAATAATTTAATTACAGCTAATTAATAAATCCACAGGATCAAAATAATAAAAGCGGGTGATAATATCTCTTTGGTCTAGAAAAACACTTTTTGGAAAAAACATGAGGGGTGTGATGAGAGGATACCCTGTATTTCTGTACTGCGTATTAACTAGATGCATCATTTGCAGTTTTTCAGAAGTATTGTGTTGAGTTTTGGCTGGGATGGAGTTGACTTTCCTGCTGGCAGCTGATGCGGTGCTGTGTTTTGGATTTGGGAGGATGTTTTTGTTGAACTGGGGGGAACACTGACTGGCCTTGACCGGCCTTTTCTGCTTCTCCCACCGCCCTGCCAGCAGGTAGGGAACATGGGGCACAGCGTTGGGAGGGGACACAGCCCGGACAGCTGACCCTGACTGCCCAAAGGGCCATCCCATGCCGTATGGCATCGTGCTCAGTATATTAAGCTGGGGGAAGAAGGGGATGTTTGGAGTCACAATGGTTTGTCTTCCCCAGTACCCATTACCTCTGATGGAACCTGGCTTTCCTGGAGGTGCTGAGCACCCACCTGCCCATGGGGAGCAGGGAATGGATTAGGTGTCTTGCTTTGCTTACATGTGTGGCTTTTGCTTTATCTCTCAAACGGTCTTTATCTCAACCCATGAGGGTTCCTTATGTTTTTGTCCGATTCTTCTCCCCATCCCACTGGGGCCATGGGGAGAACTCACTGAGTGGCTGTGTGGTCCTGGCTGCTGGCTGGGGTTAACCATGGTGTAGAGTTGAAGGCCAAGTTGGACAGGACTTTGAGCAACCTGGTCTGGTGGGAGGTGTCCCTGTCCAGGGCAGGGGGTTGGAACTGGATGCTCTTTAAGGTCCCTTCCAACCCAAACCCTTCTACAACATATATTACTGATGAGATGTGATACACAGTGGCTAGAGATGTCTGCTGTAATTTCTGAAATTCAAAGAGAAACTGCAAATATTACGGTATCTCACATTAAGCTCAGTATTAGTTATAAAGGAATATTACCTCATTTCTCTCCCTGAGTTTTTATTCACACATTGCCTCCAAACACAGAACAAAGGAGCCTTCTGGAATTCAGGTAACTTACACTAACTGTATTTTCTATGGAAGTATTTGGGTTTTGGCATGAACTTGTCAGGTACCATACGTCTCTGATCTGTTGATTAATTAGGGATCACCCTTGTATTTACTACCAGATGTTTTTTACTTCAAAAGGGAAATTACGTTTCCAGGTATTTGAACAGCTGCATCATGTGCAAAATTAACATATGTTAACATAGTACGCACCTGCCTTGGAATTTGGGTGTTCTTCAGTGGAACAACATGAACTAGTTTCAAATAAATAAAATATACGAGGCCACGAACAACCGTCACATATATAATACCACAATGGGAAGCAGAGTGATGAAAAGGTTGTCCTAGGGATTGAAAAAAAAAATTAAAAATTGTTCCTATCTGCGGTTAGTAGGGAAGATTTATGTGTGCCATGGGGATACCTGGCTCTTAATTCATGTCAGGAGGTAGCTGTACCGTGTCAGAGACAGTTTCTCTACAAAGAATACCCCGGTTCATAGGTGCTCTCTGGCATTGTGGAATGTACAATTCCTGCCAAATGCTATAAAATGCCAGGTTGAAAGGCATTTTAGGTTTAAAAGGTTGAAAAAAAAGCCCTAACCTGCAACAAAATAGCTAGCAGCATTTTGATGTTATGTATTCAGAGAAGGTTGGTGATTTTTCTGTGTCACTGAGCCATGGTGTGAACTGGCACTATTGTGTGGGGGTATTTTGTCTGATAAATGGGATGGTGGTTGTAGTGTAGACTGCCCCCTCTGTGGCGTCTCAAGAACAAATTCCACATTATTATTAATTTTATTGCTGATGAAGATAAGCATAACTGAGTATAACTTTAGTCAAAACCAGATGAATTTGCTTTTATTTTCTATGTTTATCCATCGTATGTTTTTGATGATCTGCCTGATAAATTTGAAGTACTTGTACTTAAGAGGTGTTTCTATTTCATAGTTAATCATGAGATTTCTAAATACATTCATTATAAAGCACATTATAATCACGAGGCACACTGCACCATAAAATGTTATCTTTTTTCCCTCCAACACACACAGGTTGCTGGAAAAAAGGAATGTGCAATGGAGGTTGTTAATATGGATGTATCCTAAGAAATGGCATACCGTTTGAGAAAATAAATACGCTTTGGCACGAAGGATAATTAATTTACCATGAATTAATGGAGACAGGTAAGCTGAAAATCACTTTCCTTCTATTCTTTCTTTCATTAATACTGTGTTTCTACTAAGGTCTGCTCTTATTTTCTTTCCAAACTTTATTCTTGGCTGTTCATCTGTAACTTTTCATAAAATCACACGTGGTTATGTAAGACAAAAAAGGTGTTCCAAGGGGTGATTGGTGATCAATTTTTAGGATGGATCTCAAACTCGCTTTTAAATGGGTAACCATAGGCTCTCCGTTGGTAGCAGAAGTAAATTATAGGGAATGGCTTTCTTGGAACTCCTCAGTTACTCTTGTAGCCGTGTTTTTTTGTGCTTAAAGCATATACTGGATCTGAATTCCAGTTGCATCAATAACGCAGAAAGCATTTGGAAACCTCTTGTCTGGTCTCTTCTTCTTTCCGACTTCTGCAGCTTCATAAAGTAATTAAATGAAGCCAAGGGTGTATGCTGTTAGAGCTCTAAGCTAAAGAGAATAAGCATTAAGCAACATAGAATGAATTTTAAAAAGGCACAGCCTCCTTCCTTTTTATCATGTTAGTATCAGAAATATACTCCTAAATACAGTATGTCAGGGTAGTGGTAGTTCAAGCATCCCTGTAGCGGAAAGGGCACTCTGGTACCAGAGTTTGTAAATTATGTGAAGTAACAGAATCACAGCAACTAACATCAAACACCGTCAAAGCAATAGATGCCATTTTCTTCTTCAGTTGATTATATTATCTGGGAAGCGTAAGTATTAGTCATTAATATTCAGAAAAGTCTGCATGCAGTCCAAGGGATGTGGGGAGCGGCAAGCCTGGAGCCTTTTATTAGAACATCAAAGTATGTTGATGTGACCACAGTCTTTTATATTGTATTTGTACAGAGGAATTCTGAATCATGAGAGAAATGTAGAGTATGGAAGATCTTTCAGTACCGTGGGTCTGATTTTTCACTTCTTTGCATCTTTGTGATTGGGAAAAGTGAATTCTGATGGCTACCAGAACTGAAGTGGGCCTTTTATGTTTCACTTTTCAAATAATTAAACAGATTTTCAAACCTTTTGGTGGGGAAGAATCAGCTCTAATTATGTTTTCCCTTGTACTAGAGTGTTCTGGGATTTTTTGCCTATGTGTGAGTATGCTATTAAGTGAGAATTATTTTGACTTGTGAGTTCTACAACCATCCAGGTCTTGGAAAAGCTTTCCAGAAAAAACCTGTCAAAAATAGAAAAAAAATATAAGATCATCAGGGGTTTTTCTATTATCTTTTTTTTTTTCTCCTCAAAGAAAAGCAATCTGTACAAACCCGTTATTTTCTTCTAAAGAATAATTTGTTTTCTTTTTGGTACTTTTCAAATGGGTAGTAAACCATTTTACGGAAGAGCAGTTTTTAGTGTGCCTTCTAGTAGAATGTGACCATGTTCTGTGGTGAGACTATTAGAAATTAATGGGCAATGATGAATGTCATGTGTTTTAGAGAACGTGTTTAGAGAGGCGTTTTCTGAAAGTTTTTGGTGTGTTGATGCAGTACAAGCGGAGAACTTTCAAAGATGGTGATGAGCTAAATTTGAATAAATTTGCAGTGGTTAGTATTAATTTGGAGGCAAATCGAAGAAAGATAGAATTTCTAAATGAATTTCTAAAACTAATAAATGGGAAAACATGATGGATGTAGACTTGTCTGATTTGATATTTATTCTTTCTCTCAGGAAAAGAGAGATAAAAGTAACTTTGTACTACAGGTGTCTATTCTGTTACTGCTACTTGTCTTTGAGAATTCCTACCTCCAATCTGTGTAGCACCTGTGGGGTGGAATTCTCCCCATGTATTTATATATGTCTTGCAGCTTCAGGGTTGGGTTTTTTTGCATACTATTCGCTGACAGGTCACATCAGGAATTTTTTTGACTAATACATAATATTCCTCAAATTATATTTCTGGGTATAGTTAATACCATTGTCAGTCTTAGAGAGATATTTTTAAAAGTACATTTTAGGACTGCTTGCTTATACTGCAGAGGAGAATTGTTGTGTATGAATTAACATTAACATTCCGTAAACGTCCGCTTGAAATACATGGCATTTACATTGCTTGAGAAAGCACAAATATCATGTGTGGTGTTTATATCATCTGCCTACCCGTACTATTCTCTTCTGAATAAAATGAGAGGTTCCCAGGCTTGTGTATGGGGTTTGTGTGGCAAGGTTTTGGTAGCAGGGGTGGCTTCTGTGAGAAGCTACCAGAAGCTTCCCCCATGTCCGATAGAGCCGATGCCAGATGGCTCCANTGAGAAGCTGCCAGAAGCTTCCCCCATGTCCGATAGAGCCGATGCCAGATGGCTCCAGTATGGGCCTGCCGTTGGCCAAGGCTGAACCCATCATCAACGGTGGTACTGTCTATGGGATAACATATTTAAGAAGGAGGAAAAAAAAACATATAAGAGCAGCAGCAGTGAGAAGAGAGGACTGAGCAGATGTGAGAAATACAACTGCTCTGCAGATACTAAGGTTGGTGAGGAAGGAGAGGGAGGAGGAGCTGCTCTAAGCACTGGAGCAGAGATTTCCCTGCAGCCCATGGTGAAGACCATGGTGAGGCAGGTTGTCCATCTGCAGTTCCGTACGGGGTAAAGGCAGAATAGATGTCCCCTTGCAGCTCATGGAGGTTAAAAGTTAAGCAGATGTCCTCCTGCAGCCCATGGAGGTTAAAGGTTGAGTAGATGTCCACCTGCAGCCTGTGGAGGACACCACGCTGGAACAGGTGGATGCCTGAAGAAGGCCGTGACCCCATGGGGAGGCCACGCTGGAGCAGGCTCCTGGTGGGAGCTGTGGCCCCATGGAGAGAGGAGCCCAAGCTGGAGCAGGTTTGGTGGCAGGACTTGTGACCCCATGGAAGACCCACGCTGGGGCAGACTGTTCATGGAAGACTGCACCCCATAGGAAGGACTCCTGTTGGAGAATTTAATGGAGAACTGTCTCCTGTGAGAGGGGCCCCACAGAGTGTGAGGAGTCCTCCCCCTGAGGAGGAGGGTTTGGCAGACAACATGTGATGAACTGACCACATCCCCCATTACTCGTCCCCCTGCACCGGTGACAGGGAGGAGGCAGAGAAACTCAGGAGTGAAGTTGAGATCAGGAAGAAGGGAGGGATGGGGGGAAGGTGTCTAAAGATTTACTTTTTATTTGTCATTGTCCTACTCTGATTTGATTGGTAATGAATGAAATTAATTGTCCCCAAGCTGAGTCTGTTTTGTTCGTGATGGTGAGTGATCTCTCCACGTCCTTATCTCAACCATGAGCTTTTTGCTATATTTTCTCTCCCCTGTCCAGCTGAGGAGGGGGTGACAGAGTGGGCTTTGGTGGACACCTGGAGTCCAGTCAGGGTCAACCCACCACAGCTTGTCACGATGAATCAGGGATCAAGTTCACCTTTTTTTCCCCTCTTCAGCTCAAACGGCAGGTTTGCAGGTTCCTCTGGATCACCAAAACCAGGTTATCTAAGATTGGACATAAACTGGACAGAACCATATGGAGTACTGTGCAATACATACACTTGTTATGGTTTTGCCATTTTTTTCATAGGTGGCTTAAATCTACATAATATCACAGTGGTTAAACAAGTTTTGTTGTAATGGAGACAAAAATTGGAGATAATGGCAGTTTTTATCAGCAAGAACTGTTCAGGTGCGTTACCTATACTTTAGCAGTC
This sequence comes from Tringa tobata, assembly GCA_033628505.1. Classification (NCBI taxonomy): domain Eukaryota; kingdom Metazoa; phylum Chordata; class Aves; order Charadriiformes; family Scolopacidae; genus Tringa; species Tringa tobata. The sequence continues at coordinate 1,547,455 of JAHREE010000316.1, read as the reverse complement.
AGGATTTTAACCACGTCCCTTCATAAAAGCCTTAGAAACCAAAAGTAACTTTATCTTCTTCAGCTGGTGTAACTTGAGGGAACGGAAGGTTTAAAACTTGATAACTTTCTAACCTTTAAACAGGAAGGGACTTACATAAAACGCAGCTCCCTTTTGAAATTTTTGGCCCATCTAAAATTGTTTTTTTTACAATGGAGCAAACCTTTTCAAACTTGTCTCAGCCCTTAGGCTGAGCTGTATCTTTCTCCTCCATCACCTAAGAAGATAAATCGATGTGCCTTAAGCATTTTGCTCTTCTGTGTCACGTTCCCCATTGCGTCTCAAAGTCTGGACAAATAACCTTTTTTTGAGAGAAGGCAAACACTTCAGATACTCTCGTTATGAACCACCAACAGGTGAGAAGTCAATAGCATTTATTTTCAAAATTTCATACTCAGCTTGGGTAATGAATTGGCCCTGCTGAACCCGTGCCCTCTTAGACTTTGTCATCTGCGTCAGCAAAATTTTCCTGGAGCTTTTCCCAAGGAGCAGGATGAGAAGGAGATCACTGTGAGAAGAGCAGATACTACGCTTGGGCTTAAAGTACAAACCATCGCTTGAAAATACTGGCTCAGTGCTTAATGACTTTATAATCCAGGTAGCATAGTCCTCAAAATCCACTGCAATAAAAGCATGAAAAAACATTCTAGATAAGCTTTAACGTGCCCCAGAAGGATCAAGTTGATCATGAATCTCCTAAGCTTCGGAGACTAACGTTTGAAAAATCTTTGAAATGGTGGCCTTGCAATCGTAAATCCCTATGTTCTGACCTTCTTGGAAAACTGTCTTTCCTGCAAAAAGTTTTCTGACTGATGAAAATTCAAAGGCTGTTTTAGCAACAGCTTCTATTCTTAGATGAGAAATGCAAAGAACTTCAGTATTAGGATATTGGTGCTCTTCAAAGTCTCAGCCTTAGAAGCTGAAAGAGACTAATTACTGCGAGAGTAACGGAGGAGGGGAAAAAGCAAAGGACAGAAGTCCAAATGTCAGAAGCGAAAAGCTAGAGCAAATGTATTTTAAAATATTTGAAACCTTTTTGGAATAAGGAGTTGTTATGTGACCTTATGTGACATTCAAGAAGAACAGTTGTTCTTCCAGAATGATGAAGAACTGGCTGAAAGTGCTCAGACTTAGTCCTCGAGGAACTGACCTGCTGTCAACAGATAAAGGTGGTTCTGCAGATAATTTAAACCCTTGGAGACAGTAGCTGATGGCAACTGCTCCCTACTGCTCAGCAGCAGAAAGATGGAGCTGCTTCCTGCTTGGGGGTAGCTCCTTGCTTTTTCTTGCACACTTCACTGAAATGTTTGCAGGTTTATGTTCTCTTGAACTTGCACTTCGTAGAATCATAGAGTGGTTCGGGTTGGAAGGGACCTTAAAGATCATGGAGTTCCAACCCCCTGCCCTGGGCAGGGACACCTCCCACCAGACCAGGTTGCTCCAAGCCCCATCCAGCCTGGCCTTGAACCCCTCCAGGGATGGGGCAGCCACAGCTTCTCTGGGCAACCTGTTCCAGGCTCTCACCACCCTCACAGCGAAGAAGTTCTTCCTGAGATCTCATCTAAATTTCACTGAATTTTCACTGAATTTTTAGAGTTGGAAGGGACGATAAAGATCATCTAGTCCAACTCCAAATCTCCCCTCTTTCAGTGTAAAACTGTTCCCCCTCATCCTATGGCTCTCCTTCCTGATCCAGAGTCCCTTTAGGGACTGGAAGGGGCTCTAAGGTCTCCCCGGAGCCTTCTCTTCTCCAGGCTGAACACCCCCAACTCTCTCAGCCTGTCCTCAGAGGAGCCCTCCAGCCCTCGGAGCATCTTTGTGGTCCTCCTCTGGCCCCGTTCCAACAGGTCCATGTCCTTCCTGTGCTGAGGACTCCAGAGCTGGACACAGTGCTCCAGGTGGGGTCTCCCCAGAGCGGAGCAGAGGGGCAGAATCCCCCCCCTGGCCCTGCTGGCCACGCTGCTGGGGATGCAGCCCAGGATGGGGTTGGCTTTCTGGGCTGTGAGTCCACGTTGCCGGGTTGTGTTGAATCATATGTCATTACTTTCTCAGTAACACTTTGAAGTGGTTGATCAAGCACTTACAAGCAAGTGAAGGTGTTGCCACACTGTCACATTTTACCCTGGTCCATAAGACATCATACCTTTATGGTTTAAACTTTTCCCCATGGGTTGTCTTCCTTTTCAGAGATGTCATTTGCCACTGAATCCATCTTTCTCAATGTGGTTTGAAAATCTCTAGAAAACTTGGCCCGTATTCGAATTGTAATGCATCCTAAAAGCACAGGAATTCTGATAGTGTTCCAAGGTATTTGAAATTTGAACTTCATGTCACTTTTAAATAAAAAATGTGGCTATAAGAATTATTTCTAGAAGATGTTGGAAGTGCCTCCCTATATGTAAAAACATGTTGGATTCAAATGTGTCTTATAAATAGTAAAATTAATTCTTTCGGAAGAAAATAAAGTGACAAATTTCGTAAGCATCAGTATTTTTCATCCATCTTATTTTATACATATAACCCTCGTTCTATTTTAAGGTGCGCTCAAAGTGGAAAGTTTCACAAGTGAAAATCTGAGCACAATTCCCCTTGAAATACAGCAGAACCATTTGCCTTCTTTCACACGGTGTCTTTAAAATATTTAGCATAAATCTGTGAGTGTTGTGTGTTCCCCGAGGCGCAGGAAGTTTAGGGACAGCTCTATTTCGGATTCAAGGTGCAGACTTTATTTGTTTCAGACTTTATTTATTTCTCTCTAAGAAAAAAAACCAAACTTAGTGACTCAAATGGCTGCTTCTTTTCACCCTTCCCGCTGCTCCACGGGTCGTTTCCACATGAAGCCACATCATTATGTTGCTGATCAAACACTGCATGGAAAATCTCCTACAGTTTAAATTCCCTCTGGAAGGATATGACACTGTTACGATGGAAAAATGCTTTCAAGTATAAGTTTGCCAGGCAACATATAGCATTGCTTTGGAAAAGGATCACTACTGCTAAAGCTGAATATACTGATATAAGTTAAGAAGTTATTATTCTTAATAACACCCCATTTCTTTCCTTTACAACTCTCTCGCCACACTTTCAGAAAACCAACAAAAAAGTTAGCCATATGATTCAACATAGATACTTGTCCCCATCTTGGAGTACACATTAAGTACCAAAATAATCTTATGGGTGTAGTCTCTCTTATCCATCTGCGTAGAGATGTTTTGGCATTTTAGATCCTTAATAAATCCCTTGAAATGGATAACTTCCCCCCTCCTCCCCCCAAGCCCTTTGACTTTTTTTTTATTCTCTTGTATTCCATAAAGCTTCCTATTTCCAACTCTGCAAAACTATAGGATATTAAAACTTAGAGATTCAGGAGTAAATATTTCCCATGTCATGGGTAAGAAGGTGAGGATTAGTGAAGTAGAATAAAGGATGTGAGGCTCTGCAGAGGCAGGAGTATAGACTGTGAAGATGAATTAATGAGCAAAGTGCAGGGGAGGAGTGAAAATCAAAGGTTGATGATTAAGTGCATTATCATGGGAACATCACACAAAGTGGTATATAATCAAATGAGAAGTTGCATGGCTGGAAAGGTCTTTAAAAAACATTCTCTTTTACTGTCTTGATTCACATATATGGCATAATACGTGTTTAATGAAAATTAAGCACTCTTAAGATACTGATACCAGCCAGTCTCTGTATTTTAGGTAAGCGCGTGCTTAACTGCGTGTTAGAACTCTATATTTAATTCAAGAAAACCAGGAATTACTGCAGAAATAAATAGTACATAATTTTAAGTAAACACTGGGAGTATGTGAGGAATTGCTGGAGCTGTGTACGAGAGCCCCCCGAGCAAGGCTGACATATGGCTGCTGATATCCTGTGGGGAAACGTACAGTGCAAGGAGGTAATAATAATTCTTCTTGGAAATAAAGGTCAGAAGTGATAGCTAAACGCCAAGAAATCATCAGGGTTTTTTTTTATTTTTTTTTTTTTTAGAGCCTGTTGGGTCATAAAAACCTCAGTAGGCTCATGTATTTCTTTAACTGTAGAAAAGGATTCAGTGTGGGTCAGGGAATATGAGGGCTCGTGAGTGAAGTGGAGAAAGAACTTCTCCTCCCTTGAGCCAGTGGTTGCTGCTTCCAGGGAGGTATCTTAGATTCAGCAGGTTATGCTTTTGAGCCATCCACCTGATCTCCAGCACTCTTTATTTCCTGCAAGTTCAAAGAGCTAAGGCACTAAGAATTTCAGGAGTTCAGTTCTATGTTTTCAGATATGGATAAATAAAATAGCAACCTGGTCTGGTGGGAGCTGGCCCTACCCAGGGCAGGGGGTTGGAACTCAATGTTCTTTAAGGTCCCTTCAAACCCAAATGATTCTATGATTCTATGATTTCTGGAAATGTATGTTTTAAATGATCATATGTTTAAGGATGTTCCATGTTAACAAATGATTGGATTATCCAGTAACCAGAAGCTTATATTTTTCCTTCTACATTCTCCTTTTCATTTTATATGAAGAATTATGACAAGTAAATCTGTTTTTTTTTTAAATGGTAGTGGTGATCACTCCAGGTTCTGAATGTTGGATGTTCATATGGCAAAAGTTATTTTTATGAACAAGTTATCTCTAAGTACGACTGGCCTGCACTTAGCTTTAGGAGCATGTTCAGAAGGTACGAATGGAAAGCAAATCATGTTGTTGATGCAACTGGATAAGTGTTAAGACACGTAGGCAGAAGGAAGTATAGCAGAAGTTAGCACGACCATTAACTGTTCTGTACATGGCGAAATTTTCAGATTTTCAATTTCCATCTTTGCCAATCTAGCACTTATTGAACTATTAATTTATTTACTTCTCTGTTGTAATTGGTTTTGGAAATACAGGTATGAATTGATGTGTAGCATTTGTATAGAGAAACACGAGAATGCTGCTGTTCATGTTTGTTGTATGCAGAGGTTTCCAGAAAAAAAAAAAAAACAAACAAAAACCATAATTTGAAAAATGCATATGATACTAATGCAAATCAAATAATTTGCCAGCCATACTCACTTTTATTTGGAGTTCTGTTACTGAATTCTGTCTCCCTGTTAAACACCAGCTTGTGTGTGATTGAATGTATTTACCCCTGCCTCGCCAATTGTAATTCTCTGCTTTTGAAAACCTACCTTTTTTGTTAGCATGAGGTTGGTTCTTGGGATTATTTTTTTTTTTCCTTCTGGGCCAACCTTTATGCCTGCAAGGAGTTCCTCACAAATGTCCTCAGAGCTGACTTCTTTAAAAGTTCTCTTTGCAGCTTTTCTTTTTTATGGTGCCTGTAGCGGTTTTCTGTTGAGTGCAAAGTAATGGTTTCCTGAGGTCAACGTTTCTCTAGACCAGCAGCGTCGTACCCTTCTCCTGCCCCTTTGCTGGGTTCTTCTTCTTCAGCATTGCCCTTCCAGTTCATCTGTATTTGGAACAAGCCAGCTGCACTGTGGGAACGGCTTGTTACCGTGCCTGTCATCAGAAGTCAAATCAGGATAATTATTCTTTGTTGCTGATGGAGATTTTTGTCCGTCTAATTTTTATATAAACTGCCTTGATTTGAGGAATTTGATGACTCCATGACAGATAACCTTATCAATACTTTCCTTTCACAATACAATCCGTCTCTATAGTTTCTTTCTGTTCCAGTGTAACACAGCCATCCGTTCAGATGAGGCTTTATGGGTTTTTTTATGGAATTTTTTAATGGAATTTTCTTTTTTATGGAATTTTAGCATTATGGGAAGCAGCACAGATAAAAATTACAGGGGTTTTTTACTAGACAGATAGATAACAAAACCAAATTCAATACCAAAATAACAAATTACTGAATTAAATTGAGTGAGTTCTACATGCCTGTAAAAATACTGACCTCTAACTTTATAGAAATATTTTATCATCCACTGATGGATTTGTCCTGTTTCCAGATGTAAGACTTTAATCCACTACGCTGTCTATATGTCTAAACAGTCTGTCACCAGATTACTTGAGAAACCCTAAGAATATAATTATCTGTTTCCTGCTACTATCACAATACAGTGCTGTATTATACTTTAGTATTACTATTAATCTGGTTCCTTCTATTCCTTGGCAAATGAGAGTTGCTTCTAACTCGGTGTGGTTTAGGGTTCTCTATCAGCAATAGCTGATGGCAGTAGGTGAGTCTGTGATTCTTCAGCAGTTGCAGTAGCATGGAATTCTCGGAGGCTTTGTAGCTGTGAGAAGTTTAGCTTTGTAAACAGGTGGGTAGAAATAAAGAGGGAAGCTAAACCCGTCATGTTTACTCTAGTGCTTCTTCTGGAACACTGCCAACGTGACTGGGAAGATCACTCATGAGATCTTCCAGCAATTATATGAGGCTATGGATGTAGCAAGGTGCATACTCGATATACAACCAAAGAGTAAAAAAGCAAAATACCACGGGGGAGAGAAGCAGGAGGGGATGTCATTGAAGTGTGGTGATGTCAAATGCAGCACTGTGTTCACTCCCGTTTGATGAGTTCCTTGTTCTCCTCGTCATCCGTCCTTCACACCAGATGTGTGTGATTTACAAAGAGAGTGTGAGGACTTAGTTCAAGCCTTGGTGTGCAGGCACTTCCCCAGGTCACCTGGAGTCTGCAGTTCCCAAAACTTCCTCGTTGGTATTGATTCTAAATGCGTATAGAAGAAATAACTCTGGCTTGTTTACATTTTTTCCATTTTCTTTCTTTCTTGAGATTGCGATGAAGTGGGTTTTCTTTGTTAGAAGAATCATTGAATTGTCCAGGCCGGAAGGGACGTCCAAAGGTCATCTAGTCCGACCTCCCTGCAGGGACACCCCCAACTAGACTCTTTAAAATACTGTATTTTTTACAGTAGGAGACATTAATTTGTGGGAATGTCTGAACCTGGAGCTTTCAAACTTCTAACAGCTAAAACTTGATTTCCGTTTGTAAGGAGAGGAATGATTGTTGGGCTTACAGTAAATGCTCTGGTGTTTCTGAAAATGTGATCTGATATCATCAGCAAGTTCATAGATGACACCAAGTTAAGCAGGAGTGTTGATTCCCAGGAGGACAGGGAAGCTCTACAGAGAGACCTAGATAGATTGGATCATTGGGCCAGCACCAATGGGATGAGTTTCAACAAGGGCAAGTGCCAGGTTCTGCACCTGGGCCACAAGAACCCCCTGCAGCGCTACAGGCTTGGGGAAGTGTGGCTGGAGCTGCCTGGAAGAAAGAGACCTGGGGGTTCTCATTGACAAGCGGCTGAACATGAGCCGGCAGTGTGCCCAGGCGGCCAAGAAAGCCAACGGCATCCTGGCTTGGATCAGAAATAGTGTGACCAGCAGAAGTAGGGAGGTGATTGTGCCCCTGTACTCAGCACTGGGGAGGCCACACCTGGAGTGTTGTGTCCAGTTTTGGGCACCTCAA
>JAHREE010000316.1:1493022-1524993 GCA_033628505.1 Tringa tobata | reverse complement strand
TTAGTGATGGTTTTTTATCAGAGGTAGGTTGATGGTTGGACTAGATGATCTTAAAGGTTCCTTCCAACCTGGACAATCCTATGATTCTATAACAGGCAGGTAGGAAAATACAAATCTCTCGGTAAAGCCCATGCCTGGCAACTCAGAAGTGCCGATAATAACATAACTGCAGATTGTTGTTATTTCACAAAAGAAATACAAGGAACACTCTCTGGATCCACCTTAGGCTGTGATTTCTCAGAGTTCTGTCATCCGGGAAGCAGCAATTGGTTTGACTTAGAAGTGTCACCAGGAGGCTCTGGTTGGGTCGTGTAAGGAGTGAGAATGGCCTGGGGGTAAAGCTGGGTATCAAGTCCTTGCACCGTACCCCAACTGGAAGACGTCGTGGCTTTTGGTAGAGTTGCAGTAGCCTTAAGTGGACCTGCCATTTAAGTAGTATGCTCAGACCAGCTTCACGTGAGACGTTAGGCTTGAAAAATAAAAAGGGTGATCTTGTAATCAGGAGGGGATGGGAGGCGAGCGAAGGACCTGAGCGTTAACCGAATATTCCAACCAAAAATGAAATTTCATTAAGCAGGAAAAGCAATTTGTGGAACCGAGTGGGTGCAGTGGGAATGGAAGGCTTCAATGGGAAGGGCCGGGGATTGTCTCAGGGATGAGTCTCCCATCTACTGAAAACACACAGAAAATAGGACTGTACGACTACAAATATGCAGATGTAGAGCAAGTGCCACCTAAAGTGCAGAAAACAGCAGATAAGTAAAAAAGGCAATCCTCTAATCACACAACAAAGGAAATATATTGATATTTTCTAGAATTTCCTGATTTCTTATGACACTTATTGTATAGAACGGGTCTATACATTTTTATAGGTAAACTAATTTTGGGGTTCTAATTTGAACTCTCCATTGGATCCTCCTCAAAATTTAGAAGCAATCAAATAATACATTCCCTCTTTACTTTTAATCTTCAAAGTGTAGTGGGAGAACATTTTGAAATACGACAAAGATAAGGTGGGTGTCTGTGTATTAAAATCATGATTGGTTGGATCGCTATTATCTCTGAGTTTGAATATCACATTATTTGAGTTTTCCTGGGATACCAAAGGTATAAACAAGTGGCCATTAAGAGAATGAAAGTTAATATTAATTAAGAATCTGTGTAGGTATTTATTTAGGTGCTCATAAAAATGCTAGCCTAACAAGATGCATTTAAAGAATGCTTTTCTTCCATTTTTTAACAATTTTAGAGATTCTAATAGTTTCGTATTTTAATTTAGGGCAAAAAATAAAATTTCTTAATTTTTTTTTTCAAAGCTGTAAATCCAAAGGAAATTCAGAATAGGTTTTCTGAAATGTGTTCACTATTTAAATTTTGAATTTTAAAACTTTTTTTCAAGCTTTAAAACCCTCTCATTATAAGGATTTTAGATAAATCAAAACCAACCCTCCCAATCAATACTTTCAGTGAGTCAACACTTGACAACGATTAAGAAAATTCTCCGACTGTTTTTCGGTTGAGTACAGACAGGTGTTTCCTCACACCAGCTGTTTGGTTCCTCAAATAGAGTTGAGGCTGAGAAGTTTACAGGAGCACACAAAAGGCTGTTAAAGCTTCAGCTCAAGCAGTATTTTTTTTTTTTTGCATTCATGTGTGTCTGTCTTTTTGTACAGACACCATTTTTATTCTTCCCTGAGCACAATTTCAGAATCTTCTTTATAATGTCTCTGTCTCAGCAGAGCAGTTGCACGGTGACAACAGAAATTGTATATAATCCTATGTTTTTCCTGTCCAAAAGATGTTTGGAAAAACACCTTTGCCCCAGATGTTTTTAGTCTGGAGAAGAGAAGGCTGAGGGGGGATCTGATCAACACCTATAAATACTTCAAGGGTGGGTGTCAGGAGGATGGGGCCAGTCTTTTTTCAGTGGTGCCCAGGGACAGGACAAGAGGGAACGGGCACAAACTTGAACCTAAGAAGTTCCACCTAAACATGAGGAGGAACTTCTTTCCTGTGAGGGTGGCAGAGCCCTGGCAGAGGCTGCCCAGAGAGGTGGTGGAGTCTCCTTCTCTGGAGACATTCAAACCCCACCTGGACACGTTCCTGTGGGACCTGCTCTGGGTGGACCTTCTCTGGCAGGGGGTTGGACTGGATGATCTCCAGAGGTCCCTTCCAACCCCATACCATTCTGTGATTCTGTGGTAACATTTTTACATCCTTTTTCTTTCATGAGAACTGTGTTTATTAGTTATTCCCCAATTTGGCTTAGTTTTCGGAGGATTACCAATTGTGCATATCTGTGTGAAGATCACATTTAGATATCTTCTCTACATATAATTTCATAATTCAGACTGTTTGTGTATTTCTTTGGTGTTTTCTTTTTTCTTGTTTGGTTGGTTTGGTGGTTTTTTTGTGGGTTTTGGATGTGGTTTTTTTGTTTGTGGGCAAGAACATAGGATTTTAATCATAGAGTCATAGAATGGTTCAGGTTGGAAGGGACCTTAAAGATCACCCAGTTCCAACCCCCCTGCCCTGGGCAGGGACACCTCCCACCAGACCAGGTTGCTCCAAGCCCCATCCAGTCTGGCCTTGAACCCCTCCAAGGATGGGGCATCCCATGTTAATACATCACATTTAGCTATACATCAGGCTGAGACAGCCAGTGTTAGGAATGGAGGAGTAACTAAAATTTGCCATCTTGCAAATTAACTGGGAATAAACAAAGGGGATATTTTTCCAATGTTTGTTTGTCTCACAGTCAATCAACAACCTCTGGATATTGTGTTATTCTAGATTGTTTAGTGTTAGCTATTAAGCTTTCTGTGTCCTAATAAATATTGATCAGGATAACTTTTGAAAGTTAAGCGTGTTAATTTAGCTCACTGGGTCTTCTGCTTCGTTAGTGTCTTGGACGGTGTCATTTAGAAGAAAGAGCTTCATCCAGCAGCAGTGTTTAAATCATAAAAGAGTGTAATAGCAGAAGCGTGTAAACTCACAGGACCCAAAGCCTCTCTCAATCACCCTCATCTAATTTTCTAAATGAGACCACTCGTTATCTTTCTTAGCTCGTTTCAGACAAGCAAAATATTCCCTTAGTTTCACACGGAACCTTTTATTCCCTGAGGGTACCTGAGGGCTGTGTGTACCACATTTCTTATTTTACCTTCCAATATGCATTCCACCTCTGGGCTGGAACAAAGTGGGACGCTTAAAGGCTCCAAACTCCCTGCTCTTTCTGGGTGACAGCGGTTCTTTAGATTGCCTTTGGAATGAGAAAGCAAATGTTGCAATCTGTTCTGAAAGCCACCCCCAAGTTATGCCAGCGCTGGAATCTGCAGGCTCAGCATCTCTTGGGGAGTTTGAGAGAAAGGAACTGTTTGTTTTCTTGTTGCTGCTTCCAGCTGAAGACTTTCTAATATTTTCTAGCTGTTAATTAAGTCGGCTTCAAAAGCCTTTTAGCAAACTATGCTCTTATTTTTTGGCTTTTACCTGTGTTTGTCTAATAAATGTACCTGAGAGATATCAGACGTAATCCTTAAAATATAAATGGCTATAGGATAATTCTGGATGCTCTTAAAGTATGTGCTGTGTCCTCTTTTATAAATTTACATATGTGATTGTGCAGCACTTGGAATAAATGGTGAAACATGATTTTATTCCCAGCTATCTCCTCAAGCAGTGAGCTCACTTTCTCCAGCTTCTCTGCTAATCATATAGTGAGGAATCTTAACGAAGCCTTTAACATGAGCACTCAGATGCAAGAGTTATATAGGCTGTAACACTGCTGTTAAACAAACTCCTCTTCGGAGTATATTATCAGGGAATACAGAGGGAAGAGCAGCTCCTCTCTGGTTTGGATTAACCCCCGGCTCCAGCATTTTGGGGTTAAACTCTGTAGCACTCAGTCTTGATTTTATTTGAATTCTTAAGCCTTTGTTATTCCCCCCCCTCCTCTTCCCCCCTGCTACTCATGCAGGTTAACACAGCTCAGGGCAGACCAGGCTGTTCTTTCCTGACCCCTTCCTCCTCGATTTCAAATCCCAGCCTCCCTGGGCATCCTGTGATTTCTGCTCACAGGTGCTCCAGCTGCTGGGGGATCAATCCAGCTGCAGCATCTTCTGAGACATATCCAAAACCTTCTTTTACATGTGATTTATAACATTTGAGACAGATAAACACCTGACAGTCTTCCTGGTAGTAGGCCAGCTGCATTTGTACGCCAGTGAATGAATAGCAATTTGGAATTGATTCCTATCTCTTAATGCTTTTGCTTTACCACCTCTGCTCCTCTCTCTGGTTTTCCTGCCCACTCTGTAAAATCTCTGTCTTCTTTACGTTATTAGAAGAAACAGTTCACATGAAAACCTGAGTCTGCTAATGCTCCTGGAGTGAGTGCTATTTGATTCATTATAACACCAGCCAGCTCATATGGGGAGGGTCTATAACTCAGCTATTATCTTCTGAGGGGCTTGAGATTTAATAAAGTATAAATGAGCTCTCCCATGTAGCCTTTATAGTAAGTACAGCAGCTTTCAAAAGTCTGAAATTAATTGTCTTGGCTTTTTCTTTCTGTATGTAAAGCAAAAGTACAAAAATACAGCAATGGTTTTGCCTGCATCATCCTTTTTCTGTATTGAGATACAGGCTTGGGAATCAATCTGTGAACAGTCTGTGAATTCTCTCTGAGACTGTATGTTCCATCCACTGTTATTATTTTGCCATATTCTTGCCCTTTACATCTCGTATTCGAGACAGAAAGGATACATAGTCTGGAGACTGGAGGACCATTGAAGACTGTTGAAACCCAAAGAGTTGTTGCCTAAATAGAACAATGGCATAGCTGTATGCCAGCTAGTTTTATCCATCGTAAGTGCAGAGACTTAGTATTTTAAGGGGTAAGAGGGTCTTCCAAAAAATGGGGAGGAGGAGTTGTTGATGTGGGAATCTGAAAGTTCAAGTGAGAAAGTTTGCTGAGTTAGCCAAGAGGAAAACCTGAAGAAGCAAAAGGGAGGGAAGGAAGTGTGCTGAGAGTAGGATTGAATACAGCTGAAAACAAAGACTACAAAAGTTGGAGAAGACTTCTTGGTCTGAGAATGTGTGAATGAGGTAAGGACACCTACCACAATACTGTAAAAAGCTAAAGGGCAGTAGAGAATCTAAGGCAAGAAATAGTATGTAAGAATTTAGTATTTGATTTGGATAAATAGAAGTCCTAGGTATATTATTGACCAGGTTGGATGGGGCTTTGAGCAACCTGGTCTGGTGGGAAGTGTCCCTGCCCACGGCACTGGGGGTTGGAACTGGATGATCTTTAAGGTCCCTTCCAACCCAAACCATTCTATGATTCTGTCATTCTATTTTAAAGGTTAAAGATGCCTAGAGTTAGAAAATGTTTACAAAGTCTATCCTTCTTCCCTTAAACTATCTGGAATTTTATGCTGTAGGCCAGCATCCATGGGCCTAGAACTCAGGAAAAGCCAGGTGTTCAAACTAGTGGCATTTGTTGGTTCATCGTTTTGACTTCTGACATTGTTTTCTGGTTGGGAACCTCTTTAGACTGAAATGGAAACAGTTTCATGAAATCACCATAAGGTCGATGAACATTCAAGAAATCACAGCTGAACATTTTTGTGATTTTTCTCAGGGACCACGTTTCCCACGAGTTCTGGGTACCCAGTTCTCCCAGTTCTCCATGGAATGTGGGGGAGACGCTGTTGCACTGGAACGGGAGGCCAGGCAGTTTTCCAGGAGCTCCTTCTCACAGGCTCCTTGACTGAAATGATGGATGAACTTGGTAAAGTTTTCCATTTCAAAAAAGACTTTCCTGAGATTCCAGGAAATTTACTGTGCTCCAACAGCAGAATTAATGTCTAAGTTATTTTTACTGTTTTTTTTTTTTGTTGTTTGTTTGTTTTTTCACCAGTTGAATGTGAGTATAGGCCTAAAAGCTATGTGTATATACCAGGCATGAATACATGCACACACACAAATATAATTTCTATTTCTCTATACATTCTTGCAAGATAAAACAATTCCCTATTCTTTTTAAGGGAGGTTACATTTTTAGTATAATGAAAAAGTGATGGTTATAATGAAAAGGAAAGGGAGAAAGTTAATTAAGAAGGTATTTCTAAAAACTTTTGCCTGGCAATTTTTTGTCAAGAGCAGTTATATATACAGATAGAATTCCAATTTTTTAAAAGGTTATTGCACCTTCAATAACATTCTGTGGATTTTCCTGAGGTTAAGAATCTACCTAAATATTTTGTAAGCTCCTTCCCTCTTCCTTTTTTTTTTTTTTTTATATTTTACTTTATTTTAAATTTATTTTAAGGTTTGATCCTACCTCTATTGAAAGCAATGGCAGCTCTGCTCAGTGGAAGTGGTGTGGCCCATTAATGATCTCGTGTGTTTTGTCCCAGTTGTGGCTGCCTTTCTTCCGTTTATGAACGGATTCGCGTATAATACCTTGGGATCTGTCTACGAACAAGGTGCTACATCAGTGTATGCTAATTAACAGAAGGCATTTTTGTTCCTATTTGAAAAACTGTAATTGAAAAACGATCTGCAGATGTTTCTGCCGCTGTTAATTTATTTTTTTTTCAACTTTTCAGAGTCATTGCCACACACACCGTGAATGAATTCACTGCCAAATTAATAGAACTTTAGACTTTACTCATCTACAAGTGAACAGGTCCGTTGAGTTGCTACTGGGTGTGAATAAAGTAGCATCCCATTGCATATCAGTGACATATTTTTTTTTATCCACTTATACAGGTTTAGATCCTATTCTCCCTACCTAAATAGGAAATGAAGCCTGAAAATAGTGACAAAACCTATTCTCGTTTCAAGGCTGTTCTTTCATCTGACTTATTATTCTGCCATCATCTTCAAATCACGCCAAAGCTGCCCTTTTCATTCTGAAGTATGATAAGTAGGTATTTAATGAAGGCTTACAAAAAAATTGTAGCAGAATGCAGCAATACTAGCAAACCATTAGTGTGCCAATATCTCTTGCATTGAATAGCACTGTAGGTGCTGTATGTAGACATAATTAACGAAGTCACTCAGCACACGCGCTGGTGTGGTGGAGGAAAATGCAGCCATTTTGCTAGCGGTATACATTCAATATCGTGCTCATCATGTTTGGGGGGGACACACTTCAGTTTGCAGAATTAAAGTAGATGGAACGTGATGAAACTGAAAAAGGGCAAGTGGAGGGTGCTGCACCTGGGGAGGAATAACCTCCTGCACCAGGACAGGGTGGGGGCTGACCTGCTTGAGAGGAAAAAGACCTGGGAGTCCTGGTGGACAACAGTCACCATGAGCCAGCAATGTGCCCTTGTGGCCAAGAAGGCCAATGGCATCCTGGGGTGCACTAAGAAGAGTGTGGCCAGCAGGTCAAGAGAGGTCATCCTCCCCTTCTGCTCTGCCCTGGTGAGACCCCATCTGGAGCACTGGGTCCAGTTCTGGGCTCCCCAGTTCAAGAAGGACAGGGAACTGCTGGAGAGGGGACAGCAGAGGGCTACAAAGATGATGAGGGGCCTGGAGCATCTCTTTTATGAGGAAAGGCTGAGGGACTTGGGTCTGTTTAGTCTGGGGAAGAGAAGACTGAGGGGGGATCTGATCAACACCTATAAATACTTCAAGGGTGGGTGTCAGGAGGATGGGGCCAGTCTTTTTTCAGTGGTGCCCAGGGACAGGACAAGAGGGAACGGGCACAAACTTGAACATAGGAAGTTCCACCTAAACATGAGGAGGAACTTGTTTCCTGTGAGGGTGGCAGAGCCCTGGCAGAGGCTGCCCAGAGAGGTGGTGGAGTCTCCTTCTCTGGAGGTGTTCAAACCCCACCTGGACACATTCCTGTGGGACCCGCTGTGGGTGGACCTTCTCTGGCAGGGGGTTGGACTGGATGATCTCCAGAGGTCCCTTCCAGCCCTATATCACCCACCCTTTAAGTACTTATAGATGGTGATGAGATCCCCCCTTAGTCTTCTCCAGACTAAAAAGACCCTCAGCCTTTCCTCGTAGGAGAGATGTTCTGATGCCCTCATCATCTTTGTAGCACTTTGTAGTCTTGGCCGTGCATCTCTCTGTGCTTATCTTTCAAGAAATACTAAGTGTAAAGCTTGTAGCTTCCTGTGCATTTACTATGTTTTGTCTGCTCTGCTGGCATTACATGATAATGTAAATAAGACAAGGTTGTTTGGGAAGTGGGGTTTAGAAATTTCAAATTATTTTTTTTCCCTAGCCTTATAAATGTTTATTAACAGCCACCCATCTTGCACTTCCCCATTCTCTACTCGTGCAAATGACCACTTGCCTAAACTAGACATCCATAAGTCTATGGGCCCTGACGGGATGCACCCACGAGTGCTGAGAGAGCTGGCAGATGTTATCACTGAGCCACTCTCCATCATTTATGAGAGGTTTTGGAGAACAGAAGAAGTGCCTGAAGACTGGAGGAAGGCAAATATCACTCCAGCCTACAAAAACGGCAAGAAGGAGGACCCTTGGAACTACAGGCCAATTACTCTCACCTCTGTCCCTCGAAAAATAATGGAACGACTTGTTCTGGATGTCGTCTCCAAACATATTGAAGACAAAGAAGTTATTGGAAGTGGTCAACACAGATTTACCAAGGGTAAATCATGCTCGACCAATCTGATAGCCTTCTCTGATGTTATAACTAGATGGCTTGATGAGGGGAGAGCAGCAGATGTCATCTACCTTGACTTCAGCAAGGCTTTTGACACTGTCTCCCACAACATCCTCATTAGAAAATTGAGGAAGTGTGGACTAGATGAGGGGACAGTGAGGTGGATTGAGTCCTGGCTGTGTGACAGAACTCAGAGGGTTGTCATTAATGGAGCAGGGTCAAGTTGGAGGCCTGTAACCATTGGTGTCCCCCAGGGGTCAATACTCGGCCCAGTCCTGTTCAACATCTTCATCATATTCATCAAATAAGACCCTCGGTTCAGTGCGGATGCTGCAGGTCATTGCGGGGCACTTTGTGCAAATGCATTGCAAAAACATAGACTTCTTGTTTCTCACAGTTGAGAGGCCAGCTCTGAGAAAGCTTAAATCCAGGTATGGAAACATAAATAAAATCTAATGCCAGTTCTTCAGAACTATCTATTTGAACGGTTTACGGGAGGTGTGCCAGGAAAGTATGAGGTGTGTTTCTGCCAGGGGCTGGATCGGGAAGTGAGTCAAGGAGCTGATTAAAAGCCCAACCATGTAGGCTGTTCCTGAAGTCCACAGTGGGGCACGGCCACTTTGTGGTGGCGTTTTGCAGCCCAGTGCAGGCACTTGGTAGGTTCCTGAGGCTGAGCATTTTGTGATTCCCTGGTCTTATCTCCTTGTTGAATAAATTTTTCTGTTTTGTAGGTGGAAAGGGGAGAGTAAGATAGGGGTTAAAGGTTGATGGTTGGGGAGTCTGTATGTTCTTGCTGAATCCTAATCCAACCCCGTTTTATTGTCTGCCCTAATTTCTCCAGCACCCGCATCCCTCACAATCTTTGATACATTCATATAACTAGAAAAGTGTTATTAATGCTGTTACACAAATAAGGAAATAATACTCAGGCTGAACCACAAAGGGAAATCCCTGACTCTTGGACTAGCAACCAAGTTAGGTATCTGAACTGTAGGGTTTATGTATATGCACTATCTGGAGAGTATCTGTAGTTATGGTGACAGCAATGTGAGAGAGGACTCACAGTTTGAGGACTGTTCATACTGGAAATAAGTTATTCCTTTTACAAACCGAAGAGACCCCTTTGGTTTCTCTGAAAAGACAAGTGGAAGAAGAGGCACCAACCCAAACCTCCTACAAGTAAAGCTTAATACAGAGGCAAAGCTCCTCTCCTGGACAAACTTCAGCATGAAACAGCTGAATACAGTTGTATTTTCTTTTGACCTGAATTCTGTAGGTATTTCTTAGGTAAGCATTTGCTTGCTATTTTAGGCCTCATAGATGGTCCGCTGAAGAAAATACCTCATCTGTGCATTTTAGGTTTAGGCATGAAAGAAATGTGAATGGTCTCAGTTCTGACATAACAGAAGCAATAGTATTTTCAGAAACAACAGCAGTGCCCATGGGGCTTTCCTGGTTAAAAGTCCAGTTCCTGGCACACATGTGATGGGAACTTTGACTGATCTTTTACTATTTAACTTAGGTAACTCTGTTGAGGAGAAATTTGGATCCAGGTGTGGTAAATCCAAGGCAAAATCTTACCCACTGGACAACCTTTCCAGCCAGTTGTCTTTCACCAGCAAGTGCCTTCGCAGTGCTTCAGTTTACCCATCCAGTGGGGATAACAATGTCCTTTGTTTTGTTTCAGAGGAAGTGCTGTGCATTTCACAAAGTGTTTTGAGAAATCCTGGGATAGGCAGTAAGGACCAGTAAAGGAGATCTGTCCTGGTTCTTTTACAAATCTTCCTCTGCAGGCTACGAACTGCAAGTGCCTCTTCCAAAAAGAAATCAGGAATTCTTATTTGTATTTCCAAGGCTCAGGCTTCATCTTTAATTGCATTGATGTTTTGTGTATGCACTGAATTGTCTGTGTCGTTATACTTTTTGATTTTTAAACTGAGGCAGAAACTTTTCTGCACTCTTGTATTTTCTATAAAACATTTCCTTTCAAGATACAGAAATGCAGGGAAGTATGTAGGTGCATAAGATGAATGAACTTCTGGTTAAGGTTGAAAATCAAAGGAGCTATACATCTATTTTTAGGCCAGAGTTTGTCCTGATAGCTTATACGTAAGTAAAACAATAATTAAGTACATAAAGCAGAGATTTCACACTGCATCAAACCTGTGATCAAGTGCTGATGTCTGATCATGCCTATCCCGAAAAGTACATCATAATGGAATGAACTTTTTAGCTTCTCTCATTTCCTGGTAGATTTATGCCTTGGAGCTTGAGGATTTGTATCTCTCCAAAATTATTCTATTTCACATGTTCTCATTAAGCTTATGAAGTCTAAAGCTTATCTGAATTCTACTAAGCTCCTGTTTCCTGTGCTATCTTAGCACAGCTAGAACTATAGATTAAAGGTGGTCTATGTTTTAAATTAAAAAAAAATAAGCTTTTTGGAAAAGCCCTGGGTTTGGATTTAATTGACTATTGCCCTGATTGCGTTCTGTGAATGGTAAAGGTAAGTAAAAGTGTATCTCTATCTTCACTGCTGTTTCAAGAAACTCCAGGGAAGCTCTCCCAGAGAGGGTTGCCTAGACTGTAGTGTCTTTTGCATTGGCAGAATATCTGCCTAATTACTTCAAATCCTTAGGTTATCTCCAAATCATGAGCAGGTGACCAAGAACATCCATGTCAGGGCCCTGAGTGCACTAATTGCTCTAATGCCCCTCACCTGAGGCCTCTCTCCATATCCCTACCCACAGGCACAAGTGCTCCCTTTAAGCTTAGCCCTGAGTCCTCAGTCTCTGTCTGAGCTGTAGGAGTGTCTGTGGCTACCTAGCCTTCTCTGTGGCTAGCCATGGACCCTGTTGATCTGGGCTCTAACCCATGGACTGACTTTACCTGTCTTGTTCCTCCAAACCCACTCAGTGATCACTGGATAATATCTCACCCTGAATACCCTTAACTGCTCCTCTCCTGACTTCATCTCCTCAGCACAGGAAGGACATGGACCTGTTGGAATGGGGCCAGAGGAGGCCATGGAGATATCTGAGGGCTGGAGCCCCTCTGCTGTGAAGACAGGCTGAGAGAGTTGGAGGGTTCAGCCTGGAGAAGAGAAGGCTCCAGGGAGACCTTAGAGCCCCTTCCAGTCCCTAAAGGGGCTCCAGGAGAGATGGGGAGGACTCTTTGTCAGGGAGGGGAGCCATAGGATGAGGGGTAATGGTTTTAAACTGAAAGAGGGGAGATTGAGCTGAGATCTCAGGAAGAAATTCTTTGCTGTGAGGGTGGTGAGAGCCAGGTTGCCGATAGCAGCTGTGGCTGCCCCATCCCTGGAGGGGTTCAAGGCCAGGCTGGATGGGGCTTGGAGCAACCTGGTCTGCTGGGAGGTGTCCCTGCTCAGGGCAGGGGGTTGGAACTTGATGGTCATTAAGGTACCCTCCAACCCACACCATTCTATGATATTGGACCTGCTTTATTGCTATGAAATTTCCTGCTGATCTGCACTCTTGGTTGTACCTGCCCATGATCTCTGGATCTGCTCCCTCTCTGAGGGGCCCCACCGAATTTTCTATTGCACTTGGCTCCTGTCTCCTTATCACTTAGGCAGCAGTTAACCCTTGCTGTGCCTTGATGATCATTCTGGATGCAGGTGTGTGATGAGGAATGGTGGGAGAATACTATCTCTGAAAGCTAGCTCATCATGCCCTGTGACCTGATGCTCAAATGGAGAGTGAGGAAACAGACTTTAAAATACAGTCATCTTTCTGGGGCCTCCTTAGGATATTGTGAAACCATTCTTCACGTTCAAATGATGTCCTCTCTTGCATGATGTGTAAGCAGAAAAGAAAGAGTGGGGAGAAGCCTCTAAAGTTTCAGTTCTTAAAGTAGCCACAGAAATTAAGTGAGGCTCTATTAGCAAGTTTGGAATTTGACTGAAAAAAACAAACAAACGAGGACTTGGAAGACATTCTGCCTTTGGAAACCGGGCTGTAAATCAAAACTGATATCTGACTTGTAAGTAGTCTTTCAAAATATCCATCTTATTAAAAAAAAATTACTTGCCTTGTGGAACAGAATGTTTGTGTGGTTTTTTTTTGTGATCACCAGGTCACCAGCAGAAGACAAATGGCAGGTACTAGAGAAAGGGACAAGTATGGACTAAAGGCAGATCGTTGCTTACTGCCATGCTTTTGGCTGCTTTCTGTGTTGAATTTGTTCTCTCTAAGTCTGACTGCCTTAAGGAATGCTTTACCATGGAGACAAGATTTGGCTTACCATGCCAGGCATGAGAGCAGCCAGGACCAGATACCATTTCCACAAGTTATTGGTCATGCACAAGAGTATCCAAGCTGGCCAGCGAGTTCTTATTCCAATTCGGAGAATGTCATCATGAGGTGGTTCCTTGATCTAGTTATTGGAAAGAGTCCCATCATCATCACTGCTGTGTATAAGGCCTGTGTTAGATAGTGCCAAATCTTGATCTGGAAGTGAGTAATAGAAATCTTGTTGGGTGATAGAAATACTAATGTTTTGTTTACTTGTCCTCCTGGTAGAAGCATTATGAAGTTTTGGGGAAGAGTTCTTGAAAGTGTAATCACTGGTTGGTGGAGGGACTTGATGTGATTTTCCTACTCTTCTCAGGGTGGTTTTTGTGATTAGGCACTTTGGTATTCTGCAGACAGGACTTACTCTTCCTTTCTGCTGGAAGTGCTGTGTATGACCATCAACTTAGTTGAGACCTCTTTGTTCCTGGTACGTGGTTTGTAATAGATGGTAATGTGTCGTCATAAAGGGCACTGCTCTTACTAATGGCTGTTGTAGTTGTTGACCATCACAGTGACTGTCAACCACAATGCAGCACATTTTGGGACTTGCAGCTCTAGTTTCTGATCTACAGAGCCACTTATCTTCAGGGCTTATAGTCCATGATGTTGGATATTGTGAATCATTCCTTCTTTTGTTTTTTTTTTTTTCTCTTTTGCCCAGTAAAGGAGATCAGAGAATGCATCTATGTCTGTTTTTTACAGATTAAAAACAAACAAAAAACCCCCAAAAAACTAAAACCAGCATCAGCTTTTCATTGTCTCCTACATGCAAAATGAAACCTTTACAAGTCTCAAGTGAAAAGACAGTAATGGATTTTCAGTTAGCACAAAAAAGCTACTTCAAATGAGCACTGAAGGAAAAGGGCCCTTAACAAAATGGTTTGGTAACAATAAAAAGTCTTTTAAAGTGAGTTGCCAGAATGAAGGACAGATCTAGACTAGGCTCTTGAAATTTATTTGAAACAGAAGGAAGTTTTGTGGAGTTTATTCATTGCTTAGCTGAAAAGCACGTTGTCTACAGAAATGCCTCTAAAAGAAGTTTCCGCTTGTAAACAACCATCTTCACTCCTGAAGTGCTTATCTCCAAAGAAAGATCAGATATTTTAACACAGGATTTAAGCCCACCTGACACCTGCACCAAAGGGCACTTAATTTTTTTTTTTTATCTAGGAAGCAAAGAATTGTGTTGTTAGTAGAGAGCTAGCAGCCACTTCTTGTTCCACTTCATTTTCGGTCTCTGCCTTTGTGAGATAATGCTTTGGAGGTGCGCGCAAGAGAAGGAGACAGTTGGAATATTACTGCAATCTAGCATTTTCCAAATAAAATCAATGTCAGTGTGCGCTAAGCTTTAGTGGAAAACCTTAATGCCCAAGTTAGAAGTCTGGGCATCGTTCAGGAAAGCTGGCATGCTGTATGTATGAAGTATTGTGTATACATTGAGTACGGAGGGTAACGTTCAGTCAAGCTGAGCCTCTAGCTCAGCATCTGAGGCCAAATCGGGAAAAAAAACCCCAACTTTATGGTTTCCCTGGTTTTTGTGATCTTCTGCCCAATATAATTCCAGAACAACCTGTAAACCTGAAAATCATCACTCTTCTCTTTGTGTTCAGGTTGTATTCTATGTAGCTTAGCATTTTGGCTTCCCTGTCATTGAGGATTTGGAGGGATTTCTTCCACATTTCTGACAGCAGAAAGTCCAGTCAGGATTTAAACTCACTTGCCTACAATAGCTTGAAATTCCACATTTTTAAGTAATCTGTCCATAAGGAGCTATTGTCTGGTGGTCAGGAAATTGTCTTGAGTGTGGAGGTAGCTCTGATTCGTAGTTACTGTAGCGCTCTGATTCCTGCCCTGGAAACAGCCTTCAAGGGCTATAGATCAGGTCCACAAGTGCTAATGGGTTCCTTCACTGCAACAAGCACTACAGCTGACATGAACCATGCACAAAATTTATGAAAACTAACCTTTCATGTGTTGGGATAAAAAGCAGAGATAAATACCAATAGTTTATATGACAAAGTGAAAGAAAATAGCTTCCATAAAGAAGACAATTGAGACATTCCATGTCTCGTTCCATAAGGCTTCCTGTGTCTCAGCGCAGGAAGGACATGGACCTGTTGGAGTGGTTCCAGAGGAGGCCACAGAAATGATCCAAGGGCTGGAGACCCTCTGCTGTGAGGACAGGCTGAGAGAGTTGGGGTTGTTCAGCCTGGAGAAGAGAAGCCTCCGGGGAGACCTTACTGCAGCCTTTCAGTACTTAAAGGGGGCCTACAAGAAAGATGGGGACAAACTTTTTAGCAAGGGCCTGTTGGGATAGGAGAAGGGGTAATGGTTTTAAACTAAAAGAGGTTAGATTTAGACTAGAAACTAGATAAGACTAGATAAGAAAGAACCTTTTTACAATGAGGGGGGTGAAACACTGGCCCAAGTTGCCCAGAGAGGTGGCAGATGCTCCATCCCTGGAAACATTCAAGGTCAGGTTGGACAGGGCTCTGAGGAACCTGATCTAGTTGAAGATGTCCCTGCTGATCGTGGGGGGGGTTGGACTAGATGACCCCTAAATGTCCTTTCCAATCCAAACTATTCTATGTTTCCATTATTAACATTTCAAGTGGTGATCACTGATTGAAAACTGCATTCTTTATTACTATAGATTTCATTACTGTAAATCTAATATGCCCAGTGACATGTATGGCAGCCGTGCCTTGGTCAAGAGCTGAGACCAAGGCAAATGGTCTGAGTGTGGTGGGCCATTTCTAACAGACCTGAGGGTAGAGAAGCTGTGTTCTGAGCTATGGACCAAAGACTGAGAGAACCATACCTGAAGCTGCTGGCAAGATGAAGCACGACGTCACTGTGGATGGCTCGTGCTGCTGGCCTGACCTAACGCTGGCTATATTCACTGCTTAGTCTGCTTAATTCATTGAATATAGTGTCTTTTTGCTTGGTACTCCTTTTCCCATTGTGACAGGGTCAGGGAAGCTACTTAGGAGTGCACAGTATGTTCATGCTTTTGTATATGCAAGAGAAAAGAATTATATTTAGACAGTAATTGCAGTCATTTTATAACGCTGATAAGATCCATGACTGTCTGAGTTGTTTTCCATGTTGATAGCGTCAAGCTGAAAAGGAAGAAGGTGAATCTAACAGGCTGTGTGAGGGGAAAAATTCAGGGGCATGAGAACCCCCTGAGTTTAGGTTGCTTAATTTCCTAGAAGGGTTCTTCAATTATTCTTTTGAAAGTAAGAACTGTCAGGGCTATATGAGTGTGCTGAAATCTAATAAGTCTGATGCTGGGAGAGATAATAATGAAATCTTTTCATTCTTGTCCTTTTAATTTTGTGTGTGTTTGGTAACTTATTTTCATAAGTTATTAGATTACAATGCAAAAAAATTGCAGCATGCGAGGACATGCATTCACATGGTTATTGAACACCGACTGGAGAAGAAAACTTTCCTTTCAGCTATAATGTTTGGCTAGGGTAAATAGCGTGTTCCTAAGATGATTTCATATAGAGAAGACTGTGTGACAAATTAAAGCTGTCATGTTTCTGAGACCAAGGCATAAATCTGACAAATTTATTTCAGGGAGTTTAGGGCAGAGAAGAAGAAAAGAGGCAGAGGGGAACAAGAGAGAAAAAGGAGAGAATGTCTAAAATCTGTGTGTGAATCCATTGATAGATAAGCGATAGGCTTTCTCTGATCAAATGGAATTGATAGGTGTTCTGTACCCTTTTTTATTAATTCACTGTGTGAACTGAGGGTAAAACTCAGTTTCAGGGGCTGAATTTTCCCAGTACGAGCAGTTTTCCTGTCTGAAGGATTTTAAATATTCTTTCAAGAATAAGACATTATTTGTAAATTGGACCCCAGAAAGGCAGGTTAGCTCCCAAGGTTGTCTTATGCATCCCCACCTGTATATTAATTAATGTATGCTGTTATTACCAGGTGCAAAGACAATGTGTGTGTCTGAAGATCTTTTATTGATGGCTAGAGGTGTCCTGGTGTTCAGTGGTAGATCCTCCACCACCCCTGGTGGCTGGTTGCTCCCTGTGATCAGGGTAGATGGCAGTGCTGTTGCCTGATCTATGTGTTTCCCCAGCCCTGAGCTGAGTGTGTAATTAGTTTAATATCCCAAAGCACTTTTCGAAACGTCGAATTTTCTTTCTCCTCAGGGTTTTTCAGTGTATGGGGGGGGGGGGGAGGGAGGCCTGTGGAGTAAGGAAGTCTCTGTCCCCGAGCAGTCTGAGAGGAGCAGCACTTGCGTGGGTGTAAGATGTCCAGGTGAAGCAGTTACCTGCTGGCCACGGGACCCAGGGCCAGAGCTGCCCCCTTCCCGCTGGTAGCCATGGGGTGAGGGTCCCCGGCAGAGCTGTGGGGAGGCCTGGGCCAGGGCCGACCGCCATCCCCCGGGATGGACATCCCTCTGGTGCTGGGCCTCCTCAGAGCTCCCCTTCTCACTGCCTCACAGCCGGGCCGCGGCCTGGCCTGGCCATCCCTGGCCTGTGGCTACTCTCACTGGACCTGCCTCATTGCCACGGGCTTCTGTGGCAACCTGGGCTCTCACCCGAGCCTACCGAGCCCTGCCCCACTCGCTGTGGGTGCTGGGGGGCCAGGGCTCCCTGTGGCTCCTGGAGCTGGGCGGGCAGGGAGCGGCCATGCTGCACCTCACAGCACCCCGGGCACCGTGATGCAGCCTCCACCTCTGAGGTAAATGGGGTTTTTAATGTTTTGTTTTGTTTTGTTTTGTTTGACAAAGGTTTTTCTCAGTGATTGCTTCTGGAGCTGTTTTACTCCATTTCTGCTTTGATGAACAGTTATTTTTTGTGGGTCTCGGAATCTCATGCCTGATCCAGACAGCTTCTGCGTTAATCTGTTTGTTCTAGAAAGCATTTTGATAATTTGATGGTTAAATCACCAACATATTGTAGAAAACTCTTTGAATATATATTGAATCAAGACAATTGGATCTGAATGAACTATTTCACAGGTATGTTACATGGGTGTAATACTTTTACACATGGGTGTATAAATCTGGAAGAAGCCATTGGTGGTAACATAGTGCTTTTTCTAAGTGCTCAGGACTTACTTCCCACCAAACGGCAAAGGTTGTTTTCATTTTATGTGTCTGTTTATTTTAGAATTTGCAACATAAGCCTTGTGTGGTTGCAGTTGAACGCAGTCTGGGGTGTCCAGAGCTGAACCAGATGCTTCATCTAATGAAGTAGCTGAAACTCTTTTCAAGGTAGTTGAGTTTACTCATACCATGCTTTCTCTCCAAATAACAACTCAAAAGGCTGTGAAGATGGACTTCATTAGTCTGGCTTTAACTCTGAATCCAACGGACCTTTTACTTAGTACTTTAAGAAATACCAAAGGGACCTTTATATTTACAGTTTTTGACAATGCTGTGAGCCTCACAGGCCTTTCTTCCTAAATTAAATAACATTTTCAGTGGAAACTATGCAAATGCATTTTGTCATTCTCCTCCCTGAGTTGCCCTTTAGCATTTTATCACAGTGAGCATGGTTAGGTTAGAATATTGGTTTTCCCACAAGCACCTGTTTTATGAGCAGAATGAAAAGAAAGAGGAGGGGAAAAAACGAAACCCATGGCCTTGTGCCACAGAAAATTGTGTCTATTTTCTCCTCAGAGAACGACGTTAGCACTGACAACTATAAATGTGAACTCACTTAAGATAACCTCCATTAAAGGAGTGGTTCTGATCAGTTCATGTGTGTGGTAGCGTATTGTTAATTTTTGTTTTTCCATTTAGATATAAAAGTTAAGGTCATCAGCATTTGAATTGACTAGAACAGTAATCCCTGTAGCTCAGATGGCACTTTTTCCAGATGGAATGTAGAGCTGAGGGGCAAAATTTTGAAAAATATCATTCTTTAGACTTTGTCATTCACTAGCATAGAAACTAATTGTGGAAAAGGCAATGCCAGCTCCCATCATCAGGGTATGAATCTAATTAGCAAAGGAGTGGATGTTACAGTCTGTGGATTTTTGATGAATAGATGAAGTGCAATAAGCGGGAAGAATGGGTTACATCCTTTACTGACAGCAGATGTGCAGAGAGTGATTAGTGCCCTTGTCAAGTACCCAGGTAATGATGTATCTCCGCCATAGATGCGTGCTTTTCATCATGCAGATATCATCTAATTTATGTGCTGCCCATTCTCCATGTTTAAGAAAAAAATTGTTTTGTTTTAACTTTAATCTGTCATCTGTGAAGGTGTCAAGTCTTTCCATGTCGGGACTTGTGTTGCATCTAAAGTTTATACATAGTTTAACATCTTGTAATTTTGGGGGGATCTAAATCTAACTCAGTTAGAGCAAATGAAGGTAATAATGAAGTTACTGACATTACTGAAGCCTTTTTTCAAGTATCACATTTTCTTAATGAGGCCTAATCAGTCTGGCTTCTTCTCAGCCAAGAACACTCGGCATTCGATCAGAGTCATTACAGTTAAGGCAAAATATTGATCCCCTTACCTAGCAGAAACAATAATCTGTCATTTAGAGACTGTACCATACTGTAGTCAAGCAAGTATTGCAGAAATAGAATAATATAGCCATAGATTAGATTCCGTTCCTAAAATAATGAAAAATACCACCTTAGGTGATGTACAGACTTTCTGAAAATATAAGTAATGTAAATGTGTATGAGTATCAGGGGAGTTTGCTTAATATATAACGATATATTATTCAGAATGTAATTTTGTAAATTGAAATGCAGGAAAGGGAAGACAAGGATGAACTTTAAAGCTGTTGCGGTGTAATAACTGGCTGGGCCCTCTAAAATATCTGAGATTAGGGCAGGAGAAGAAGGATGGAATGGCGATACTACCGTCTAGAGAATAGCTGAGACATGAAAAAGCAGTTATCGGTGTGAAAGAGAAGGAAAAGTACTGGAGTAAAGGCAGAGCTTACTTCCTCTAGACAGCTTTTGAAATGGCTACAAAACAGCTACTGAGAGAACAGCATCTGAAACAAACCAAACCAAAATCAAAACACCACCCTACGAAACGAAAACAGAAATCCCCCATAACTGTCAGTTTTTCATTTCCTCTGGTGAACAGGGACAGGCTCCTTCACTCAGGTTGTGAGCAGACACTTACTGTCCTCCAGGGTCCTGGCTCAGCTCTTGGTAGAAGCAAGCGTGCAAGCTGGATGTGTGGGCTGTGACCTTGGGGTGCACAAACAGGGCCATGTTTAATTTTCTCTTGGTAGGCAAAACAAGTAGGTGTTTTGTCTATTCACCTACAAAGCACAGATTTTAATTTTTTTTCCTACATTTTCTTTTACTATCAGTAGGTAGTCACCCAAACAAGTCAACCATGAAGGGTGTACCAGTTCAGTGAACAAGCAAAAAGCTTGAGCTAGTAAATGCACAGCCTCGAGCAAATGCTCCTGATGCCTTTTTCTTCAGTCGTCTTAGCAGCTTTATGTATCTATGATGGATGATGCGATACAGGGGGTGTGAGATGTTCAGGCATCTCCAAGCCTGCAAAAAGAGCTGTATGTGTTTGGGAGTACACTTGCACTAAAACTCATATTGCCCGGGGAATATTTTAATGCTTTCGTAAGGTGGAGCTGAAACAGTATGGGCCTGACTTTATTTATGATAAAGAGATTCTATATCTACGTATACACATGGGTAAGTCATGGGTCTCAGGTAGTTTTAATGCCTGCAATTTCTCTCATGCATAGTGTTTTCTGGGAAAACCTGCATGTATAATGAAAATTATCTGTCAAAATTACTGAGAAGCATAAACTAATGGCTAAAAGGAGGAAAGATCATAAGAATGCAGACCTGCTGGTATAAAAACAAAACAAAAGGCAACAGAATATCTCCTATTAAGAAACAGGGATGCTAAGTAAGCAATTACAATTAAAGAAATAATTGAATTATTCATCTTAATGGTTTGTCATCTCACCATTCCAAGTATTTCATAAATAACTAAGCTGAAGAACTACCCTACAGAGTAGGTATTCATATTTCCACTGTAGAGTTACAGAAACTGAAGTAACTTTCTTGGCTGCACAAGAATGAGTCTGTTATGAACCAGAGTGATATGGGTTTCTTGTGCAATGCCTTGTAGAAGAGGATGAGAAGCTGAGGAAGGATTTTAGAGGTATATGCTCTGAATATATGCTTAGAAGTATATTTAAAAGTGTGATGGACTCCACAAAACTTATCAACAGATTCATTTGAAATACTGACTGCCTGGGGAGACTCTTTGCATGCAGTGGTCAGTGTTTGGGTTTCAGCTTCAATATTATTTGTTTTCAAGAAGAAAACCAGGTTTTGCAGGATATCATTACGATTACCGTAGTGGCAAGAAATTTATTTTGTAACTGTTTTTGGTTTTTTTCAAAGGAAAACTAATATTTATATTCCTTGTTCATTGTTTTTCTGCAGCACTTTTCTTGTATTTTCCTCTTCCTCGTGTTTGTGACTTAGTTGAAACTAATATAGCTAGTTCGGTGTGACCTTACCTTTCAGTATAAGGTTTGTGCGCCCAGAACCTTCTCTTATATTAAAATGAATTAGTTTATGCACCTGTTATTGATTTCATCAGTACCGAGGAAAAATATTGTGGTCGGATGCACTTGGATTTGTTCAGAATTGCTCTCAAAAAGATCTTTATTGACCGGCTTCATTCCACAAATAGTCCCTTAAGTCTAACACAAAGATGAACATGGCACTCAGATTGCAGCAGTTTGCACAGAAAGCATGTATCACCTGAAGAAAGTGTAAAACACCTCTCATCGTGCTCTTCTGATGTGTTATTGAACTTACCTAAATACTTTAATGGTTCATGCTGTCCTGGAAGGGACTTGGGTCTTTTTAGTCTGGAGAAGAGAAGGCTGAGGGGGGATCTGATCAACACCTATAAATACTTCAAGGGTGGGTGTCAGGAGGATGGGGCCAGTCTTTTTTCAGTGGTGCCCAGGGACAGGACAAGAGGGAACGGGCACAAACTTGAACCTAAGAAGTTCCACCTAAACATGAGGAGGAACTTGTTTCCTGTGAGGGTGGCAGAGCCCTGGCAGAAGCTGCCCAGAGAGGTGGTGGAGTCTCCTTCTCTGGAGACATTCAAACCCCACCTGGACACATTCCTGTGGGACCCGCTGTGGGTGGACCTGCTCTGGCAGGGGGTTGGACTGGATGATCTCCAGAGATCCCTTCCAACCCCATGTGATTCTGTAAGCTCTGTGCGAGTGGGCCGGGTTGAGCAGCAGCTTGTCTGTGTGTTTCTGATCTATATGAAGAGTAGTGCAAGTGGAACATTCTTGCCGTGGTTTTAGAATTATAATATTTTTTGTATATTCAGGTTGTGTATGTTACGCCTGAAGGCGTACTTGCCGAAATGGATCGAAATGGATACATGATTTCAGAAGAAGTTTACAAGGAAATTGTGGCTAAATCAATGATAAGGCTGATTGCAAAGACACGCGGGGATGGCAAAGCTGCTGTTTTCCCCTACATCTGTCTTGTGCCTCTGGCACAGAGAAAATGAAATGTAAACTGTAAACACTCTCCAAATGGACCCAGAAGATCTCTGGCATTTTTGTAATCCAGTCTCTGCATTTGGAAAGTTACTGCGCCCAACACAAACCATAATTTTGAACAGTTTACTGAATTTATGTAAGGACAGTTGTTCGTACGCGCCTGTCCTTTTCACTAATGAAATCTGAGCGCTCTACCGAGACAGTGGCCTTCCTTCCCCAAATAAAGCAGGGTAAACTGTCAGAGACCGTTTCTGTGCAGGATTAGTATTGGTTTATAAATACACTGACTTGAGAGGAAAAACCAAACAGAAATTAAACTGCTCCAATCTAGTTCAGGCAAATAAATATGCGTTTGGTTCCTTCTTTAATCATCTTGAATGAGCTCTCCTATTGGCGGCTCAAAGCCACCAGAATAAGCTAAAACCAAAACAATAGGACAGTTCATGTGACAGAGAGAATTGATAAAAGTGTGTGAAAGGGATGATTTATAGTTCTGAGGCCTTTGGCATTTTTTCCACTTCATTTCATTCATGGGTTTGGCAGCCACGCGGTGAATGGATTCATCATGCAGAATTGTTTCATTTAGTTGTTCTCAGGGTTGCTAAGTTTGTAAGCTGCAATCAGCCTTGGCACAGGCAGTGTCATTATACTAGGTGCCGATAGACTTGCAAGATGTGAGTGATGCCGAACTCTTTCCTGTCATTGCCCTATTTTGCCTTCATCAGGTATAATAGATTCTGCATTTCAGGCAGGGTTTGGAACTCAAGCTCAGACCATGCATTACACGTGTCGTAATGCCTGGCTTTTTCCCCTCAGCTTTACTTGGTTGGTGAGATATTTATCAACTTTCTATTATATGATGTTGTTACATAGTCACTATGTTTGCATTCAGTAGTAGATCAAGCATGAAGACTGTGCTGGATCTCTTTAAAGTGAGAAGAGACGTTGTATTAATGTCACGAGACTGCCACAGTCACATTTCTTAGCTAGCTTGTAGAACTACGGAAGTTGATTTTAGACATTACTTGTAGTGGTTATTTTTTTTCTGCCTTCCTATAGTATAAATATACTTACTAAACACTGATACTATCAATGCTGACAAGTATCTAAAGGGTGGGTTGAAGGAGGATGGAGCTGGACTCTTTTCGGTGGTTGCCAGTGAGAGGACGAGGGGCAACGGGCACAAGCTGGAACATGGGAAGTTCCACTCCAATGTGAGGAAGAATTTCTTTGGGGTGAGGGTGGCAGAGCCCTGGAAGAGGCTGCCCAGGGAGGTCGTGGAGTCCCCTTCTCTGGAGATCTTCAAGACCTGAGTGATGTGCTCTGGGCAACCCTGCTTTGGCAGGGGAGTTGGACTGGATGATATCTAGAGGTCCCTTCCAACTCTGACAATTCCGTGACAATTTTTATCATGCTGACATGATGGGGGAAGGTAACCTTTTATTTTCTGAGGCATGGAGAGACTCAACTAGGTGTCCAATCTAACCAGTGGGATGTCGGGACTGCATGTGAGTGCTGTCATTACTGGATTAATTGCATCTGCATGTCTTCAAAGTCACTTAATCTCAAGTTTAGCACCCTGATGATGTCCACTGGGTGTGGTGGAAACAGTTTGCAGAACACAGTTGTGTCCTTCAGCTTAGATTTGGTCTGATCAGCTTAGCAGGTCTGATTTGGGCCCAGGCTCTACCGTTCCCCTCCCCCTTGAATTATCACCTTGGTAGTCTATAATCAAATGATTTCCTAGTTTTGTTTAATGCTAAAGTATTTTTTAAAAGAGTGTGTCTTAAACAGTTACCTCTTTTCCAAGTCCTCACTTGCTTATAGGTATCCGACCATTTATGTAGGGACTTTAGACCAACCTTCCATAGAGATGCTTCCAGGCTTCCCTCTCTCTCTGCTTCTCTTCCTGGCAGAGCTTACTGGTATCACACCTCACAGACCCTGGCAAATCTTACTTACTGGGAATGAAGTCACTTTTTGAGTATTTTTGTGCTTTCCTCTGCCCTGGTAAAAAGCGGATTTTCCATTCTATGGCTTAATGATTTTAAATCTTAATGAAAATTTAAATCTTATCAGCCTTCTCATTTTTTGAACAACTTCCAAGGTTGGGTGTTCTTGTGTAGGAAGTCATTCTGTGCCTCTTTTTTCCTCCAAGCCCTAGTAAAACTAAGGTGGGAAGACATAAAAGAAACAAATGTACATAAGTGTAGGTTGTCTTCTACTGTACCTTTCCTCTTAGGATGAAGGAGTGAAACAGTAGTTAATGTTCCCGTTGGCCGTGTTGAAACAGTCAGTCTAGACTCAAGCACCTTGTTGCTCTAATCCCTTAGAGTTGTATTCATTAGTGAGTGTTTCAGCAACCACTGGGAATTTACATGGAGTGAAATGGGATAATTCGGTTGCACAAAACTTAAAGAAAATTCTTTAGCCAGCCTCCTCCCCTCTGATGTTTTAAGGCAAAACTCAGGTGAAAGGCAGACTCATACACAAAACTTTAAGGCTTCCAGCAGTTCCATACTTCATGAAAAGATGAAGCTAGCAAGGGATCCTACTCTATTTAGGTGGAATCCTACTGCGAGATAGCATTCAGAATAGGGTTAATACTAGGGATGGATGTCTCAGGGAATTGCAAAAGGGATATGGGGATGCTAATTTTTTATATTTTTTTTTAGTCACGAGAGCAAATCCATTCCAGTTGAATAACTAACAGAATATATCCTGGCAGGTTGTCTCAGTCCGTTCACTCAATAGACACAGACATTGTGGATGCAGTCAGTCTTGCACTTGGTGGCCAGTTTGGCACATCAGTTGCACTTGGTGGCCACGTCATCCAGAAGTCACAAAAGGGTAAAAGAAACAATTTAGTATTTCATAAAGACTAATCTGTGCTTTAATTTCTAAAAACAGGTTCTGTTCTTTAAATGTAGGTGGTACAGAGCGATTTTGCAGATGTAGCACTACTTCTATGGCTAAGCACAATGTCTGTACTGTCAAATGCTAAAAACTCCTTCAAAATGTTGTGTCTATGCCTTCTAAGTTTCAAATTTCAAATATTTTAAAATAGTCCTCGCTTGGGACTATCTGCAGTATGGGCTAGTGTGAGATGTTGGTGTTGGTACTTCATACAGTGTGTGAAGATTTCTAAGGTAATGTTTAAGTCTGAAGAAACAATCCCACTTCTTGCTGTTTTCATACAGGCAAGTAGGTTTTACCATTTCGTTTCTCAGAGGTGAAAAGTTTATTCTTAGAAACAGAAAATTACTCTCATTTTGCATCTTTGCCAAAGCTGTTTATTTGCTGAAACTAAATTGCTCACGCCAGAAATAGTTTTGATGAATCAATCAACTGGAAGTAATATATATATAATGGAAAGGAGAGGATTTGTAAAAGTGTTGAAATGTCCTCTTCCAAAATATTTTTTTAAATAGGAGTTTTTAGTTTTAAATACTGGCAAATTTAGCTAAAAAAACCCCAAAACAAAAAAAAATCAAAATCGCAAAATGAAGTATTTTAGCTGTTCCCAGCTGAGCCTGTTGAGAAGTTGTTGACTGTGTGGTTAAATATTTCTGAAGCAAAAAAAGTAATTTATTAGTAGGGGAAGAAAAAAATTCTCATCCAGTTCTTGCAGTTCCTCTGTAAGATGTTTCAGTCCTGTTGAAGGAGGTGGATGGAAATCCATGGGAAGGAGAAAAGCCCATTGGGTCTGATAGTTGAAGCAGTTACCTATTACAGGGTTGGCAAATATTTAATGCATTAATGTAGCTATTAATTACATTAAAATTACATGAAATAATTTTGACTTAGTGATAACCTGAGCTACACATTTCAGACAATTTTCAAATGTTAAGTGTAAAATACTCTGATTTGGTATCCAAGTGCACCACACAACGTAGGAGATTCTGACACTTCGAGCCATACAGCACATTAGGGAACATACAAGGATACTATATTATTGGAATTATTAATTTAGTATACTTCGAATAGACAAAAGACAAGCAAATACTCCCAATATTCACAATGTCAAAAAAGGCTAACACAAGAACAGAATTGCTCTAGCCAACATACTCTATTTCTGCCCAGTGGAGAAAGAAAAAGCAAGAGTCCTCATTAAAGTGGTAAGAAGAACTAGTTTGTTTGTACAGTTTTTAAAAAAATGAAAAAATAAGTAAAATTGCAGGTTGGAGTTACTCGCTACTCCTGCTTTTGATCCCCTTTGCAAATTGAAAATCAGAATAAAACCAACCTTAACTGATCTTTTCCACTTTGCTTTCTGGAAATTTCTTATCTTTCAGAACTTAAATCTAGACAAATTTCTACAGACAATAATTTCAAAATAGGAACCATTTATAATCTGAATGTGAAAAATATATATGATTTTCGAACACTTTTTTTTTTTTCCCAAATAAAATAGAACAGCTGACTTCCATATGAATGGAAGTTTCCTCTTCCAAATTAATATAATCTCCAACTAAAAAAAAAAAAAAACCAAAACAAATTACCCACATCCCCTTTCCTTTCTTTAACATGAAGGTGCTGCAGTGTTTTAAGTCACCTATCATAACTCACCATGAAAAAGTAGTTTATTCATTAAGCTGGTAGCGTACTTATCAAACTTACTGCTGTCTAATAGGAGAATATTCTTTTTTGGAGAAAGAGCCAGTGTTCACTTCTTATATTTAATATAATGGAGAAAAGCATGTGTTGATTGACCCCATAGCAATATATTTCTACATCATGGCTAAAAACATTGGTATGGGTGCTCGAAATAAGCAGAAATAATTCTTCAATAAGTTGCACATCTAAATATGGCATTTAAGTGAAAGGCTTTGAAGTGAGTGGAAATATTCTCCTTGTCAGTTCATTTTTTGATGTTGGCTTAAAATATCTTTCATGAAATAACAAACTTATCTGGGCAGAACTTTTTTTAGGAGGCTAGAAATATAATGTTTAATGCTCAGTGCAACAGAAAGGGATCAAACCCCCTTAAACGCCTTATGATCAGCTGTTCTGAAATTTTAATAGAACTTCATATGTCCAATTGGCTCAAAGAAGTTGCAGCAAATTAATCTTTGCTTTGACTTAAGTTTGGATCGTACATTCCTCAAGAGTTGAATTCGCTGGTAAACAAGAAAGCTTAACTCTACGTTTTCTGCAGTACAGTTTCTTGTCAGGAGATTCTTATCTGCAGATGAGACAACCACAGTGAGATGTCCCAGTTGCCTGAGGAGCTTTGACAGCATATTTCTTTGGATAGCAGGATAAGAAAGTGCTGTTAACATAAACGCTGTCAGATGCTGCATCAAATCCGTACTGGTTCTGTTGATTGCTGACGTCTCATTTTCTCCAGCTCTCAGGGGGCGGAGGGGAGGTGGTGGTGTCTTGAGTGTTGAGTCCACTTAAAAATAGCTTCTGAAATGATCATTTTGCAGCCTAACTTTTTTTTCTGGCAGGTGTCACAGTTTTCCTGTTACTAAGTTCCAGTGCCACAACTTATTCTAATACTGGATGCTTCATATTCTAACATACAGAAATCACTTATACCACAGTTATGCACTGCTGCTTTACGTATTTACCGCCTGAACCCACCTGGTAATGGTTCTATTCCCTATTTAATGCAAATACTCCTCGCTTCTCAGACACCTGAAAGTGTTCTTAGAATCACAGAATGGTTAGAGTTGGAAGGGACCTTAAAGATCATCCAGTTCCAACCCCCTGCCCTGGGCAGGGACACCTCCCACCAGACCAGGTTGCTCCAAGCCCCATCCAGCCTGGCCTTGGCCTTAGTGTTGGAAGGAACCGTAACTGATCTCATAATCCTAAAAAAGTTGGAAATACCTTACTTCCTACACTAGAAAGGGTTTTTTTCACACTTGCAATATAGGTTTTAAATATTCTGTTGGTGTGGTTTGGTTTTGGTTTTTTTGTGGAAAGCTAAGAACAGACATTTTCTTTGTTCTATGTGTATCTTTGTAGTGTCTTAGCGCTTAAGTTCTCCTTAAGATTTATCCGGGGCAAAAAAAATTCACACTTGTTTGGAAAACATTTCATGAAATAAAGCTTGAAGAAACGTGAAGTCATTACCCTTAGAGGAACCATGTCAGTGCTATTGACTTATATGAAACTCTAGTTGTTTAGATCAGACGAGAATCTGAATGTATTTTTTTATATACATAGTAAATCTATACTTTTTCAGGTAGATGCCTCCCTCACCTGGAGAGAGAGGAGTGTAGGGGCAGTGGCTAAAAGCTGCTGTCTAGCAAAGATAATGCTGGTTGGTAGCTTGTTGAAGGCTTAAATATTTACTTAATCTCTTACTTCCCCCTGCTTGCCCTGGTATGAAGAAGAATGTGGTGACTCCTGGCCTTTAAGAGGAAATATGCAGGATTCAATGATACGATGGCATCACTTGTACCTCTGCTTTGGCTTTTTCACTGCCTGCAGTGCTGGTTATAATTGACCGAGGGGAAGAAAATCTGTTCTAACTGTAGAGTCGCCTCGGTAGAGTTACCATGGTTGAAAGTCTTTCCCTGCTTTCATTGTAAGCTCCTCCACACTGCCATTTTCAAGGTTTATGTTTTCAAGAATCTGATGTACAATACCTTCACTCAGGGAGAAATTTTTAATAGTTTGTTTCACTATTTTAGCTTTATTTAAAAAAAAATAATGAAAAGATGTGTGTTTTACTATAAAACATTTCTGCTTGTTCAAAGTAATCTCCCCTTGCTACAATTAAAAGGATACCTGGATTTTAACATCCTTTTCTTCGTCAGATAGTTTGTTTTGGTTGCTCAGCATAGTTTCTAATTAGCTTGCAAATAACACGCTCTGACTTTTAAGTTGCACATAACATTTTATTCAATGATTACTACATACATTACTGTAGTTACGTAGTAATTGTATGCTTAAGCCGTTCTATCACTTCTTAATACAGAAAGCTTTCATTGTTTTGTGTGTCTATGTGCACATAAACACACACAAATTGTTATTGGACTTGTAAAGAAAATAATACTATAAAGCACTTTGTTGCCATTGTAAAAAAAAACCCTCGATTTTAGAATTTGTGCATACTGGTAGTATGTTTAGCAGCGATGTTAGAAGAATTGTAGATAAGGGATTTAAGATAAAGGAAGTTCTTTTAAAAACACACTGACTTGAGAAGGAATCAGGAGAAGAGGGAACAGAATTACTTCAAACCAGTGGCCTTCAGGAATATGCTCTAGTTCACTGAACTGGACCAAATTATTCAATGAATATATTCAATAAGTTGTCGTGACTAAGGGCAAAACAGAATGTTTACAAGAAGTGAGGTTCTTGGAGAATAACAGTTGGCTTAAATTGAGGAAACAAGGAAGACGCTGGCAAAAACAGAGAACGCAAATAAGAGGGCAGGTTGTTGTCCCGAGCTCTCACAGGAGTCAGAGTCCCATTAATCAAAGGCATTGAAGTTAAAACTTCTACTTCATTCTTTGGTAAACTTGGAAGTAAGCTTTGGTGCACCGTTGATCATGATAACTTTTATGCTTTATTTCAGACTTTTAAGAGTTTTTGACCATTCCTCCAGGGTACGGTAGAGACTCCGCTAAGCCATATCCAGCTTATCCAGTATTTCTGAAAGTAATTAATCAAAGACTGAATTTGGCCCTGGAGGTTTCTCTGTGGTGCCCCTGTGAACCAATATGCAAGAGGCATTCTCAGTCAGAGATTTGGCTTCCAGTGGAGTCCGGGCAAATTCAGTATGCCATTATGACTTGCCCAGTGACAGGACAAGAGGAAATGGACACAAACTTGAACATAAGAAGTTCCACCTAAACATGAGAAGGAACTTCTTTCTTTTGAGGGTGGCAGAGCCCTGGAAGAGGCTGCCCAGGGAGGTGGTGGAGTCTCCTTCTCTGGAGACATTCCAACCCCACCTGGACACATTCCTGTGGGACCTGCTCTGGGTGGCCCTGCTCTGTCAGGGGGTTGGACTAGGTGATCTCCCGAGGTCCCTTCCATCCCCATGTGATTCTGTGATTATAATTAGGAAAAGCTATTTCTCTTCCTTTGTATTCTAAGTTATCCATCCGATATTGCTGACAACAAAAAGAGTAGAGAACCCCACCATTTCTGTCTCAAAGCTTCAAGCTGAGATTCAACCTGCAACAGGATAAACAGCATCGTAGCCACACTGGGCTTTGCTGTGTCTGTTGATTTTTCTGTTTAAAGCCCTTGGTGGTGAACAGTGACAATATAAAACACCAAAATAGTTGCAGAAGAGTAAGGTTTTGTCCTTGGTGGAATTAATGTATTATACTAATTGACCAAATTTCTTGGTGTTGTTTCATGGGACTTCAGAAACTCAGAGAAAAGGGTGAAATCTGTTCAATTCCAAAGACACACACAGCGCTAAATCAGAGATTAGTCCCCAAATTGTATTTAAATAGGGTTAAAATGATCCCCCTGGAAAGGTCTAAGTTGTTATAGAAAGTGTTGGCTATTTGTTTCCTGCCATCTGTAAGTGGGAATTGGTTCGTTAGGTTTCTAAGCGGATGTTGCTATTGGCAAAAGCACGTGGTTATTTTTAGCAATCATTTTCTGTACCTCATGCCTGTGTACTACGTTTACCAAGATACCCATCCTTAGCATAACAGAAAATTACACAAAGGATTATTTACAGTGGCTACCCCAGTTTCTCGGAGGTTTTTATACTCGTTTCAGCAGAATTGGCTGAAGTGTGCCCTGGTATGGCTAGACAGATTTCCACCATTTATGGAAGCAGCAGCGTTACTGACAGGTATTTTACCTGCCTGGGTTTACCTCATCCTTCTGTGGGCAGTTTGTAAACAATTCCAAGCAGTCTTTCCCATTTTCTGTCTTGCAACACTTTCTTGGAAACGGGAATAATAGGATCCTACTCTTTCTCCTGGGAGTCAATCTCGTTTTTAATGAACCCTAACTGGTTTCTTTGAGCTCCATCTTTTGCGCTTCCCTTCGTAACCATCTGCAGTGCAGTACGTTATAAGATTATCATTTGATACAAATATATCTTGCTCTGTCACAAAATGCATTTTCAGAAAGGTTTCTTTGTGTGGCCTTGTGAAACAGAAATTGTAGAGCTGTTACAATTCCATGAAGTCTTCTGCGTTGATGTAATTCATCTAGTGAGGGTGTTCAGCCTGGAGAAGAGAAGGCTCCGGGGAGACCTTAGAGCCCCTTCCAGTCTCTAAAGGGGCTCCAGGAGAGATGGGGAGGGACTCTTGATCAGGGAGGGGAGCCCTAGGATGAGGGGTAATGGTTTTAAAGAGGGGAGATTGAGAGGAGATCTGGGGAAGAAATTCTTTGCTGTGAGGGTGGTGAGAGCCTGGCCCAGGTTGCCCAGAGAAGCTGTGGCTGCCCCATCCCTGGAGGGGTTCAAGGCCAGGTTGGAGGGGGCTTGGAGCAACCTGGTCTGGTGGGAGGTGTCCCTGCCCAGGGCAGGGGGTGGGACTGGAT
>JAHREE010000316.1:1471598-1492906 GCA_033628505.1 Tringa tobata | reverse complement strand
GTTGGGACTCGATGATCTTTAAGGTCCCTTCCGACTCTACCTATTCCATTATATTATTCAATATGATAGAGAGAGGGCTATACAGCTTGCATACGTCAGAAAGGGGATCATGCTACAGGTTTTCCTAGAGACAATCACAATTGCATTAGCAGTGCTGAGCTTGACGAACATAAATGTCATGTTCAATTGCAGCTTATTTAAAGTGTTGCCTGTGGCTGTAAGAGCGTTCAAAAGGCAGATGAATGTTTTATCAAATAATAACTGGGAGATCAATGGGAGTTTGGCCAAACACTGCTGAAAGGAATAGAGAAAGATGTATCTGCAACTTTGTGTTATTAAATGGTGCTTTTCTACATGAACCATGAATTTGGTTTCTCTTCACTTATATCTTATTATGACAGAAATATGTAAGTTTACAACTGAACAAAATGCTTTTGAAAGCAACCTATCAGGAAGTGTATTTGGCGTTGTGTGTGTAATGGGCTGAATGTCTGTATGGAGGGAACATCTGATTTGTTGTTTCCAGTTCAAAACTTCCTTCTGTATCTGTTTCAGCAGAATTTATGCATGTTCTGTATAACTGGACACTGCAAACCCAATGCACTAACATGTGATTTGACACCCAGTAACTTTGTTCGTTGCCTTATGGCTGTTAGCCACTC
The DNA here is from genome assembly GCA_033628505.1 of Tringa tobata. NCBI lineage: Eukaryota > Metazoa > Chordata > Aves > Charadriiformes > Scolopacidae > Tringa > Tringa tobata. The sequence continues at coordinate 1,492,244 of JAHREE010000316.1, read as the reverse complement.
CAGATTGTTACAAAAAAAAAGTATTCTTTTCTTGAATAGGTCCGAGACAGAAATAAGTGCAATACTCTAAATTTCCAATTAATATTGGATTCCTTATGAATGTGTTGAGGATTAGATAGCTACATGTACAGTAGAAGTTATTTATGGGAAACATGGATGTACAAAGCATCGTTGGCGGAGGGAGATCATGGGAGTAGAACAAGAAAACGTAGGCTGATGTAAGATGTTTAGCTGCTCTAATGTGGGAAAGAAATTTGTTTAATGCTGTGTAAATGATGGGAATAGAGGTAAGAAGGAAAGGTGAGCACGACAAAAAGCTATGGAAGAGAGATTTGAAAAAGTGTCCATATTTAACTGCCATAAGATCAAGGGATCAGGATGGAAGAATTCAGCGATCAAGAGACAAAACGAGAAAGCTTTGATAAGAGTTTTACTGCTCCATACAGGTACAAATGACCATATCTTCAGTAAAATGCAAGGAAAAAGTAGACTGACTCCTGGTTGAGTGCTTGGGCAGGTCAGCACATTTTTGTCCTCTTTATCCTTTTCTGATATGTCATGCCTGTATTCTCATCAGGAGGCCACAGAATCTTGGTAACCTACCTCCTTCATTTCTGTGGAATCATAGAATTGTCTAGATTTGAAGGGACCTTCAAGATCATCTAGTCCAACCATCAACCTAACTCTGATAAAAAGCCATCACTAAATCATGTCACTAAGCACTATGTCAACCCCTCTTTTGAATACCTCCAGGGATGGTGCCTCAACCACTTCCTCAGGCAGCCAAGGCCTTCCAAGGCTTAAGAACCCTTTCCATGTAAAGATTTTTCCTAATCTCCAATCTGAACCTCCCCTGGTGCAACTGGAGGCCGTTTCCTCTTGTCCCATGGCCTGTTCCTTGGGAGAAGAGATGGACCCCCACCGGCTACACCCTCCTTTCAGGGAGTTGGAGAGAGCGAGAAGGTCTCCCCTCAGCCTCCTTTTCTCCAGGCTGAACACCCCCAGCTCCCTCAGCCTCTCCTCACAAGACTTGTGCTCCAGACCCCTCACCAGTTCTATTGCCCTTCCCTGGACCCGCTCCAGCCCCTCAATGTGTTTTTTGTGGTGAGGGGCCCAAAACTTGACACAAATGTTGTAAAATGCTCTTGCATTCCTCAGAAATGCATTACAGCATTCTGCAGTTTGCTGCTCTGAAGGCTGAGTTAGAGAGAAAATTCGCATTATGAGTTTAGATCATAGATATTGATTGCTCTCAAAATTCTCCATGTGAGCTTCATGATTTAAATTAGAGGTACGCAATGAAATAACTCATTTTTAGGAAATCAAACCAAGGAAATTCTTTAGTTCCAGTTCAAGTTCAGCTGTGACTGAAGCTGTTTTGGTTCAGTTTTTGTCTTGGCTAATAATAGTTCATTAATATATATGTGATTAAACTAGATTTGAACTGGATCACTGTAGAAAATAAATCATTAACTAAAGAGTTGCATAACAAGCATGGGATTAAAAATGTGACTTAATCTAGGGAAAGATTATAGCTCCCTGCTTAACCTGCTGGAGCCAGTTTACCATTTGCCTTTCTCATGCTGCACCATCAGTTCTTTCCAAGTTCCTCAGACTTTTTAAGGGCTGGATAGAAGACATTGAGCCATGTTGTATTAGAGGTAAGAGAGATTCCCCCCTAAATACTGGAAACTGGGGGACAGTGGATAGGAAAACCAACACCCACTAAGACCCTGTCTTCCTCTTCTTCAAGTCCTGTTCAGATATGCATGAAACAGAAGTATGGAGAGGCATACGTACATACATACATGCATGTGGTCGTGACACATTTGCAAGTGACCTCTATCAGTGGGATTTCTGGAAGGTATCTCAGAGATGAAGCCTTGTAGGCCCTTATGGGATGGTGTTAGTCACACACCTCTTCGCTCTGTGATACAGGAATGAAGAATGTGGTTGTCACATCTACAATCACAGTTTATTAGACTTCACTTTAACAATGAAGAATCTTCAAAGTGAAGATAACCTCAAAATAATGATCAGAATAGAAGGCTATGGTGTAGAACGATGGGCTTTTGCTGTACAGGATGGTGTCTACTGGGGAGCAAAACTTACTTTGTGATGTTGTTCTGGTTTTGTACAGGTTTTCCCAGGGAGCAGGGCTTTTTGTCCGAACCAGTATTCTAATCCATAACTGAAAACATTAATTATTCACTACCTAATTCTAATCAGGGTTTAACAAAGGCTTCCAAAAAATAGCTCAGATTCAGTAGTGACTTAAGCCAGGTGGGGGAGGCTTGAAACAGGTGCTGCAGCTCTTCAGTTTGTCAAACCCCATCAGTTAAAAATCTTTGTTCCCGTGCCAAGGAGTAGCTCTGGGATTTACTGCTTACGGCGTTGTCACAAGAAGGAAACTAGACTCCTGTAAAGGATATGGTTCCCGGCCCTATTGTCGAGGTTGGGTACAACTGTTGGAAGGAAAATAAATAACAATAAACTCAAATTACAGTAAATAGAATATCTGTAATTTCATTTCTAAGGTCTGATTAAAGAAGATCCAATTTTTGTCCTACCCAGAAAGCCCTAAGTTGCGAGGCCCAGACTATAGTCCTAAACCAGCAAGTTTTTTGATTCTTATTTGTAAATAATAAAAAATTTCTATCTCTGTTCTGTACCTTCCCTGCCCAGTACCCATTCCTAAATAATGAGATTTTCAATTTTAAATTATTAACTTGTAAATGTAAAAAAAGGTTGAAGGATAAATTCTATTTACGGACCAGAATAAATGAACCTGGTTAAGATGGAAAATGGCAGAAACAACAGAAAAAGAGATGACTTCCTAAAATGTTCAGAAAATGTACTTTCTCTTCACATCCATAACTGTCAAATCCCATCTCCCCTTGCTGGGAATTTCATGTAGAACATGTCTTTAGCTCAGCAGACAGTAGATTTAATGTTTAATAATTTTAACCTGGTGAGGCCCAATATACCTCTACACTTTTGTAAATTATTTGTGATTATTTTATTAATGACAACTGACTTCATTTTATGAAATTCTTAGCATAGAAGGAAGATCTGGAACGGGTAACGTCTATGCTAAACAAAAACCCATCCCCAGATATGACTTGTCCTTTATTTTAAAGTCATGTAATCAAGAAAAAAAAAAAGCCAACACAACATGCAGCAATTTGTATGGGGATTCCAGATAAATTATATTCCTTATTATTTGTGCTTGTGTTCTAACAGCCTCTTGTTTGGACGCTTTGTCACTTTTACACCAAATGATGCTCTATCAGGGACCTTGACTGCCTGGGCCAAATTTTCAGTGTTCCTCACTGTTCCCCACTCAGGATGGGTGCCTGTGCAGTAGCTGAAAAGTCAGGCTCTTCAGTTCCCTTCTCCTCAACCTGTGCCTCCTGACTCCTTTCTGTCTGTCTAACAAAAATCTCTCAGCGCTTTCCTTCTTTCTGAAGAAAAAGAGAAAAATTCGCAGAAGTAGTTGGAGTAAATTCCAAAGGTCCTTTCCCTCTTCTCCCTCTTCCCCCAAGTAATTTACCCAGGGAGGGGCACACACGCAGCCAGAGGGAAACTACACCCGTGTCTAAAGAACGTTATCTATCAAAAAAGTAATCCCAGGAAAAAATTGGTAAAACCTCTTGTGTGAGGCCTAAATCCATCTCATTTAGGGCAGAGTTTCTCCGTATTATCCTACCGTGCTTTTCCTTGTATAATCCTAACGGATCCGAAAATAATGGACAAGTCAACATTCGAATTTAATCCACCCAACACCTTTTCTCTTCTTGTTTACACCAATCACATCCTAGCGTTTTTCCACCAGCAGCAGATGAATTAGCTGTGAATTCCATTAAGATTTACATTTGCTCATAGGAGGTTTTGTATGATACCAAAATGGTGTTGGCTATCAGAACGCTTTGCTGCAACTGAGTTTAAGTGATTTTTTTTGGCCTCAGTGAGATAAAGAAGCAGTACCGTTGCCTTTGGGGGGCGTGGAAATGTGAGTCAGCATGTTTTGTGTCACTAAATGCTGAATATCTACAGAATTACTAAAATTTTTAGTCTAGGAAGTTGGTTTAAAGCTTGACTAAATACATTATTGCTTTCTTCTGTTTGTATAATGTCTTCATTTCATAAATGTGGTTTTTTTCACTTAGTGCTTATGTAATACACTGCTAATTGCCTGTAGTAATTTTTCAGACTCCTAAGTTTTGACTTTTTTTTTTCTTTTATTCAGTAAATTCTCAAAAAAAAAAATTATTTTCATTTCTTCAGTATTGAGAGGAATTGAAATTCAGGGGGATATCCTTGCCATCAATTTTAGGTTACTCAGGCATCTAATTAATAGACTCTAATGTGATTCAAAGCATCAAAATTGAAGTCCTAATGTAGTCTGCAGAATCAGTTAAGTGCATCCAAAGTTGATTTAGAGCATTTAAGTTCTGTCAGAAGGCAAAATACCTTATCTGACTTCATAAGACCAAGTAATTTTATGTAAAGATACTCATATTTTAAAACTCATTAGTTTTTTTTTTACTTAAATTCTTAAGCCAATCTTTAAATTAAAAGTAACCAAACACATTGTATTATGAAGTGATTCTGTTCTTTAAGTTTGAGGAACCAATAAAGTAGCAGTTTCCACAGGAACATAAGTTACTTCCATTGAATTAGCTTTTTGTATTTTACTTTTCTTTTTCCATCTATGGTAAAGAGTTTCATGATATATTATGCATTAGGAAGTCTTTTAAAAAGCAAAAACACTGCACTAATCAAAGTTATTAGGAATTAGATAGAAAACCATCCAGTAAATACAACTACATTTGGAAAAAAATAAAACACCAAAACCTTTTAATCTTGATTTGAGAGTTATGTTATTGAGAGGAAGAAGAATTTAGGTCATTTCCAATATCTTTTGTGGGACATTTAATAACCATCAATGTTTTATTGAAATGTAAAGGCCTGAAGGAGCTTAAACAAAAATATTTTCCACTTGAAAGGCTTTTGCACTTCTGACTGTTTTTAAACTGGAGACAGGTAAAAAATAACAGCTTTTTTTATAATATTCCTTGATTCAAACAGTATTTTTGTATTCTATATTAATGGTTTAAAAATCCATATTCAAAAAGAGAATACGTGAAGAAGTGAAAGCACGATAAAAATTATAAAAACTGCATTTCTTTAAGATTCTGCATTAAAAATATATATATATATTCTAGCCAAGAGTCGTTTTTTGACAGTTCATGTTTCCCAGTAGGTGATGGAAAACAAAACCCTCTTGTGATCTCTTAAATGAAACTGAGTTTCTCAAGAATAGAAGTAAACAAAGGAAACCGCTTCCCCCCGAGAAAACATTTCAAAATTACATAATCAGTGCTATGCTAATTAAAGATTGTGGAAATAATTTGCAGTGAGCTAATGTAACAGGAATAAAGCCATAATTATTTGAATAATAAATACATTAATGAAATCTGGGGTTTCGGTCTAAGTAGTGTTTTCTTTTGATTGTGGTTCTCCATTTCATCTCATCTCTACTTAGAAATTATAATTGATGGATCTATACCAGGGGAACATCAGTGTTAATTTTGTCAGAATTGCCTGCTCTGACTTGCAGTAATGAATTAGTACCGAGAATGAAAATATTCCCATTATTGCTGTTTTGAACCTCAGCTAAAATAATCGAAAATGCTTTGGAGATGTTGACAGACGGTAGTGGCAACAAACTTCCAATTTCTAAATCCATTGCAATGCTTAAAAATCAAAACCGTCTACGTGGCATATTGTGGGCAGAGAAAAGTAGCCTTATTGCTTTTGTATTAATTGGGGACCACATGAACTTAATGTGATGTTGAGCCCAAATTGATGCAATGTCAGGAGGGCTCACAGTCTCAGAATCCCTATCGCATTAATTGCGTTTCCAGAGCTCCTGCGTGGGAAGAATAAGACACTTTTTTATAATCTTTGATCTTATTGAAAGAGTTTTGTGATGCTGCTGACATTCATGTGTGAAACAATGCCCAGAACAGGGCTGTATGTGGGAGGATGGGGGTTGAAGTGAAAGACAGAATTGTGAACGTAGTGCTGTGCTCTTGGGTCTGATGTCTCATAGACGGCATTGCCTCAGGATGAAGATACTCCGGGGCAGACGGGAGCACCTGGTTGAACGTTCTCCAGAGTTCCTTCAGGAACAAAGAAGGATTTTCTGGCCATTTAGTGAGTTCATGTGGTCATACGCAGAACAGCAATTTTTGTTTCTTTTGTTGGTTGTGTTGGTTGTTTCGTGGTTTCTTGATGGTGGGGTTTTTTGGTTTTTTGAAAGTTTTTTCTTTTTTTTTTTGGTTTTTAAGATGGAAAAGTTATGATCAATTGCTGCCCACTGATCCAATTCATATTCTGGATAAATAGGCAAAAAACCTCTTTAGCCCACAACTATGCCTGTGAATCATTCATATCTGATGGTATGACCTTTGTCTTTCGTTGTAATTCTTCCTAAAATTGTAAGACTTGGCAATGTTTTTTGACTGTAGCAGCCTGGAAAATGAGAATCCTCCTGAGTGTTCCAGGATGTTTTATATAGTCTGAGATTCTTACCTACCACCATGTCAGCCTCCAGCTGAGTCACTAGAAAGAATGATCTAAGATTCCATGACTTCTTTGCAAGCTTCCAGTCACTTATATTTACATCACGCTTTATAGTGAGACCAAGAATCCCCAGATGTCTTGATTTAGATCTTAAGTTCTCCATACTGAACTGTCATCATTTCAATAAATAACAAGGCTGAATAGCTCTGGAAATCAGACTACATAGATGTAGATACCAGAAAGTTCAGTTAAAGTCTGAAGCCCAGAGAAGCTGTGGCTGCCCCATCCCTGGAGGGGTTCAAGGCCAGGCTGGATGGGGCTTGGAGCAACCTGGTCTGGTGGGAGGTGTCCCTGCCCAGGGCAGGGGGTTGGAACTGGATGATCTTTAAGGTCCCTTCCAACTCTAATCATTCTATGATTCTATGAATTCCAGGTAGGGGTGGGACATTTTTTTTTATCTGCGTTATCACCACCGGGAGGTATCTACAGATGTGGTGATTCTCAATCACGTCTTTAAAGGAAGATATTTTATTAAAACATAAACTACAGCTGAAACAGAACTGTAGTGCAAAAGCACTGGGTGAGATACACCACTATATTTCATGTAAGAAGCCATGGTGCATAATGTTAACAGTAGCACCTGCTCATAAAGCCCTTCCTCCTGTGGCCATCGCTTTCACATCTCCATGTTTAATCTTTGTCAGTAGATCTTACCCGTGAAGGGCTCACAAGACCTCAAGTAAACCCTTATTTTTTTCACCCTGTTGATGGCTGGATTGATTAATGAACTAATTGTGTGGATTGAGGGGAATTCTTAATTCATGCTCTGGAGGATTTTTTGTTTGTTCCTTTGCTCTGGTTTTAACACTACCTTGTTCTGCAAAATTAATGTGTTTGGGAAGAGGTCAATAAGAAGAAAACAGACTGGCTAAGAAATGTGCAGGTTAAATCACAGAACCACAGAATTTTGGGGGTTGGAAGGGATCTCTGGAGGTGCACCCAGAGCAGGTTGCACAGGAACATGTCCAGACGGGTTTTGAACGCCTCCCGACAAGGAGACTCCACCTGGGCAGCCTCTTCCAGGGCTCTGCCACCCTCACAGGAAAGAAGTTTTTCCTCATGTTCAGATGGAATTTCTTGTGTTCCAGCTTGTGTCCCTTGTCCTGTCACCAGACACCACTGAGAAGAGTTTAGCCCCATCCTCTTAACACCCGCCCTTTAGCTTTTGCTCAGCATTGATGAGGTCCCCTCTCAGTCTTTTCTTCTCCAGGCTGAACAGCCCCAGGTCTCTCAGCCTTTCCTCATCAGAGAGGTACTCCAGTTCCTTGATCATCTTTGTAGCCTCCACTAGACACTCTCCAGCAGTTCCCTGTCCTTCTGGAACTGGGGAGCCCAGAACTGGCCCCAGTGCTCCAGATGGGGCCTCACCAGGGCAGAGCAGAGGGGGAGGATGACCTCTCTCCACCTGCTGGCCACACTCTTTTTAATGCACCCCTGGAGACTATTGGCCTTCTTGGCCACAAGGGCTCATTGCTGGCTCTTGGTCAACTTGTTGTCCACCGGGATTCCCAGGTCTTTTTCCTCAGAGCTGCTCTCCAGCAGGTCAACCCCCAACCTCTACCAGTTCATGGGGTTATTCCTCCCCAGCTGCAGGACCCTACACTTGCCCTTGTTGAAGTTCATCAGGTTTCTCTCTGCCCGACAGTCCAGCCTTTCTAGAAATAGTCTTGCTGTTTTAAGCAAAGCTGTGCAAAAATTTTGAAGAGCAGATGAGGCTGGGACAGAAGTTGAGGGTTGTTTAGTGGAAAGTAACTACAAAACTTACAGAAAAAAGTCAGAAGAATCTCCAGCTGAAACGGCAGGAATTATTTAGGGTAAGCTGAATGCTTTACCAATGTGCAAATTTGTCACAGGAATGAATAGTTAATTGGAAGTCTGTCTGAATCTTCGAGAGGTTTAAAGAAATGTCTGGTTTTGGTAATATTTTGTCAACCTTTCTGCAGTGCTGATGTCATTCACACAATATGTTTGCTCCCAGTGCATACAAGAAACAGCTACATGACTAAGAACCACTCGCCCGATTTTACTCGGTTCAGTGTGTTCTGGAGGGGAAAAAAAATCACCAAAATAATAATAATAAAAAAAGCCTATTTCCTACAGTACCTCAACAACACGGCTGGAACACACATGTTATACAGTGCAATTTGTGAGCAGAAATAATGTTGTATACAGGAAGAACACTACTAAAATCCACATGGCTGCGTGATGTGAACTCCAAACAGTTCCTGGCACCAAAGACTGTCCTTTCAGGCAGCCTGTGCTTAAGACTGAAACTAGATTATGGAAAACCTGATCATTGCTCGCATTTGGGAATATAAGTCTTCCTTTAGAAATCGGCATAAGGAACGCTTTTGGTGAGAAGAACCAGTCATTTTTTTTTTCAGCCTGAACTTAGTCTTAGCTTTGCTGGAGGATGCACAGCGTTGGGTTTGTGAACTCCGGGGTGAACGTTGGGAATACCCATCATTTCTCCTTTGAAATACGAACATGTACCTGCCGGATCAGCCCAGCGGATTTTCCTTGAGTGAGCAGTGTTGGCAGGTGGCTGCTCTGCCCTTCGGGTTGCCTCCCTACTCGAGGCAGTCCTGCGTTGTGTGGTGTCTCTGGTATTTGGAAGTGATGCCCACGTTGAAGGATGCCGTTGGCTGGGGGCTGCAGCGCGGAGCCAGCACTCCGAGAGGCACAGCCCTCTGCAGAGCAGGCTGAGGGGACACGAGGTACGGGGAGCACCGTTTGACGAAACGGGAAAGAGGACTTCACTGCGAGGTTCAAATTAATTTATTTGGACTTCACTCACAGGTCCCATAGGTCACTATTGCAGGTTCTATGTGTACAATGGCGATTACACTATTGCAATTTAACAGCAATTCACGGAATACACTGCTGCAGCCTACAAATGATCCCAGCAAGTAACACCACCAACCACAAGCACACTAGATATGAATGCCTTCAAAGAGTGCACCAGTCACAATCTTAGTAGCATGCCATATACCATATGTATGTTTCTTAATCACTTCCCCTCTCTCTCAGGTAAGGTCACTCAGTCCTTGGGAAGTTACCTTGTGCAGTGTCCTGGACAAGGGGGGGATGGATCGCCTACAGGCCAGCTGTATCGGTGGAGGATTCCCCCATTTTTCTCCCCAAACCTTGCAGTTTATATTTCCTGATTCTGTGGGGGTGCAGGATTATGATTACCATATCTGGGATATTTATCTCTGGTGGAGTGATAGCCCAGTCTCTGTTGCAAATTTTATGATGTCTAGCACTCAAAGGCCTGGTGGATTACCCTATCTAGGACATTTACTTCTGGTGGTGTGATAGCTGAGTCTCTGTTGCAAATGTTGTGATGTCTGGCAAAGTCAGGACAACAGTGGTGGAATGGGACTCAGGGCATTTTGTTTGTTAAGGGAGATAAAGCATTCGATTGTTATTGTGATGCATTCTTGAGACAACCCCGGGCTGAGCCGTTTTGCAGCTCCCCCCAAGTTATCTCTGCATAGAGGAGGCAAGGCAGAGATGAAGCTGAGTGGGATGACAACTCCCTGCATCTCACCTATTGTGCTTCGAAACCGGTTTGGCTGGGTGCTCCCATACACACAGTAACAAGGATATTACTCCTCGGTTGTGGTTACCAGGTGAAACCTGGCTTGTGCCCGATGACTTGTGGCAACACACACCTGTGCACTGCTGGGGTGCACGCATGAGCAAAACCAGGAATAAGTGTCCAAATGATGATTAGAGCACATTCAGACCTGTTGTGGCATGGCAAAAATGGTAGTTTTGGAGTTCAGGGATTTTAATTGCCTTTTTTCGATTTGCATCTTCTATTTGTTTTGTGGGAAAGCAATGTTCCCCCTAATACTTTGAGTGCACATCTCTTCTGGGTTGGCTGCTTCTCCATATATTTGTTTCTTGCCTATTAAAAGACCTATAGCAATGTGATATTGTTTCTTGCCTATTACAAGTCCTATAAGTGCTACGATTTGGGTTGACATGGTGCTGGGGGACATAGTTTAGTGATGGGGTTTTTTTGTCAGAGTTAGGTTGATGGTTGGACTAGATGATCTTGAAGGTCCCTTCCAACCTAGATGATTCTATGATGTTGGAATCGTATCTCACTGTCTGAATCTGAGCTTTCATTTTGATGGCAGTAAATTCAGAAAAAAAAAATTAAATGTTTTTTACCTAGTGTTTTTTTTTCTCTGCTTTTTACATTTAAATTATAAACTTGTGGCATTTAGTATTCCATTTGGTTGTTTTTGTGGTTTTTTTTTTAAAAAAAGAAAAAAAAGCAAAAAGCATAACCATGCAGGTATATAAAATCACAGGTGAATTCTCTGAGAGTAGGACTTAAAGGCTATAGGGAACAAAGGCAGGTTTTGGAAACCTCCTTCTCCATCTCTGGACTAGCTTTGTGGTTCGCAAAGCCCCTGTATCTTTTGCGGTGCTGCATTTGTCTTTTGCTTACGCTTCATATATCAGAGCTTGTGGGGAATTAAAAAAAAATAAAATAAATGGTTCCCTTTCATTTCTGTAGAGCTGATAACTAATTTCTACTTCGTGTGTGAGTATAAGAGCTCAGATGTATGTAAAGAGACATGAGTATCAATGAACATTCAACCCAAATATATCCATAGGCTGAAATATTGTCATTCTAAAACCACAGCATGAATTTTCCACTTCCACTCCTCTTCATATAGATCAGAAACACACAGGCAAGCTGCTGCTCAACCCGGCCCACTTGCACAGAGCTTACAGAATCACACGGGGTTGGAAGGAACCTCTGGAGATCATCTAGTCCAACCCCCTGCCAGAGCAGGTCCACCCAGAGCAGGTCCCACAGGAACGTGTCCAGGTGGGGTTTGAATGTCTCCAGAGAAGGAGACTCCACCACCTCTCTGGGCAGCCTCTGCCAGGGCTCTGCCACCCTCACAGGAAAGAAGTTCCTCCTCATGTTTAGATGGAACTCCCTATGTTCAAATTTGTGCCCATTTCCTCTTGTCCTGTCCCTGGGCACCACTGAAAAAAGACCAGCCCCATCCTCCTGACACCCACCCTTGAAGTATTTATAGGTGTTGATCAGATCCCCCCTCAGTCTTCTCTTCTCCAGACTAAAAAGGCAAAAGTCCCTCAGCCTTTCAAAGCCGTCATTTAATCCTTCAGGTAAAACACATGAGATTTTATATTTTGTGTGCGAGCAATATGTCTGTGCTTTGTGTACAGTAAACATTCCAGGGTAGGGTCCTTTTTCAAAGTGAAACACCTTGCTTGAGTACTTCTGAATAGTAGTTTTCCCGTTTATCTTCTGCTATTACTGCAGAGTACTTTTAAGGTTTCATTTAGAAAAAGGTATCAATACGTAAAAAGCCATTCAAAACCCAAACTGATAAATTCCCCAACCACACACCGTGGGAGGTAACTAGAATAATAAGAAATTAACTGCTGCTTTTGCCTGAAGGCATGGTGGTAGGGCTAGTTGATAGCCTGCGTTGCGTAGCGCCTACCATTTACTGCTCTCAGTTCTGTCAGTGTGCGGCTTACAAATGGAGAGTCTCCATAAATAGCAAATAACATGCTTGCTGTGTGCACTGGAGAAAAAAGTATGTTTTTCTCTTTCGGGTCTCCAAAAGGATATCTGGTAGCGTCAGCTTTAGCATATGTGGTTGATAGATAATGATGGCCCAAGTGCTGCAGGGTTAAAGGATTACTTGTTTTTCCCAGGATATAATTAGCAATTACACAAAAGTGTTTAGCTTGGAAAGGCGAGTTATTGACAGGAAAATGCATGTATAAAAAAAAAAAGCTGTAATATTTATCTGGCATATTCTGTTTTTATAATTAAACCATCTGGTGTATCTAGTAAGATTATATAAATATCGTAGTATAGCTGTCCTAGAAATACATATTTACAAAATACCTGTGGTACTTCTTAGTAGAAAGTTCTCAAGAAATGAAGATCTGGTAGGAAGAGTCTTGCAGAAGTGATTTTCAGCTCTTTGAAATTCATAGGTGACAAAAAGTGTCTATGCAGTGGGGTATCTACAGGTGCTCTGGTCACCTCATCAAAAACCAGTCACGGGAGTGAACCAAGGTAGGTTTTTGCCTACAAGAAAGTTTCTGATCTTGTGACCCAGAAGGTCTGGTGTCTTTGGGAGCTGGACTCCGGGTTTCTCACTCAGCAGGAAGTTTTAGCTCACGCCTAGTCCAACTTTGCTTTCTACTGAATCTTGTGTTGGAATATATACTAAGCAAAAGGAATGTGAATTGAGTATATAATGCTGCCAAAGTCAAATTCTTTACTACCTCGTGTTTATGACTGCACTTGCACACACTTTTCACTCATTCTTACTCTGGTGGTTATAAGTAGTAAAAAACAAACAAACAAACATAAAATTGCTATGATGGTGAAGAATCAGACCTTATTTATTCGTTGATGTAAATAGTTTGAAGATGAGCTTCAAAACTCCAAAGCTATCCTGGGGTATAAACAAAGTTCTTTGTATGCGTGATGTTTAATTAGGTGTGATAATTCTGCCTATATTCTATACAATAACAGACAATCCTGGGGAATTTATGTGGGTGTTAGATTCCTGATATTCAACAAAAGCTAATTATTTGAATGCACTTTCTGAATAGGAGATTTGCACAATGTCCACTGTGCTCCCACAATATACGTTGTACCCAAGATTGAACTTAGGTGCTGTTTTAATGAGACATAATAAGGAACAGTTGAAGATAAATTGCTTTCATTATAATCTGACATTTAAGAAACATAACATTTTACTTTTCCAAAAAAAAGAGCTCACATGAATAAAATAATTTTGATGTTCAGGTCTTAGTACTTAAAAAAAAACCACAAACAAGCTCCCTCCCCCCGCAAAAAACCCCAACAACAGTGTTATGATGTGTCCTGTCATATGAGAGGGAGAGTTCCCACTCTTACTGTGGCCTTTCAGTACTTAAAGGAGGCCTGTAAGAAAGATGGGGACAAACCTTTTAGCAGGGTAGCTTTCAACAGGATGAGAAGTAATGGTTTTATGCTAAAGAGGGTAGATTTAGACTAGGAATGATGAAGAGATTCTTTACTGTGATGGGATGAAACACTGGAACAAGTTGCCTAGAAAGGTGGTAGATGCCCCATCTCCACCCTCACAGTAAAGAATTTCTTCCTGATGTCTAATCTAAATCTCCCCTCTTTCAGTTTAAAAACATTACCCCTTGTCCTGTGGCTCCCTGATCAAGAGTCCCTCCCCATCTCTCCTGGAGCCCCTTTAGGGACTGGAAGGGGCTCTAAGGTCTCCCTGGAGCCTTCTCTTCTCCAGGCTGAACCCCCCCAACTCTCTCAGCCTGTCCTCCCAGCAGAGGGGCTCCAGCCCTTGGAGCATCTTCGTGGCCCTTTTCTGGACTCACTCCAAGAGGTCCATGTCCTTATGTTGGAGGCTCCAGAGCTGGTTGCAGGACTCCAGGTGGGGTCTCCCCAGAGTGGAGCAGAGGGGCAGAATTTCCCCCCTCACCCTGCTGGCCACGCTGCTGGGGATGCAGCCCAGGATGGGGTTGGCTTTCTGGGCTGCCAGCACATGTTGCCGGCTCATGTTGAGCTTCTCATCCACCGACACCCCCAGGTCATTCTTCTTAGGGCTGCTCTCAGTCATGCAGCTCGGTGTTATCGGCTAACTTGCTGAGGGTGCACTCAATCCCACTGTCCATGTTGCTAACTAAGATGTTTAAAAGCTCTGGTCCGAGTACTGACCCCTCAGGAGCACCACTCGTCTCTGGTCTCCACTTGGACATCAAGCCGTTGACCCCAACTCTTTGAATGTGCCCATCCAGCTAGTTTCTTATCCACTGAGTGGTCCATCCACCAAATCCATGTCTCCAGTTTAGAGACAAGGATGTCGTGTGGAAGAGCATCAAATGGTCTTTTAGATGATGCTTTTTAAGCAGATGAAGTCAGTTAAAGTGTTAAATACGAGGGGTTTTTTTTATTATTGTCCTGTGAAGTACCGCAAACAACTCCCTCCTTCAAAAATACTAAAATGCAGCAAATTATTTAGTAGTTACAAGAGGGAGTATTTTCTTCTTATGAAGCTATTTATTGAAGTAAATGAGAGAATTAGGTCACAAAGCAGAAGTCGTGTGTCTCTATCCTTTGGACATGCTTTGCTCTTCGAAGTGCTATCATTTACCTCAACATTTGCAAGTTCAGGGTATCTTTTTCTCGAAAGCAAATTGAAAATGATGAATCTAGCTGAACGTTTATGCACCATCAAGCAGCAGGACAGCCATAAATTATCACATATTCATTAAGTAAATTAAACATGACACCTTCAAGGCTGTGACTTGAAAGTGCTATAATGCAAATGAGGTAGATACAAAGGAAGTTAGTGGGAGAAGAGCAACAAACGCTCTGTGCAGAAATAAAGTGTCCCAGTCACATGGTGCAGAAGGTAGGTGACTTCCAGAATTCCATTAGAAGCCTATCTGCCTCCTCAGATGTAAATCCTCCTCAGGCTTTAAGATCCTGCTCCGCCTCACTGGAGAGTAAACATGAAGACTTTTGTTTAGGAACTTTTCTTTAGGAAAAGTTTCATTATGGTTTCAGATCTAGCGTTTGTTTTCTGAGCTGTAACACAGATGTGCCCCGATATCAGGGAAAAGTTGGCCAGAGCACTTTTAGCAAAAATGTAAATGCAATAACCATTTCAAAAACTCTGGAGGGATTTTTTCCTCTGGGATGGAATAAAAAAAAAAAAACCCATCCCACAACCCTTGCCTAAGAGGAAAAATTAACAAGCTTGGAGAAGGGGCAAATCAACTTCTTCCCCACTTTTAAATTAATCCTATATGTTTCTATTAAAGACTTTTTCCAGCTGCTCCAGTTGTGTTGCCAGTGTGGTCTTCTCTGTAAGATTTGCTTCTTGAAATCAGTTTAAAATTTTAATTCACCAAACAAAAACCAACAACCAGCTCTAAAAAGTAAGTTTCTGGATTTATGTGTGTGAAACCAAGCATCAGGTTGCCATCTGGTAGGAAAAAGAAATGCTGTATTTGTTGCTTTCAACTTGTGATGTCCCTGTGCTTCCCGGAGGAGACTTAGGGGATTTGTTTGCTTTTTAATGTATAGGGCAATATGTACGAAATGGAAAGGAAGTTCCTTTTGCTACAACTTCTTGGTACCTTAGGATATAGAAACACCTGAGTCAATGCTGACTCTGATCAAGCGTGTGCAGCTGCGTGGGTATCGTTCTGCATCTAAACTTACCTTCCCAGCTGAGATTTTGCTCCCTGGATTGGTGTGACAGTAACATCCATATACTTTTGAGACCCAAGGTGGGGAGTGTCCGGAGGCTTTACCAGTAAATCCTATTTTACCAGCTGTTTAAGGCTTGATCAAAAGTTTTTGCACTTGGATTACGCACATAAAAAAAAGCGCAGTTGTCCACTGGAGTGCAAGGGGCGTAAAATCCAGCACCTGCAATTGTAAGCAGTCAAATTATATAATTCCTTTCATACGTATTCTGAGGTTCATTGTAGATGCTTTGTGCTAAGAAAATACTGTTGTATTTGTCAGGAATCTGACTAATTTAATTAGAGAGCCTAAGAAAGAGATCCTATACGGAGTCATTTTTACACCAACAGCCTTTTAGACCATATCCCTGTGCCTGATAATTAAGAAATGGAGTTATTCTCTCCCTGAGTGACTGCAAAAATAATTAACTTTAGATTCCATAAAACAGAAAGGATTTTTAGAAGCCACAGGAGTTTATTATTAGGCAGTGTTATTTTAAAATTGTTTTCTGTTTCAGTTTGGGATGAAGGTACTATTTGTAATGTCACTTAATAAGGCATAATGCTTGCTTGTTGACACATGGTAACACAGTATGGGACGTTGAACAAGACTGGCAGGTCCTTGAGAAATGGCAGTGGGGTTTTGTGTAAATGAAGATTGTTATGCTGCAAACTTGTATCAGTGAAAACAAGACATATTTAAAATCAATTTCCAAGGAACATAACTAATTTGTTTATCTGAAAAAGATCTCATTTTGGGATGGAAGATTAGCTTGCAATAAAAATATCTGTTAAATTGAGGCTGAAGAATTTGATCAAATTATTGCTTTTTTATTATAGAGTAGCCATTTCTGGCTTCACATACGAAGTGTTTCTAATATTCAGATCCTGGATATCACTTTGAATTTACTCAACACATCATAACTGAAATTTTGCATTCTCTATTAGGGGTGCATTGAGAGACTCAGTTATTAGAAATTCTAGGTGCTCGAGATTGTGTGGATTTGATCTCCAGTTGTGAAGTGTGGACATTGATGACCTTAAAAGTTCACTGTTGTCTTTGGGTCTTTTAATATTTATTTCATATATTGCAGACGAGTCACACTTGTATTGCCTGTGCCTCAGTAAAAAGAAGCTTTGTACTTAGTAGGTCAAGCTAAAGCCAGGTTAATAAAACTTTCTGAATATATGAATCTATAGGATGGGGATGCACAGTGGATGAGCTACAACTGCCTTTATTGCAAAATGTGGCCTTGGAAGAAGGTGATGTAGCCATTGCCTGTTGAAGTGCAGATGGATAGCTAAATACTCAGTTCAGTGAGGGACACCAGGGTCTGTCTCTGTTGGGTTTTAGGTCCATTTTGGGGAGGAATAACCCCATTCATCAGTACAGGCTCGAGCTGACCAGCTGGAGGGGCAGCTCTGTGGAAAAAGACCTAGGAGTCCTGGTGGACAACAGAGTGACCATGAGCAGCAATGTGCTCTTGTGGTCAAGAAGGCCAAGGGCATACTGGGGCACATCAGGAAGAGTGTGACCAGCAGGTGGAGAGAGGTCATTGTCCCCCTCTGCTCTGCCCTGGGGAGGCCCCATCTGGAGTACCGGGTCCAGTTCTGGGCTCCCCAGTTCCAGAAGGACAGGGAACTACCGGAGAGCGTACAGCAGAGGGCTACAAAGATGATGAAGGGCCTGGAGCATCTCCCTTATGAGGAGAGGCTGAGGGACTTGGGTCTTTTTAGTCTGGAGAAGAGAAGACTGAGGGGGGATCTGATCAATGTCTGTAAATACTTCAAGGGTGGGTGTCAGGAGGATGGGGCCATTCTTTTTTCAGTGGTGCCCAGGGACAGGACAAGAGGAAACGAGCACAAACTTGAACATAAGAAGTTCCACCTAAATGTGAGAAGGAACTTCTTTTTTGTGAGGGTGGCAGAGCCCTGGCAGAGGCTGCCCAGAGAGGTGGTGGAGTCTCCTTCTCTGGAGACACTGAAATCCTGTCTGGACACGTTCCTGTGGGACCTGCTCTGGGTGACCCTGCTCTGGCAGGGGGTTGGACTGGATGATCTCCAAAGGTCCCTTCCAACCCCTTCCATTCTGTGATTCTGTGATTTGCACGTTTCCCAGGAAGTTACATGGCAGTTGAATGAGCCCTACTACCTGTGACAGTGTAGGAAGATCTGTGCTAGCTATTCATTTCTCATACTCATTTTGATAATTTACCATATGACTAATAACAAACCAGATTCAGTTAGTCCTTCTTTGGAGACATTGAAATATGAAGTTATCACCTGCCTCTGCTTGAAATTATTCTGGAGCACATCCTCAAGGGTTACGTGAATTAAAGAAGACCCTGGAATATCTGGAACCATAAGAACTCAATGTGTTTATTTTTCTCTGCTTCTGAAGGAAAAATGAGTGATGCAGAGTACTACAGAACAACACATGGTATATTTCCCCAAATAGATGGAGGATAGGAGTTCATCATGCATTTTATTTAAATTTATTGCTCACAGGGGTTTTGATGGTTATATAAAATCACCATCATCAGGATAGCTATAGATCATGGCTTCTTTTAAAGTAAAAGTTGAAGTGCTTCTTATCAAAATACATCTAAACAGTCCTGTTAGGAAGTTCATTAAATAATGCAGTATAATGTAGGTGTAATAATCATTACTTCATAACAGACTGTGACGTTATGCATGAAATCTGCTACAGAAAACAACACACAATCCAAATTACTCATCTTCCTCCTTACGTTCTACAGGCAGTGTCAAAGAGGACAGAATATGAGCATAAACGTCTGATCTACTACTGGAAGATTTTAGAAAGACTTAATAAGTTCCTACCTCTTGAGAAATCTATAAAAATAGCCACACGTTATGAAAGACAAGTGTGGGGGAAGGGAATCGGGGAGTGGGAAAATGACATTAACTGAAGAGAGGGAATATCCCTCCTTTTTATTCCCTGCTTTTAGCCATCCATCAGTATCACTGCTGCCTTTACATAGTAACAGTGCTATTAATATTCATCACCGCATTGCTTTAAATGTGCAGATAAAATGAATTGGCCAGCAGAGACCAAACCCACCCCCCACAAGTACAGTTGTGTGCTTCTTATTTCCATTACAGATCTGAAGAAAACACTGGTATCGCATAGGGAAGAGCTTTTGAATGCAAGTTTTCCATATAGCTAATGGAAATTTTTGGTGAATTTGTAAACGTGGCATTTCTGCCTGAGGAGTGAGTGGTGGGGAAATAGTGCTTGGACAACAGTTTACTCTCCCATTTGCTGGTGACATTAGAGTGGGACCAAAAGATTTCCTGTGCAACTTTTGAAGACCAAAGACACTCGTTACAAGGGGATAATTAACTCGTGTGTTCCTGAGTTAGAAGCAACTTCTGAGCAATTTCAGCCACAGGGAAACAACCCAACAAACCAGCTAGAGGATGCTGATGATCAGCATCACCTTGTTGCTTTGTTATTCCCATACGTGTTCAGCCCAGTGACATCTTGCAACAGAGCAGGAGAACCATCGTTATACCCTGCTTATCAACTGAGCTCCCCAGCTTCTCGGTAAATCTGTGGAGTCATTATCAGACTCTACCACTCTCTAAGAAGTGATATCCTTAATAGAAGACACCTATCAACTTTGGCTTTTCTGAAGTCTAGGGAGCCCAAACCCAGACCCTCCAGATTCCATGACTCTTTGAGAAGGTACTCCACGCCTCCCCTTCCATTCCTGCTCCTGAGAATGGATTGTATTATGAATTAAGCTAATTGATTGTTTCTAGGATTGGAATTTGGTTTGTGGGATATTGAGTTTGTAGGCAGTGCTTCAATTTTGACTTCGCTGTCCCTGCTTGTGTGTCAACATTTCCTTCTGCCAGTACTGCCATTTTCAAGAAAATTACGATGGCCTTTGAAAGCATTTCTTGCCAGAGGAGTATAGGAGAATGAACCTGATACAGCTAGCATGGAAATGCCAAATTGAACCACCTGTTTGGCATCAAATCATAGACTCATAGAATCATGAGAGAATGGTTTGGTTTGGAAGGGACCTTAAAAATCATTGAGTTCCAGCTCCCTGCCCTGGGCAGGGACACCTCCCACCAGACCAGGTTGCTCCAAGCCCCATCCAGCCTGGCCTTGAACCCCTCCAGGGATGGGGCAGCCACAGCTTCTCTGGGAAACCTGTTCCAGTGTCTCACCACCCTCACAGCAAAGAATTCTTCCTGAGATCTCATCTAAATCTCCCCTCTTTCAGTTTAAAACCCTTCCCCCTCGTTCTGTTGCTCCCCTCCCTGATCAAGAGTCCCTCCCCATCTCTCCTGGAGCCTCCTTAGGGACTGGAAGGCCATTATAAGTTCTCCCCGGAGCCTTCTCCAGGCTGAACATTCCTAACTTTCTCAGCCTGTTTTCATAGGAGAGGTGGTCCAGCCCTCTGGTCATCTTCATGGCCCTCTGCTGGCCCATTCCAACAGGTCCATGTCCTTCCTGTGCTGAGGACTCCAAATCTGGACACAGTGCTCCAGGTGGGGTCTCATGAGAGCAGAGGTGCAGAATTTCTCTACCTGGAGACTTTCTGTCAATTAAAAATCAGTTTAATCCACTGTAATGGGTGTGAGATGTGGACAAATGCTGTGAAGGAGCTGCTCAACAAGAAGTACAGACCTCTGGCCATTTCGTTCCTTTGGCATAAGTGATTACCCAGG
>JAHREE010000316.1:1420117-1471466 GCA_033628505.1 Tringa tobata | reverse complement strand
GACAGAGCCAAGGCTTTGTAAGGAGTAGGAGTTGCTTGTGTTCATTAATGTTTCCACACAATTTCTGTAGTGTTTTGGTTATTATAAATTGCGGTATGAATTCTGTCCAAATTACAGTTTGGCTAATAACTGTATCCTGTTTCCTAAGTACTTTTCTCTGTATTTTTCCAAAAGGCAGAGATTCTTCTTCATTTTTTACTTTTAATCATTCTGCAATATTACTGAGTACTTTACTAAACTTCTGCCTTTATTTCGGGCTCAGTACAACAACTTTTGTTGTCTTGCTCTGCACTTTGTGAAGTCCTTTGCAGCGAGCTGAAAGGAAAACGTTATTTAAAAAAAAAAAAATTCAAAGTAATCTGTAGTAATACAGTATAATTTGGCAATATTTTCTATCTACTTTGATTCATTTAACTTCTGTTTTGTGGTGAATAGCACTGTCTCATTTTGTACTACTCAGTTCTGAGTGCAGACTTAAATTGTGGGGGTTCCAGAGAAGGGAGGACACGATACGCACCCCGATGGGTTCTGGCTCTGGCAATGCAAATGGATTTTCAGCTTTTGCTCTTTACCAACCTCCAGAACTATACAAATCACGGGGGGACAGCGCACGATAAGGAGCCTAAGGGTAAAGTATGCAGTCAGCTGTGACCAAACTCCCTCTAGTTAAATTGTAAAATGTCATCTGAATGAGTGGAAATTCAAGCCTTGGCTAAAAAACTAAAAACTGAAGCTGGTCTGACTGCCCGGAGTTAATGCTGATTAGAAACTCTTAATGGTCATTTCTTTTAAATTAATGATCATCTGGAAGATCAGTGGTTCAGTGCCTGTTAGGGACGAAACTAGCCTGCCCAGGAATGCTTAGCCCTTTTAATAGAATATGGATTATTTTTATGGATGCTACAGTTTCAAACTGGTATACATAAGGCATAGCTAGAAGCCAGATTCCATTACTTCAGCTTTTTAATTGCCCGTGTGGTCTGTCTGTCTGCTTTCTCTCTTGCTGGTTGTGGGGACTGTGTCAGAGCAGCCCTTCGTTCTGCTTCTAAAATTGGAATTTGTTCCAAAAAACTGTAGAGCTCTGTGGTTTAGTACTTATACCCATGGTGAGGGGCGAGGGGTGGGTAAGGAAAAAGAAAAGAAGAAAAGGCTGGTAGAAAATCTTAGCCACGGTAAATAAGTAACTACATTAATGAGCTTCTCTCATCATGACAACAAACAGGGCTTCCTGCTTTGCCTTTTTATAAGAGAAATGGAAAGAGAATGCGACTCTGATAAAGCTGCACCAAGCTCTCAGGCTCAGCTCACTGCAAATTTTTAAAAGGCCAGAGCGGGCCACTGTGATGTTAAAATTCAGTGCCCCTTCCTCGAGCAATGGTAGCATGAACTAATAACCCAGTGCCAGCCTTTCATAAAAAGAACAGACCCTCCTGCTGTCATCAAAGCTTGAGGGGTTCCAAGTGGTTATTTTCAGCACACAGGGTTTCCTTTTGCACAACAGAAAACATGCAATTACTGCACAATGATAGAAGGATGGGTGTTCAGTGAAAATAATAATAAAAAAACCCCAAACAATGAAGAAACTCTGCTTCCTCCGTTCTCTGCCCAGCCATTCCTCTGCATACACACACACTCCCTCTCTGCCCACGCACACCCTCAGTCACTGGGTGATGGAGAGCATCATCATCATCATCAGTCACTACAAACACCCCTTGGTACCTCACCACGGAGCTGGTTGGCTTCCGATCCAGGAGGAAAGGGCAGGGTGGTTTTTGTGACTGCAGAGCAGTCTCTTTCCTGGTGGGACAGTGTCCTCAAACTCAAGGCTTGTGGGCCACCCACCGGCAAGGCTTAATTTTAGAGGATTACATTCGCCATTTAGACAGATACTACTGCATTGGAATCTCAAGGTCATTCAGACTTGACAAAGTACATCTCACAGTAAGTCCTGTGAGCAATTATTGTACCTACTTTGTTGATAAAATGAGGTACAAAAATGGATGGTCACTCTTTAACGAAGCACAAGAGCAAAGTCAGTGTCAAACTAAGGAATCAGTCAGGATTTAAGTGGATAGCAGTCCTGTGCTCACTCTCAAACAGGGGTGAATTTCTCCCCAGGGCGACCAAAGTTTAAAGTTTCATGAGTATTTACTGCCTGTGTGTGTTTGTACTAAACTAATTCTGCCTTTATTTTCGGAATTGCTGAGAATCCACACGTTCCTCTGCAGACAGTAAAAGTAGTGTGTATTTTGTGCTTGGTGGAAGGTACGTCAAACTGAAACATTGTTATGCCACCAAATAACTATGTTGAAACAATCTATAAAGGTAACCTCAGAAACATCTTTTTCTTGCCTCCTTTAAAGCCGTGTTTAAATGGGGAAAAGCTTGTTCACAGTTAAAATGAGAGTATTTTTTTCCTCTAATGAAAAGGTATCACTACTCCTTCTACTACCTGCAGGACAATAGACCTCCATTTGGTAACGGGAAAGCTTTTGTCACACTCGGTACATTGGATAAAAGGGAGGTGTCTGCCTCATAGAAATGATTCTTTGCATTTATTTCAAAGTGAAATTGTGGGGAGAGACTACTACTGAGACAACCAGTGTCATTTCAGCTGTTTTAAATATAAATTTGTCTTTAACAGAAGGGGGGGGGGGGGGGAAATGACTACAGTGTATTACAATAGAGAGTTGCCTGTTGGTTCCATAGCACCTTGGAAAACAAGAGAACTGAAACGACTTATTGAGTACGTCAGGCAGTAGGTGAGGAGGGAGCAATGAGCCAATGTTGTTTCCAAGGGGATATAGTACAGAAGACAAATAGCAACAACACCGGGTTTACTTGTTAACCATCAGGGTGCTCAGGTGGGCAGTGCCAATGTCCATCTTGTGGCCAAGGATGTTGGACGAGGTCGGGAGCCATAGGACAGAGGGCTGGAACACCTTTGATCAGAGGGCTGGAGGGCTTCTCCTATGAAGAGAGGTTGAGAGAGTTGGGGTTCAGCCTGGAGAAGAGAAGGCTCCGGGGAGACCTTAGAGCCCTTTCCAGTCCCTAAAGGGACTCCCGGAGAGATGGGGAGGGACTCTTGATCCGGGAGGGAAGCATCAGGATGAGGGAGAAGGGTTTTAAAATGAAGGAGGGGTGATTAAGATGAGATATTAGGAGGAAATTCTTTCCTGTGGGGGTGGTGAGACACTGGAACAGGTGATTTTGAAAAAAAAAAAAAACCACAAACAAACAAACAAGATAATTGTGTTACAATTCATTGGAAAACTTCCAAAATGGAAGAAAATAAAAAGTTAATCAAATGTCATTGTATGGAGATTACCATGGCAATGCTCGATTCTGATCTGCTACATGCTTCCGGTACATTTACGCATTTTTATCCCTCAATTTACACTTCCCAAGTTTGTTTTTTTTAAAAGTGTCAAATAAAAATGAAAACACAGTTGTCTGGCAGAATATCTATACACCTGCTAGATTTCTTCTAAGTCTCTTTGTAGTCACTAGGTTCAGTGGAGCATCTCTTTGGATATTCTGGAAGGTCTTGCCTTTCTGATCAAAGCCAGGGAGCCTCCTCAAAGGTGAGGGGTAAATGGTGGTGCAGCAACAATTAGCTCGTTTGCATCAACTCTGGTGGAGTTCTCTCTCCCTTTCTTCCTTCTAATACTCTAAGACAATTATAATTTCTGCCCTTCTTTTCCCCCCATAAAGCACTTTTTGATACAGATCAATGCATCTGAATGTCCCGTTATTTTTAATGGCGCGGCAACGTTAGATACTGACAGCTGGAAACCTTAATTGGGCTGATGACAGGGAAGTGATGGCCGTTGGCAATCACTTATTCTGTTTGACCTTGCATTTAATATCAAAGGGTAAATGTTCATTTTTTTGAACATTTGGAAACCTTGAAGAAATGGAGAGAATGCAAAGGTAGGTCGGAATGTGATCTTTCTTAGAGATACTGTTACAAGAGATAATGTTCCAAGAAGTATGGATGTCTCACATTTCCTTTTGCCTTTTGAAAAAACTAAGGATGGGTTCATGCTGCTTTGTTTGTGGTGATTCTCCATAACATTGGTAATGGATGCCTATCCATAGTTCTTTTAACCCTATAAAATACATTAACGAAAATGAAGACAAAGTAAGGGAAGATCATGACGTTCTCCTGAATGGAAATAGGTGGTGTAAGTGTTAAACCTGCATTATTACACCATTAGATTTCTGACCAATCAGATGACCAACATCACATCTTAAAAACTAAAGTTTCAGATTCTCAGAGCATTTTGGCATTTTCTTCTTTGTTGGGTTTTGGTTTGGGTTTTTTTGGGGGGTGGGTGGGAGGTGTTGGTAGGCTGGTTTGTTGTTTGTGTTTTTTTCAGATGAAGGTAAGATTTAAATATTCTATCACCTAAATAATTCCCCCTGAGCTGTGTGCTGCTCATCCCCACTGCTGCTCTAAAGAGGTTTCTTTATGACCAGCAGAGATCAGCAGTTTGTATTCCTGAAGCATGAGAGAGCACGACTGCAGCTTTTATTGCTGTAACATCCTTGCTTTGAAAATCACCGTCGGTAATTGGCTTGTAAAGGTTGACTACACATTGTATATTTAAGTATTTTCTTCTTATAGTACCTGTAGTTCAGTGTATGCAGTAAAGTTAGTAAGGGGAAACTTGCATTTTCAAATCTTAAACAGCTCTTTAAGATTCTGGTGCTGCTATGGTGATAGTTTCATACTTAGTTTATGTTTTCTTTGACTAAATATGGATTTATTCTAATGATACATGGAGCCAGTTCTCATTATGCATTAATGCTGATGTGTCTGCTGTCTCTTCAGAGACGCATGAAAGTTTAATTGAGGACAAGCTTTCATTTTCTTTTTTTGGGGCGAAAGCACTTGTCTTTCAGTCCAGTATTCAAATTCTGATTGTACCTTTACATATTATCTCCTTTAGTTCAGGAAGAGCAGAGTTAGGAACTTGTTCCATGCAGGATTTTTCTGAATGAACTCTTTGACAAAAGAAAACACTAGAACTGGGCAAGAAAGTTGAGGAGTTACCATTTGGTATGGTCTTGAATGTTCTCACTGGGAGCTCAGGAGTTCTCTTGCTTGAAATCAGAGGCATTACCAAGAATCTCAGTTATACGTTGGGCAAACAAAAGATGACATAGGCCTATGGAACTTGGTATAGAGGTCAGTCTATAAAATAGTAAAAAATTATCTTCTTAGTTGATAGGAGTTTTACTGGGTCGGCTACAATAATTTCTGTCCCAAAAGGAAGAGCCTAATGAGAACACGAAACTGAGCCAGCAAAACCCGGAACACAGTTGAAAAGATACAGGGTGGGGACGGGGAGAAACCCAGACTTCTCGAAGTGGTAAAAATATTTCTAGGAATATTTCTGAGGATATTTCTGGAGTATTTCCAGAAGTTTTATTTTGTGCTTCTAGAGATACAGGTAGAGTAAGTCTTGACCGTGCTTACTTTTAAAGCTCTAAAATAAGACTCTGACATTGTAGGTTGGTGTAACCGTTACGTCATGGTCAAATACAACGTGGTTAATTATATTTTGCCTCTGTAATTTTATTCTGCACTTTCCATTGGCTACAAGTGGCCTCTTTCTTCCTTACAAAGTCTGCTCGGTCAATGCAAAATGAGTACAAAAGACTCCCAGATAAGGACAGTGGCTTTTCCCTCATTTTGCTCTGGCCTACGTAGCTTAGAAACTAATGAAGAACTGCTGTAGCCTGAAATAGTCCTGAATAATAAAGGGATTTACGTGCTTCTGCCGTGTCCAGACCCTTAGTTGGAAAAAGGGTACTTTTTGATAGCTTCTTCTCTTCGATATCTATGACCACAATCGAGACCCACCATGTGTTGTCTTATGCCACCTCTAGGATGTAGGCCACACCTCACGGTATAGAAAGAGAGTTTTGTATCTTCCTAAAGCATTGGCAGGGGACAAAACACCTTTGCGGTTGCATTTTTACTTTTTTCTGTAGAAACTTAGATGTGTGGTTTTATGAGCTCTCATAACCCCGTGCTCAGCTCCACAGCATCACTGCCAGCCCCTGCCTCACTGGGACAACCCAGCTCTTAGAAAATCAAGTACCATCCTCAGAGTTCCCTAAAAATTCTTCTTATTCAGGAAGTGTGTCTCAAACAGGTACTTCCTACATCTCTGTTCTTACTGTTTCATTCTTTTGTTTCATTCATATTGTTTCACTCTATTCTTATTGTTCTTCTCTGGCTGGGAAGAAGAATTTGGCCAATGGTGACAAGCTTTGGGAAACTTGTGGGACTTGGGTAGCTCTGTGGTTGTGAGATGTCATTATTACAGTAGGTCAGTTCATCTTCCTGTGCAAATACGTGTGTTTATTCTACACTTGTCTCTGCAAAGGTTGAACAGAACCCATTTGTTAAAGTCTAAAGGAGTAACTAATGCTCTGGGGAAGCAGTGAGAAGAACCTTCCCTTGCACTTTTCTTCTGAAATGCATCACTAACATGCAGTGGAGGGAATAAGCAGTAAATTTAATTAATAATGGATTTTCTTCACCTTTCAGCTTCCAAAAGAGAATGTTTCTCCCATTCTGTAGAGTTTTATTTTATTAGCCACACAAAGAGAAATAATGCTTCATGTAACTATGTCAAAACCAATCTAAACTCTCTGCTATTTACTTTCCTTTCTATAAATTTTAATGCATTTTTAATTCCACCCCACTGGTTGGCAAACCAACCATTGAAGTTTTTGCTGCCCTGTAATGTATTTCAGTCATTTCTAATAAACCTGGACTTTAAGATGATTTATTATTATCTCTACACTATGAAAATGGATTCACTCAGCCTGTGCTGGGTTTCAGCCCTTTTATTACGAGGGGTAGGTATGTATAAGATTGAACAAACAAACAAATGTAACTAATTGGAATACAGACAGTTTCTAATCTGGCGTTCTTTTGTGAGGAAGAACCATGTTTGAGGGAGAAAATACAGACAATGGATGAGTATTTTATGCATGTAAAAGAATCTTATCTTGGCATTAGCGCAGCAAATATATTAAAAGTTATTTTAACGGGATTTTTTTATTATAAAAGCCAGATTTTTTTTTTCCTGTTTGAAATTAACCCATAAATATTCTGTAGCTTTTTTCTCAAGATTTTATGGAAATGGATAAATTTATTTTGTAAAAGCCTGTACCTGAAAAATTAATTTTAGATTTTAGCAAGAAAGTTGGAAAAAATTCAAAAGTAAAATGACTCAAATATAATTAAAATATCCTACAAAATGCTGAACCATCCTCTTCCTTTCAATTTGTTTGTTCACATAAAATAAGAATTCACAGTTCTCATTTTCTGGAAGCCACATCAAAATCACCTTGTTCATTGCATTTATTGCAGAAAAATGATTACTATCAAATAAAAGCATGCTCCTTTCTGTTGAGTTTTGTACAAAGCAGAACGATAGTCAGTTGAGTCTGTGTCATACTCATCCTCGTTTTATTAAGGGTTTCTTTGTATCCTTAACAATTTGTCTGGCTTTAGAATTGTTCTGCTCCTTTGTGTGGCTGTTCCTTGGAACCCAACATCTTCATACTCAACGTTCATCATGGACAGGGAAAGAGATTTTCAGTGAGTGCTGTGACAGGCAGCTGAGCAGCGTTTTCAGTCTCTCTCCTTCAAGCTGAGTTTACTTTATACAGAAATTGTCCAGGGAATGTCAGGTCAAAGTGAACAAATTTATCTATTCTTTCTACATTCTTGCTTGTGGCTCGAGGCTCATGGTTTCTAGAGCAGAAAGAATTTCAAATTCCTGCAAAGTTGGGGTTTTTCTTTGGGGTGGGGGGGTTGTTGGTTTGTTTGTTTGTTTATAACAATTAACCCTTCTTAAAAGAGCTAACAAAGTCTTTAAAATTACTTCTAGCATATTTTGAAGGGAGGAGCTTTTTCAGTAAATGATGTCTTGCAATATTTCTCTGAAATGTGTGCTTTTCTCTGTAATACACTAAATTAACCATCTTTGTCCTTAATATCTACACTGTAAGGCCTGTTTGCTGGAATTTGGCCTACTTCAACGATGTCATTAGGTGAGCTTGTATTGCTTCTTAAGCTCACACATTAAACACATTAGTTATTTTGTCCTTACAATGTTGCTTTACTTTGCAATAAGTCACAGAGCACACGGACACAAGACTGTCCTGTCTTCACGCCTCTCCTTCCATGTGGTAAGTCTCATTTGCGTAATATTTGGGTGTAAAGTACCAGCGTGGAACATAGAATCATAGACTTATCTAGGTTGGAAAGGACCTTTAAGGTCATCTAGTCCAACCATCAGCCTACCCCTGATAAAAACCATCACTAAATCATGTCACTAAGCACTATGTCAACCCCTCTTTTGAACACCTCCAGGGATGGTGCCTCAACCACTGCCCTGGACAGCCCATTCCAAGGCTTAAGAACCCTTTCCATGGAAACATTTCTCCTAATTTCCAATCTGAACCTCCCCTGGCACAACTTGAGGCCATTTCCTCTTGTCCCATGGCCTGTTCCTTGGGAGAAGAGACCGACCCCCCCCTGGCTACACCCTCCTTTCAGGGAGTTGGAGAGAGTGAGAAGGTCTCCCCTCAGCCTCCTTTTCTCCCGGCTGAACACCCCCAGCTCCCTCAGCCTCTCCTCACAAGACTTGTTCTCCAGACCCCTCACCAGCTCCGTTGCCCTTCTCTGGACCCACTCCAGCCCCTCAATGTCTTTTTTGTAGTAACAGTGGAACAAGTCTCTTTCATTTTGGTGGTGTGGCACTTGGTTTGGCACTTTGTGACTCAGCTTATCTATTTTTAAAAAGTAAATGGTGATGACAAGGTATGCTAATCATTATTTTTTGCTTCTAGTGTGAACATTATTTCAATTACTGTCAATAATTGTACTAGATAGGTATTTAAATATATCAGCTCTTGTGAGAAGTTCATGATCTAATAGATGTTAATTTGCTAAGGTTTTTAAAGCATCTTGAAAGGTCATGTATTGTGATTAAGTCATGATATTCTGCAGCTTCTGCTCAGCTGGTGATACAACTACAAGCTAGATTGCAAATGGAATGCAAGTATAAGCTAGACGATCACAGATGAAAGGAATCTCATACAGATTTTATTGATGTGTGTCAGGTGGCTTTTTCATAGCAAGCGTAAAAATCAAATGACAATCTGTATTTTCTACAGCGAATTAAAGACTTCATAAAGGGGTAATGGCTACTTTGTTCTTTTTTTTTTTATTTTGCCTTCTTATTGTTCTGTTAGGTTTTTGGTCTCTTTATTATTAGGTGTCATTTTTGAAACAGATGGCAGTGGTGGTGAGTGGGAACCTCCTCCTACCTAGAATTATAGAATCATAGAATGGTTCGAGTTGGAAGGGACCTTAAAGACCATCCAGTTCCAACCCCCTGCCCTGGGCAGGGACACCTCCCACCAGACCAGGTTGCTCCAAGCCCCCTCCAACCTGGCCTTGAACCCCTCCAGGGATGGGGCAGCCACAGCTTCTCTGGGCAACCTGTTCCAGGGTCTCACCATCCTCACAGGAAAGAATTTCTTCCTGAGATCTCATCTCAATCTCCCCTCTTTCACTTTAAACATTTCTGCAAATGTTTTTAGTGTCCTTCACACTGGTGAGATACTTCCACACATGTTGAACTTGATCAGTGTCTGACCTTAAATTCTCAGAGGTGGTAGGAGCAGATAATAAGAAAAATATAAGATGTGGATAAGAGCAACAGGAATGATTAGAGGCCAGAGGATTAATTTACAAGGAAAGATTAAATGAGCTAAATATATAGCCTATAGCTTAGCCGAATGAATTGAGTTGGGGAAAAAAGATCAAAGGGAGAGGTATATAGCCTTCTTAATATCTCTTAAGGTTATAAATTACCATGCCTGAAATGTGCTAGTTAGTCACAGGCTCAAAGTGGACAGTGCAGAGAATCCTTTTCAGAGCTCAGGGCATAGAAAGAGCAGAGTTATTCTGTCTTTCAGGAATAGAAGATATACGAAGTGTGTTTACCTTGGCATCAGAAGATGATACAGAAAATAGCAACTAATTTTTTGCTTTGTGTGAGAGCTAACTCAAATACAGACAACTCTTCTGCTGTGCTGTATTGTGAAGCAGGCAAAATCAGGCCCAAATACCAAAACAGTTTAACAGTGAAACTTGAAGGTAAGAAGCACTGCCAGAGAACCTGACACTGGAACGTGAGCGTGATGAACTGAGATATTGCATTCTTTGGAACTGGGCATAACTGAGTTAAGGCCCAGGTCTGGATTCAGTACTACAGATTTTTTTTGCAGAAGCTTTATGTCAACTTTCAGATTCAAAACATTTCCCATACCTGCTATATATTTATTTATATATATTTTTTCTTTTTTTTTTTTAACACCATCCCCCCAAAGTTGTCAGTTTTCCATCTCAAATTTTATTATTATTTGAGCTCAACTAATATGCTTTCTTCTTTACATTTTCTGAAGAATTTTGAAGCTATCAAGGCCACTTTTTTTCCTCTTCCTGCCCTACAGCATCTTTCTAGCTCTGCAAAATATCACTTAGAGAGAAGGGAAAAAAAATGTCCAATTAGGGTGGTCCGACAGTGGAACGGGCTGACCAGAGAGGTTGTGGAGTGTCAGTCCTGGGCAACGTGCTCTGATTGACCTTGGTTTGAACAGACAGATTAGGTGAGATGGTCTCCAGAGGTCCCTTCCATCTTCAAGCATTTTGTGATTGTTTGGCGTTTGGCTCCTCTAACTAAATAACGACTGGAAACTTATGTCATGTTTTGCAATATTTTTCTTTTTTTTTTTTCTCTGAAGAACACTGTTTGCAAGAAATCCATAGCAACCTTTGCTCAAAATGATTTATTTTTTAATTCTAAGGGCTGGTTAAACTTCAGCATATCTACTTTAAATATTAATTGAACAGTCCTGTTTTTTAATACCCTGTTGAACTGTTACACAACCATCATTCTTATTTTGTCTGGCTAATTGGCTGCTCAGTTTTATTACTGAATTCTCTATATTAATTGAGTTTGCACATTCGAATTGTTTTCTTATGTCAAAGTAAAGTTATAAAAGTGGTGCTTACTAATAGTTCTATTTTAATTTTGTTCTTAAAGTAAATAATGCACGTACTTTTAGCTGATAACAAGAGATTAAATTAATTTCTCCCACTCCTCTAGCCCATTTTCTTCTCCTTTCTCTCCCCAGAGCAGTGAAAGTGTGTGGAAGTATTTTTTGCAGTGAATCTCCAGCACTGATATTTATTTTGGTAGAAAGAGCAGAAATCTAATAAAAATGAATGACCGCTTTTCATTAAGTTGATGAGTTGTAGAGGCTTCCTTTGATCCAGCACATTGGAATAGTTCATTCCTGAAGAATGAATTTAGCTGTAAGAAATCCAGAAATGAATGCTGCACACCTCAATCAATCAAAGCAATTTAAATACCTCAAGGGCGAGTTGAAATGAAAATAGATGGGCTGTTTCCGAATGCCGGCAAACAGGAATATCAATACAACAGGCTTGGGGTTTGCCTCTTCTAAAATCCTCAAGTTTATTTTGGTTTGCAGTGTCTTTGGCAATCACTCTAATTATCTAATTGTGCAGATTATGCAGTTTATTTTTGTCGTCGGTTACTCTTCATTGAAGTACGCGGTTGGTCTGAGCATCTTGATAGCATCAGGTAAATCTGGGATGATGGCTGTATCTCTAGCGGATGTTTCTGTTTTGAAAGTAGCTGTATCAAAGATGTACACAAATCATTAAGTCATGTACTAGCTCAGATGGCTGGTGGGATAAATAATCCTTTGAAAAAGGTGACAAAAGGATAAATCTATCCAACATCCATCATCTTCAGTATGTCTCTTATTCCACATGCACACTTTGCCAGGAGTAAGGAAGAAACAACTAGTATTGATCCCTTCTTCTCTCTAGGGGCAGGAGTCTAAAATTTGTCATGTGCAATATTTATGTCTCAGTGTTGCCAGCATAAGGACAACATATGGATTAACTGATGCAACATGCTTGTCTTCTAGGTAATAGTGATGTTTCCCATCCAAACAGGAGGGAAAAATCGAATTTATTAAGCCCTATAAACTACTGTCTGGACAGAGATATTTTTTTTTTTAGTAGTTTTTTATTTTCCATGTGCTCTGTGAAATATTTTGGGTTTAAAAAGTCTTACACACAGAGTTTCCCTAATATCTGATAAACCACATGACCCTGGATGTTGTAATCCTGTTGGAGCCTTGTATACATTTAAACTATTTTTCGGTGTTACAGGAAGCTGCTTTGAGATATCGGTTTGAAGACTGACTCCTTTTGTCTCATAATCTTCTTTCCTGTGATCACTGGAAAAGCGGAAGCATTCTTCCCAAATATCTGAAGTCTAGGGGTGCTGATGACAGGAAACTTGCATGGTTCTACATTCACCTTGCGTATGCATTTCCCACAAGAGCACGTTTCCCACACGTAGTTGTTTATAGACTGCATAACTTCTACAGCGAAAACCTTCCTTTCCCCAATTTTTCTTTACTCAGGATTTAAAAAAACATATTGTTAGTCCACGATATCTGTTTGAATGAATAGGCTGAACTATTATTTTTGTAGTTATTGAATACTTTAACTGGGATCTTATGAATGCATCGTGAATTCCAGGTGATAGGTTTTACAGATGACTTGTAAAAAGCCTTGAGTTTCTGCCCTTCTGCACCTCTGCTTCTCAAGTATTGAACAGAGTACTTATGATACTGGCTTTGATCCAACAAATCATTTGGGCTCTTGATTAACTCTAAGAACATGAGCAGTCTTTTTGCATGTAACGATACTGCACATCTGCTGAAATGCTTTGGCAGATTGGGACCGGCATTACAGTAGAGTAGAATGAAAATTGGTTTAGATGCCATTACTGTTAATCCCAAGGAATAAACATTGACTGCACTTACATTTTCCTCACGGTCCTTAAAAATCATACATTTTTCTTGCAAGACTTGAAAAAAAATTTCCTTCTGTTTATGTATTTTTGTTCTCTTTGAAGTGATGAAGTTAGACCTACATGGGAAAATATAAGGTACAAACCAATTAGGATTCATCTATTTTAAAAAACATTATTTCTTTTAGTACTGCATAAAACTGGACTGAGTTTCAGCTTAAATATTTAGCAAAGTTTTGGAAGAAAAGAGTTGAATTTTACATTTATGGAGATTAAGAATTAGTGGGGATGTGTGCCACTGCATAACTCAGATTTTCCTCCAAACTGATTCACAATTGGAAGACACAGACTAATATGCTGAAAGAAACACTGATTTTTTTTTTCACAAGCCCCAGTGGTAAACCACTTCATAAAGGACTTATGTTTTATCAAAGTGATTTTCTCTGCATGCTTGCAATAGACAAATAGAATATGATTACACTAAGTGAGTTTATTTTCCACAGGTTTTCACTTGTGGTCTGAAATCAATGGTATCTTCTTGGTCTCTTGGTATCTTCTTCAGTGTGTTAGCTATTTGCAATTATTTGATGTTTAAATTGCAGTAATAATTGTTCTGTAGTTTAGTAAGCAGCAACTCCTTGTGAGTTTTTGAATGTTAAAATATGAAAAGAGTTTGGTCGTTTCTGATACAGTGGAGAGATGATCTTCTCCTACTTTGTAAGTGTCTGACTTCAGCTTCATAGGATGAAGTGAAAATTTCCTAGTGCAAATACTTACAGTCTACCAGTTATCATTGAGAAAGGTCTCTGCTGGTAAACTAATTTGCTAGACTATTTCCGGAGAGAAAAACAGAAATGAGCCTAGAGGTAAAAAAAAATAAAACCCAAACACTAAAAAATTTTGGGGTGAACAGTGATAATTCCAAAGTCACTAATATTTGCTTAACATTAGTAATGGTATTGTGTCATATTATCTGCCAAATGAATATATGGATGTATTTTTTTTCCCTTAAACACCTTCATCTGAACTAAGGCACAGTGTAAATCTGCACAGTTTATCTGGCTCACTGTGCTAAAAAAACATTCACAGTCTCCTATCCAGTGAATAAAACTATTTCAAAGGCCAAGGTTCAAGTCCTCCCTTGTGTTTAGATCATGGAGAGTTGCCTTCATCTCTTCCTGTCTTACGCAGAAGACAGAAGGAGAAAAGTGTTTCTCAAAAAGCCTGCCTGTCTTGAAGGGAGGGAGCCATCTGTCAAAGACTGGCTTTGCTGACCTTAGTCTCCATGAGTGTTATCCTACCAAGCAACAGGCAGCATCTGAGAATGAGAATGACCAAGGTGAATGGCCTTTCCCCCGCTTTAAAACTCCTTTTTCTACATCCGAGATCTCTGAGGATCTGGCAGAGGCTGCCCAGGGAGGTGGTGGAGTCTCCTCTGGAGACATTCAAACCCCACCTGGACACGTTCCTGTGCAACCTGCTCTGGGTGGACCTGCTCTGGCAGGGGGGTTGGACTGGATGATCTCCAGAGGTCCCTTCCAACCCCATAGCATTCTGTGATGGACAAAGAATATAAAACCCGACTAATTAAGAAATTACATAAATTGAGCTTGCTGAAAATGTCTTAACATTAAACAGCCTTTTTTAAGAATGTCAACAAATTGATCTCTGTGGTCTCAACAACATCATCCCATCAGGGCATACATCTTCAAAACAAGTTCTAGTTTCAGATGATACACAAATATGTGATGGATGTAACTTGAGAGTGTACTTCTTAGAAATATCTTTCCCATGTACGATAATTATTTGCGTGGACTATATACACATACATATTTGATGAATTTTTTAATATATAATATTATAACAATTTTGGAGTATGAATTCTGAACTGAAAAAAGCTATAATTTCTCACCTAATGGCCCTGACATTTATTTTTTTATACTGTAGATATGCAGTTAATCAAGATACACAGTGAATCCCTGATGAAAAAATTTCTTCTCAGGATGTTAAGACTGCACATCCATTATTATCAATCTTCCTAAGGAGAAAAAAGCCCTCAGTTTTCTGTTGCTAAGGAAGGTTGCAATGCATATGTCTAGTTTCTTATGTGATCTTCATTATTGTAGTGTCTTAGCATCCTCAAAACAGATGGGGAGATGAAGGACGATGAAATTAAATTCAAAATTACGCAGGAAGTCTATACCAGCCCTAGAAACTTAAATGAGACTCCCAGTTTGTTTAATATAAAATTGTCCTTTCGTTGTAAGAAAGATGCACTATCTTTTCAGAAATCATAACCTTTTCAGAAATCATAACAAGCTGTGGATACATGAGAAAATGAAGCGTGGTCTCATAATTATCAGGGTTCCCTACTCGAGGTCATTATAGTTGTCTTCAAGATACCTCAGGCTACTTCTTCAAATTCTTTTAATAAGCTCTCTATTAACTAAGAAAAACTTTGTTAGCTGATATCTTTTTTCACAAGTACCCTGAAATGACCCTGAAATTTGCCATCCCTGAAGGCCTCTATACCATAGCATTGGTTCTGGTAGCCATACAGTGTATTTAAATCCAGGATGCAGTTACATCTGCTATTTTGCTATTAGGGGAAGCTGTTTTTCAGCGTTGTTTCGTTTCCCCCCCTCTATGGTCAGGGTTAATGCGGATCTTGATTTGTAATAACCCATGGAAAATTATGATTTTAATAACCCATCTCTATCCTCATTATCATCTCCATTTCTCCTTTACCTTTAGATCATACTGTTTGATAGACTGCAGATATGATTTTTTATGGAGGCTTTTACCTGCAGAGGCTCTTGCGACGCTTTGCACACGTATGGACTGGAGATACACCAGAGCTGAAATGGGGATCCCTCTGCATCTTAGAGACTTATGGCAACACATCCCAAAAATTGGATTTTATGGATCAAATCTAGTACAAGAAGGTAGTTAATATTCTGCAGCCAAAATGCTATTAGGACCAATACTTCTGAATTTAGGGTACCAAATCTGTAATCAGCATAAAACATTGCCCCCTCAGGCTGCAACTAATTGTAGCTATTTGTCATTTGCTTAGCAGTTAAATGAACTATTTCTGTGCTGGAAATACTACAGCTGGTTCTTAGCACTGAACCCTATTTTGAAATAGTTTAAGTGAGGGAATAGAGAAGAACCTGCTGAAAATGTAGTTGGTTTTCTCAGACTATAACATTGTGAATGCTCTAGAGCGAACAATAGCCATATTTTATCAAAAGGCATTTGAATAATTCCAGGTGGGTAGTGATGAGATGAAAGGGTTGTGTTAATCAGAGGTCTTAAGTGCCATTTTAGATGCTACAACTCTAGAGAAACGACTCCACCTGGATAGTTTGTTGCTGACACTGCATTCGGGAAGACTTAGTGGTTTTTGTAAAGTTTCTGTTAAAGTACAGCTACACCTCCTCTCACATGGTTTTACAGTCAGAGCCTGACACTGTGTCGCAGCGTGATGGCAGCAGTCTGCAGTAAAGGTACCTTCTTCTTTTTACGAAATTACTTGGATTTTAAGTCATAGTGCAAGCTAAAGATACTGTTAGGGCATATCTGGTTATCATAGAATTATGAAATAATGGAATGGTTAGAGCTGGAAGGGACCTTAAAGATCACTGAGTTCCCACCCCCTGCCCTGGGCAGGCACACCTCCCACCAGACCAGGCTGCTCCAAGCCCCATCCAGCCTGGCCTTGAACCCCTCCAGGGATGGGGCAGCCACAGCTTCTCTGGGCAACCTGGGCCAGGCTCTCACCACCCTCACAGCAAAGAATTTCTTCCTGAGATCTCATCTAAATCTCCCCTCTTTCAGTTTAAAACCCTTCCCCCTCGTTCTGTTGCTCCCCTCCCTGATCCAGAGTCCCTCCCCATCTCTCCTGGAGCCCCTTTAGGGACTGGAAGGGTCTCTAAGGTCTCCCAGGAGCCTTCTCTTCTCCAGGCTGAACACCCCCAACTCTCTCAGCTTGTTTTCATAGGATACAGGCTCCAGCCCTCTGAATCTCTTTTTTCACTCTTCCTGTTTATGATATTGACTTAATTTGGTTAATCTGTTTGCCAGTTATATTTTCAGTGGCATAATTCTTTATTTCCGAGACTTTTTGCCTGGGAAAAGGCTTGAAAAGTAGTGTTTCCTGGATTAATTTTTTGGCACCAAGGTTTCATCCTATCTCCAGTTCTGATGTTTAATCCAACATGGGAGTGTATTTTTACAAAGCATGGAGATGTGTGTGTGTGTGTCAGTGGGCAGCACCAGGCACTTCAGGATTTGGAAGCATCTCCACCTTATGTTGTCTCAAATGGAAATGACTTGATTCAAAATAGCTCGGTTCGCCTCAGTGCACCTGTTCCTATGCAACAGCAAAGGCACCTGTGTCCTATTAATACTTACATTATGCAGCACATTTGGAAATGTACGTGTGGAATCGTTAAACCATCTGATCTTCGGGTTCCTTCAACACCTTGGCACCCCGAATCCTTAAAAACACCTTCCTCGGGGCAAGTCAGAAGGAACCGGTTCCAGTCAGAAGGAACTGGTCCCAGCTGCCTGGTAGGAGGTCTCCATCTTTTTGTAGGTTCTGGTTGCCCAATGTCTTTGTTGAACCAATCCATTCTTTCGCACCGCCGTTTAAAAGCAAAGCCATACATCGCTGGTCGGTTGCCTGCATTCGCTCCTCACTGGATGTGTCTACTGTTCAGCTAGAAATAAGAATGTCTTCCGTGCTGCTTCTTGTCTGGGTCAATTATTTTTAGTATAGTATCAAAGACTGTGGAAATATTTTTAGGAGGATTAGATATTTTGTTGACTATAGCGATGTTAATTTAATATTTGCATTAACATATGGCAATTAGATCTCAAGCTTCAGTTGGCTCCCACGGAATAGATGAAGAAGAAACTGTTTTTCTTTTGATTAGAATCTTATTCAGTTTGCCCTAAAACCAATTACACTATTGCTTTTAGGGTAAACTGCCATTGCCAAAGCAAGCCATTGTTGGGAAAACTGTGTAAATAGGAGAACTGCTGTAAGAGATGGGTTATGGCTTATACAATAAAAACTCTGTTAATATTATGTTCTTCCTGATGGTATTTTCAGGGCCTTTTGTATTAATGAATGTCCTGTCATGTCTGTAAATGGTTCTTACATGCTTTAGTTCATTGGAAAGCTTGTGAGACACTGCTTGCGTTCTGGCTAGAGAAAATCATATCAGTCTCTGGGGCTGCCAGTTTAGATGGCATTAAATACACTAACCACCACTGCTTTGCTTTAGAATCAAGCTTGTGAAATATTTTATTTTTCTTTTGTTTCTTTTTAAACATGCATTTTCACCTCCTCGCTCTTTGCACCGTGTGAAATGGAAACTGATATTATCTCCGTCGTGCAGGTTCCTTCATTTCTCAGGGTCGTGTTGCAGTTGAGCTCCAGATGTCAAGTGCTTACATGGAGCAAATAATTCATTTGTGTTTTCTGATGCTTTCCTAGATGAGCCCCTTGTCAAATCCTGACAACTTGCAAAGATTGTAGATTTTGGCACAGAAGGTATAGCCCTGATCTCATGAAAGTGAAAATGTGTATGACAACTACAGCATATGATTTATTAGACGGTCGTGTTACTCTCTTAAGTTAACCATTACATCATATCTGCTCCTACCATGTTCCTGATGATACTTATTGTTCTGCTAGGAGTAGAGAAATTATACACATAACTCAAAAGTATGAAGTCAGTTTTGACTAAACATTTCTGTGGAGATGAAAAATACTTAAGGAAGATTTATGACTTGTTTGGAGAAAAAAATCTCTTTAAAGAGCTGTGGGATTATTCTTGTAATTGCTCATATACAAACATCCAGTGTTTTAGAAAACAGGTTTTATATATGGACTGAGACAGTACTTATGGGCATAGGATATTGCACGATAACTGGTTTTCCTGTCTGAATCAATTGAGTTGATCTTAATTGGAGAAATTCACAATTTTAATGTCAGTTACTAGTCTTTTGGAATTTTTTCTGGGCCCCATTCCTAGCAAGTGTTTGATTATTTAAATTGAGAAGAATTTTTATTGATAGAAGGTTAAAGAAGACAGTTAGTAATAGCATTTACTGGGTTGTGGGTTTGGTTTTAGTTTGTTTGTGATTTAGGTTTTTTTTCCTGTAGTGTTATATTTGGCTAAACTAGAACTAAAAGCTGGAAGTTTTCACTAGTGGAGACCACCCTTCCAGATTTTTATTTTATTATTTAGTATTCCTGTCATCTACTGAGCTGATTCTGTAGCACATTACAGCATTCGAAATGACATTTGGTTCTGCCATATGTCATTCTGTGTTGTGGCACACCAAAGAAACAGCATGATTTATCAAGTTTATCAATACTTAATTCATCCTTAATGCAGTTTTATCTAATCCGTCTTCTCATTTGATTCATATTCTTAGTCACTAATTGCCAAAGCACAGACACATAGGAAGACACCCTGGAAGATGGTATTTTGAGGTAAGTTCATGTAGTTTAGGAGGAGTTCAGTCGCAGTTTAGCCAAAAGGCAGTTGTGTTGCGCTGCGGCATTTTTCAGATGAAAGTTCCAAAGGGTTGGTTTGGCAATAATTGTACCAAGCAGCTGCAAGAATTCATCTAGGAGATTAAAAGACTAGGGCTCAAATGTGTGAATTAAAAGAGAAGTTTGGGGCCTAGTTTGTTGTTTGCTATAAGCGTTGCATTTATTTAGCCGATGATACTTTATTATGCCATTAAGGCTATTTGTGTACGTTTGGAGTCTAATAAAGTCAGGGCAGGGAATCACAATATAATTCCTTGAGAAATATGAGGCATGACTGGTCAGCAGTGCCTGTGGCCCCATTATTTTATAAAACACAACAAAAAACAGTTTTCAAAAAATTCATTGCTGACTAAAGGTTAAGGGAGCGGATAGACAAAAATTACAACAGAAAGAATGATGTTCTGGAGAGAATCATAGAATTGTCGAGGTTGGAAGGGACTAGTCCATCATCTAGTCCAACCATCAACCTAACTCTGATAAAAAACCACATCTCTAACCCACATCACTAAGCACCATGTCAAGCCCTCTTTTGAATACCTCCAGGGATGGTGTCTCAACCACTTCTCTGGGCAGCCCATTCCAAGGCTTAAGAACCCTTTCAGTGTAAACATTTCTCCTAATCTCCAATCTGAACCTCCCCTGGAGCAACTTGAGGCCATTTCCTCTTGTCCCATTGCTTGTTCCTTGGGAGAAGAGACTCCTTTCAGGGAGTTGGAGAGAGCGAGAAGGTCTCCCCTCAGCCTCCTTTTCTCCAGGCTCAACACCCCCAGCTCCCTCAGCCTCTCCTCGTATGACTTGTTCTCCAGACCCCCCACCAGCTCCGTTGCCCTTCTCTGGACCTGCTCCAGC
This sequence comes from Tringa tobata, assembly GCA_033628505.1. NCBI lineage: Eukaryota > Metazoa > Chordata > Aves > Charadriiformes > Scolopacidae > Tringa > Tringa tobata. The sequence goes on along the minus strand of JAHREE010000316.1, from coordinate 1,451,084 downwards.
CCCTCAATGTCTTTTTTTGTGGTGAGGGGCCCAAAACTGGACACAGCCCTTGAGGTGGGGCCTCACCAGTGCCCAGGCCAGGGGGACAATCATCTCCCGAGTCCTACTCCCCACGCTGTTCCTGACACAGGCCAGGATGCTGTTGGCCTTCTTGGCCACCTGGGCACACTGCTGGCTCATGTTGAGCCAACAGTTGACCAACACCCCCAGGTCCTTTTCTGCCAGGCAGCTCCAGCCACTCTGCCCCAAACCTGTAGCACTGCAGGGGGTTGTTGTTACTCTAGTGCAGGACCTGGCACTTGGCCTTATTGAATCTGTTTTTACTCATATAAAGACCTTTTTCTTTTCTTTTATATTAAAAAAACCAAACAAATACAGTTTAAGGGGCCTAGTTGGGAACTGGTTACGTGAAAGAACATTGCCGGGTTGCAGCGATTTGTCCGTTCGATCATGCTGTACAAAACGCTAAGCATAAGAGCTCAAATAAAGTGGAAAATTTATAAGGCAAAAAGAAATGACTCCATGGAAATGAGGTTGATGTTGCACGTATTTGTCTGGAGGTTGGTTGTTCACTTTGTTGTGCTGCTGCATTGCCCGCAATAAGTCATAACAACAACACAAATGACAACTTGCGGATACCAAACCAAAAGGATTTGCCTAGAAACCAAATTACCTTGAAAATGAGATGTAAATGCATAGAAGGGGGGGATACATAAAAAGAGAAGAATTTTGACTTCTGTAATTATTATTGTCACCTCTAGTAAAGCCAGGAATTATTTGTTTCTGCTGGGCCTTTAATTTGCTCTTTGCATAGAGCCATATTCTGATTGAATGCTGTGGACTGTGGAGGGAGTTCAGTGTTTCCTTAGAACAATATAGTCAAGAAATTTTTCTTTCTCTCTTGTCTCTGTTTTCTCGTTAATGTATCCCTTTAAAATGTACATCTGCACATGTTCTGTGAAATGAACTATAAAGGAGGTAGTTTTGCAAATACCGTGAAATTATCTTATCCCACTAATTGTTGCCGGAGCCTGAATTCTTTACATAATACGTTACATTCTTTCTCTTCCCCATTGGTCACTGAAAACTTAATCTAAAGCCAGGTGTAGTCCGTTGAAAGGATGTGCTGCTGCAGAGTTTAATTTACTAATGGCTGTTAACAAAAAAAAAAAGCAACCTGGAAAGCTGCAGGACTGCTGCTTTTTTCCCTTTTGTCTCACCTCCCAGGTTAAATATGCAGTCACTTGAGTAATGGAAGCTACTGAGATGTTTTATGTATGTGCTATAAATCTAGTGACTAAAAGATTTCACCTATTGATGGCTGTTCTCGCTGAATATTTTGATCTGTATGGATCTTAGAAATCATCACGATAACTGCCATCCCTGTATCCTCTTTCTCCCCTCTGTTCTGGTTTGAGGTAAAACAGAACCAGCTTTCTGTTCAGTAATTTTACATCTTAGCCAGGCCTCTGCTAACTCTGAAATTAACAGCATATTGTAGAGAAAACTGTTTGTTCTCAGAGTGATAAGACCAACATTTGTACTTCATGGCAAGGAATGGTGTGCAGAGAGGCTCTTGCTTACGCTTAATAAGTAACAACCAAGGTCAGCTCATTTCATTATTTGCCCTCTTGGAGGGTCAGAAATAGAAAAGCGCAGAGGGGTTCCACCGGTGGGGAGAAGGGGACAGGACAGGTGACCCCAAACTCTGATGATCAGAGGGCTGGAGCTCCTCTCCTATGAAGACAGGCTGAGAGAGCTGGGGTTGTTCAGCCTGGAGAAGAGAAGGCTTCAGGAAGACCTTATAGCAGCCTTCCAGTACCTGAAGGGGTCTACTGGAGAGATGGGGAGGGACCCTTTGTCAGGGAGTGTAGCAATATGACGAGGGGTAATGGCTGTAAATTGAAAGAGGGGAGATTAGATAGATTGGATACTAGAAAGAAACTCTTTCCTGTGAGGGTAGTGGGACACTGGAACAGGTTGCCCAGAGAAGATGTGGCTGCCCCATCCCTGGAGGGGTTAAAGACCAGGCTGGATGGGGCTTGGAGCAACCTGGTCTGGTGGGAGGTGTCCCTGCCCATGGTAGGGGGTTGGAACTGGATGATCTTTAAGGTCCTTTCCAACTCTAACCATTCTATGATTCTATGAAACCTGACCAACAGGACCTTCCATCCCATCTGCCCCATGCTCAGTGTAAAAGCTGAGGGATCAAAGGCTCAGCCTCTTTCTGCAATGGCTGATGTCCAAGGATGACCCTGTCTGTTCATCTGCCTTTGGTCCCGATCCATGTATTCTTGACTCCAGAACTAGAGTACATTGCTGAGTCCAGTCTGGGACTTCCCCAGTGCCTGTCAGTGATGTCATCCTGGGAGCTTGATATGGTTTTGTATATATATTGTATCTATTTCATTATTTCCTTTTTAATTTTAATATTAATCTTTCGTTAAAGTAGTTTAGTTCATTCTAAACTCATAAATCTCTTAATCTCTTCCCTTTTTTCTCCTGGAGCAAGGAACTGGGGCGGGACCAGCTGTCACCATCACAGAACAAAACCACGACACCCTCCAAGAAAAGCCCTATCAATAAGATCAATAATATGTAGCCTTAAATTCCACTGATACGATAAAATAGTGTTTTTCCCTAGGAAGGTTAATCCTTGGGAATGTTTTGTATGGAAGTGGTGGTCCATAGAGCAGAGTGGAGGTGCATCAGCAGAGAATTAGAAGCAATAGTAGTTATTTTTGCTAATAACCTTTCATCCCTTGGTGTATCTATCACATAATTGTTAATTTAATCTTTGTGAATTTAATTATTCATGAATCTTTAATAGAAACTTGCCAGCGGTTCTTATGTGACTTAGGAGCCCAAGTCTCATAATCATAAATTAATTGTATAAGTAGAATCCAGAGCCCCATTGACAATCAATTAGTTTTAGGTCTGTAAATGCCACTGTCACTTTGGAAAACAGAAGTTAGGCTTATAAATAATTTAAGTACTTGAATATTTTTATGCTGTGTTTTTACTGCAAAACAGGAATACAATTTTCTGGTATCAGCTATTGAACCTGAGATAAAGATATATGTGTAAATATTTAAAAAAAACCAAAAAACTATTTTACATGAGTGAAAATAACAGCCCTTCTACTCGGTAAAGTTTAGGACCAACAGGAGTAAACAGGTGAGTAAACACCAGCACTTCTTGTTGAAGATACTTCATCCATCTAGATAGATTGGATCATTGGACCAACACCAATGGTATGAGTTTCAACAAGGGCAAGTGCCGGGTTCTGCACTTGGGCCACAAGAACCCCCTGCAGCGCTACAGGCTTGGGGAAGTGTGGCTGGAGCTGCCTGGAAGAAAGAGACCTGGGGGTTCTCATTGACAAGCGGCTGAACATGAGCCGGCAGTGTGCCCAGGTGGCCAAGAAAGCCAACGGCATCCTGGCTTGTATCAGAAATAGCGTGACCAGCAGAAGTAGGGAGGTGATTGTGCCCCTGTACTCAGCACTGGTGAGGCCACACCTGGAGTGTTGTGTCCAGTTTTGGGCACCTCAACACAAGAGAGATCTGGAGGTGCTGGAGCGAGTGCAGAGGAGGGCAACGAAACTGGTGAAGGGGCTGGAGAACAAATCCTATGAAGAGAGGCTGAAGGAGCTGGGACTGTTTAGTATGAGGAAGAGGAGGCTGAGGGGAGACCTCATCACTCTCTCCAACTACTTGAAAGGACACTGTAGAGAGGTTGGTGCTGGTCTCTTCTCACAGGTAATTAATGGCAGAATGAGAGGGAATGGCTTCAAGCTCCAACAGGGTGGGTTTAGACTGAACATTAGGAAAAAATTCTTCCCAGAAAGAGTGGTCGGGCATTGGAATAGGCTGCCCAGGGAGGGGGTTGAGTCCCCATCCCTGGATGTGTTTAAGAGACGATGAGATGTGATGCTGAGGGCTATGGTGTAGGGGAGGACTTTGTAGAGTAGGGTAGATGGTTGGACTCGATGATCCCAAGGGTCTCTTCCAACCTGAATGATTCTATGATTCTATGATCACAAGAACCTTCTGATTTTGTAGAGACCTCCCAGCCCCAAAAGCCTTACACACCCTCAGGGGTTTCCCTTTCCTAAACCAAGCCTAACCCGTAGGTCAGTTCCAAGTTCTGTTTAGAAGTGAGGAAAGGGGATGTACCAAAGAGGAATAAAAGCCAAAGAAGTTCTTAGAATTCACTGCACATAAATTCCTACTTGTTTCTTCTAATAATGATCTCATTAGTAGCGTGTTTGCGGGAAGTTTGTATGCTGCTTTTGTGGCTTCTTCTATTCTTGGCTCTCTTAGTGGTAATGTTTCAGATGTCACCAACATCAAACAGCAGGAGAGAGCATCTGCTGCCCTCATAAACTGCCCTTGGATGTCTTCCCTCATGTCTCCGAGTGCACGCCTGAGTACGGCCTTGGAGATGGATTGTACTGAAGGATTTTCTAGGGCAGATGGCCAAATAAAAATTATTTACTTGTATAGCACACACACTATTAAATCTACATTAATTAATCCAATAAAGAACATACTACAGAGGAGGGGGAAGAGAACTCTGGTTTAATTTATAAAAATACGACATGGAAATAGCTTATTTTTTAAAAAAAAAAATTTGCCTAAGAGGGAAAATCTGAGAATAGTAAACTCTTTAATATTAGTGTACCAACATCAGTAGTCACATCTGCTACTTCTTGCCTAAATGCAAGACTAAATGTCTTATGCTGGTAACTCTCTATGCACATCACAGTATATAGTGCCTATAGATACACACATCCAGCCTATGTGGGAATTACAACATATGAGCAATATGGAACGATGGAGGAATTTAAAAAAAAGCAAACGTGTATGTTTGAATGTTTTGTTCTGGAGGGCTTTTAGCTTTCTGAAGGGAAGCTGCTTCCCTCAGTCGTGAATATAACTGAAGTATTGTTATACAATGTTAAATCTCAGTCAGAGTATCAAGCTGACACAGAGCCCGTTGTGAAAAATGGAAATTAAAATACCTTATAAGGAATAGTCTTGACTAATTCTAGATACAAAAAAGATATGGGTGGAGATGAAATCAATATCTATGTATTAACAGGAATTACTATAAATTTAAGTAAAATAATATCTCAGAGAAGGTTCTACACAAACAATCTGAATAGTTGCTTTTTGGTGTTGGGTTTGTTTTTTTTTTTTCCCCTTAGAACATAAATATGAGATTTTGCTCTTTTCCTACATCTCAGAATTTGAGATATCAACAGATGGGCAGGGGGGATTGCCAGTGATTGTTAAGTTTAAATTATTTTCATTTAAAATGGGATAAATAGCAAAGAGTCCAATGTAGTGTTTATCATCCTTATTCTGTACTGTGTATAGAATCATAGAATGGTTAGAGTTGGAAAGGATCTTAAAGATCATTGAGTTCCAACCCCCTGCCCTGGGCAGGGACACCTCCCACCAGACCAGGTTGCTCCAAGCCCCATCCAGCCTGGCCTTGAACCCCTCCAGGGATGGGGCAGCCACAGCTTCTCTGGGCAACCTGTTCCAGGCTCTCACCACCCTCACACCAAAGAAGTTTAAAACTGTTACCCCTCATCCTATTATGTTATTTGGAAAGGTTAGAGAGTGGCAGCATATTTAACAAAAATATTATTGCCAATATTTGGCTGACTGTAGCTTCTTTCTGAGCCTCTTGTCTAATAAGGAGAAAGGAGGGGGGGGGGCAGGCAGCCCCTGATGACAGGCTGCTGAAGGATCCTATGGGATGTGGATGGGGTAGGACAGCATCTCCAATGGGCACATTCAGAGAGCTCAGCAATTTCAACCTATTTGAAATGAACAGAGTTGGGATCTGCAACTGTACCAGATTTCAGGGCTTATCAAACTCCATCTGAACAAAAGCTCTGGAACGAGACAGAGCACAGCACACAGATATTCCAGGCCCATGCTTCTCCAGCTAATTAATCAAATACTCTCTTTTGCAGAGAGTATAAAACCAGGTCTTCAGAGAAATGCTGCTTTTCTGGTTACAAAGTGCTTCCCCTGACTCGGCATGAAACTGTTCAATGTTCGTGGTCACCGGTCATCTGCTTAGGGAGAAAAGTCTCTAGTTCTTATGCAAAAAAAAAAAATCCTCCTGCTCCAGAGCGTTTCACTGTGTCATTTCAGAAATCTGCCTGTAGTCTGTGTGTTTTAATGTCAATAGAATATGCTTCTGCTTTTTATGCCTGAACTTTTTGGCAAACGTGGAAGTGATCACTTGACCATCAGATAGACTCAGTCAAGTGGCCCGTCGGACTTCTCCAGTTGCTGACTCCATCTGGCAGGACGTCTGGAAAACTGACCGAAAAGAAAAATCCTAATCTGATTTTTCACTCCTTAACCTTTTCGGTTGAGTTCCAGCCAGGAATTCAAAGCGGCCTGAAGAAAAGCCAGGTGATTACTTTGCGATAAGGAGAGCAGCTCTGAGAGGTTTGCCGGAGGCTCAGGACACTGATGAGCCTATAAAATTCAACAAGGTCGGTGGCCCCAGAAGGGCTGCAGAGGCTGGATCTGCTGTATGCTTAGAAGAAAGGTCAGGCAGTTGTGGAAGCCTGACCAGCAGATGGCCTCTCGGCACTGGGGCTGGCTGTATTATAAAAATAAAAAGTCATGCATTTACATTAGAATGAGCGATAGAGCAAGGAATTCTTTCTTCTCCTCTCGATGCCAGCATATTTCTAGGAAAAGGAATATTCTTGGTAGCATCCTATTCCATCTCAGCCACAGGAGTGGCTAATTGTTTTTATTGGCAGCCACAGAAAAACGAGAGAAGCTTTTTCCCTTTGGTTTGTGACAGAAAGCAGAAAAACACCCAGGAAGAACACAGTCGTGGTTTTACTCTCAGTAATTCTCAGCTCTGCTTTGTTTCATCTGAGCGTCGTCAGGATCACAGCCAGGTGCCTTCAGCATTGCCACGGCCTTTAGTAGTCACTTCCACAAGTATTGATTACCCATGTAATGGGTAATATATATATAATATAATATATAATAAATAATATAATATAATAAATAATAATATAATAATAATAAATAATAATAATACCCAGATGGAGGACTGCTGAGATTCCTCTTGAATGTGTTGTAAATACAGTCGCTTTTATTTAGTTTAACGTCCTACTTCTAAGATTGTGTAACTAAAGAGGAAGGATAGACTAATTAGAAAGACTGCCCAAAGACAGTTAACTTTTAAGACATGTCTCTATTTAATAACTTTACTTTGTTACCAGTGTGGGTTGGTTTGGTTTTCTTCTCCAAGAGATAAAATGGAATTGACTTAAAACTGCTGCAAGAGGTAAACGCTTTTCATCTGGGGACAAATTAGTCTTCCAAGCAAAATTAATCTATTGGCTAGGATGCTCTCGTAGTCTGAAATTGCATTTANNNNAGACAGATTACCCAGATGGAGGACTGCTGAGATTCCTCTTGAATGTGTTGTAAATACAGTCGCTTTTATTTAGTTTAACGTCCTACTTCTAAGATTGTGTAACTAAAGAGGAAGGATAGACTAATTAGAAAGACTGCCCAAAGACAGTTAACTTTTAAGACATGTCTCTATTTAATAACTTTACTTTGTTACCAGTGTGGGTTGGTTTGGTTTTCTTCTCCAAGAGATAAAATGGAATTGACTTAAAACTGCTGCAAGAGGTAAACGCTTTTCATCTGGGGACAAATTAGTCTTCCAAGCAAAATTAATCTATTGGCTAGGATGCTCTCGTAGTCTGAAATTGCATTTATCTTCTTAATCCTCTTAAATATGCTCTTAAATGTGAATTATGCAGTTACCCATTACAGAAAAATAGTTGGAATGTATTTGGCTGATTGTCAGAGCAATTCTGTAAGATTTCTCAGTGTGCTATTTGAATATGGCAGTTGGTCAGAATTTTCTATTAGAACCTTATTAAATTTCACTCCGACCATAAATGTGTTTTTCTTCAAAGATAAACAAAATGTACTACTGTTTTCCCTTTCAATAATCTCTGTGTTTTCAAGCGGTTCTGCATCTTCCATTGTTGTTCTTCTCTGTGTCCTCTTTCTTCATATGAATCATAGGAGATATTTTAAAACCTCCTGGACTGGCAAACTGGGAACTGAAGAAACCTTCCTCCTCTACGGAAATATCTGAGTCAGAAGGAATCACTTTCAGTGGGTGAATTGGAACCCAACCTGTCGCTGGCTTCTTTTCTGACTCAGCTAAATAGCAGATACCTCTCAAAAATGGTTAGGAATTCTGAAGTTGAGATCACCACCTGTTTTCATGTAAGCTACTAAGCAGCCACCAGCAGACAGTATTTTATCTTCCATCATTTCCTGACTGGTGCTTATGAATGTGACTGGGAAAGCACCTTCAAATGGGTTAACTTAATGAGTGATTATATTTTTCATATCTCCTGTCCAGTCCCGTTCTAGCTTTACTTCTTGATTAGGTTTTGAGGGATGAAGTGTTTATGGTAGTTTTTGTTACTTCTTTGTCTTTAAGACTGAATTATAGCTTCTGTAACTGATGAAAATAATAATTTCAGGATGAAAAATATAAAAACAATTTAGTTCCTGTGAAGTTCTCTGAGTACAAATGAAGGTAGAATTTGGGTAAATCATGTAGAGCTTCTAGTTATACATCAGAATTGCAGTTTAACTACTATCATCTCGACAATGAGCTCTGACAAAAGCTGAACCTGGTGGAAAGATTGTTTGTGCTCAACTTAGGAGAGGAATTGGAGTCAGTGTTTTCACATAAGAATAATACGGGGCAATGACAACAATATTCAGCAAAATAGAATTTTCACTTCCTTGGAATCTTGTAATTTGTGTCTGAAAAATATACTGATTATTTTCTCAAGGTAAGGAAAATCTTCAACTGAATTTCAGCCCTTTGTTCTCATTGCCTTGCTTTGACTCAGAAAGCCGTGGTAATGAACTTGTATGGGGAATGTGTAGATGACCTAAAATGCTGTTTTCTTCTGGGTAAATGAGGCATAGCGGATATGTGGGGAAGGAGAATGTCCCTGTTATGCTTCAGTGACTGAATGTCTTTATCACAAAAAACATAGGTTCGTGCAGCCATGGATTTGCTTACATGTCAGTAGATGAAGTGATAAGGTGGGTCTTTATAATTGAAATGACACCTCAGATAGGTTTTAGTTGTATGTTCCTGGGAGATCTCACTGGCCAGAGTGGAACATGTGGCTCCACTGGTCTGTTTTGACCCTCTATAGTACATATATATATAGGGAAACCCCCAAAACTTAGGAGGAAAAGTGTGTAAAGTGTGAACGTGGACAGAGATGCTCTGTCAAAAGAACAGGATTGTGATGGGGAGGGACTCTTGATCAGGGAGTGGAGTGATAGGATGAGGGGGAACGGTTTTAAACTGAAAGAGGGGGGATTTAGATGAGATATTAGGAAGAAATTCTTTGCTGTGAGGGTGGTGAGAGCCTGGCCCAGGTTGCCCAGAGAAGCTGTGGCTGCCCCATCCCTGGAGGGGTTCAAGGCCAGGCTGGATGGGGCTTGGAGCAACCTGGTCTGGTGGGAGGTGTCCCTGCCCAGGGCAGGGGGTTGGAACTGGATGCTCTTTAAGATTCCTTCCAACTCTAAGCATTCTGTGTTCTATGATATATTTGATCAAGAGCAGCCACGGCTGTTGTTTCAGTTCTGTTGTCACCTTTAGGTCTGCCCACGGAGGCCGTTAGTGACTTTTTTCTGGTAGTGACAGTGTGTGGGTACCCGTGGACTCTGGCGTACATGAGTACACAGCCAAGGTTTTAAAAAAGCGCTCTGGTGCCTTGAAATGACTTCTTCTCGGAAGGAGTGTCTGTGGCAGTGCTAAATGTTTCCTAGCAGAGAAGTGCCATAGGCACTTTTAATTGAATTCAGGAGCTGATAGAAGGAGGCAAACTGGATGCTGAAGCCCTGCTGTCTATCTGCAGCCCAGGTCTAGCAGACAGGAGCGGAAAAACCTTCTGACATTCGGCAAAACCTTCTGACATTCAGCAAACCTCCTAAGAGGTCTCCCGAGGGACTACTGCTTCTAGGAGATGAGCAGTAACCTCTTCTCTGTGGGCATCACGGTCTCTGTCTCAGCGCACAAAACGCTAGCCAGGGCTCTAAACTTGGCATTGCCCCTGCCACTGGCATCCTTCCCTTGAGAGGTAAGATAAACACGTTAATTTATTTGATACAGGTGATAAAGAATGCTGGCTTCTTGCTGGGATAGGCGGAGCTTTTCCTTTCTCTGGCTTACGAGTCAAGGGGTTTCTATACCGTTACCACCGCGGCGAGGCATATAACATACCCCCATCTTTCAAACCATACTGGTGGACCTGATAGTCCATACTGGAAATTGCGTGGGAGAAAAGCACTGGTGGTGTCGCAACGACAAGAGGAAGAATGGGTACTATCCTGCAGGTGACCTATACATTATTCTAGTATTTTCTTACAACTCTTTGCCTGCAGGTTGTTTTCAGTTGCCTGAAATTTTGTTCAAGGGGTTGGGAATGTTAAAGGGATTCATTCTCCCAGGATGATTTTTTGTGGAGTTGTTTTGTTTTTTTTTTTATTAAATTCTGCTCAGCTAAACAAAATAGTCAGCCGTATTTACCAGGTGCTACGGGGGAGAGTTTTTTTGAAAAGCAGGCTTTGGAAATTTTGAAAACATACCTGGTATTGTTTTGCTGAAACTTTCTGCTCCTGAAAATGAGGAAGGTTGTATTTTGACTGCTGAGTAGAAAATGAGGTATTTTGATGAAGGAGATCAGGACATTATTCATGTCAATTATCCATAACAAAGATGCATCCAGAAAGCTACTTTGCAACGAAAACCAAAATATTTTTATGTTATCTGCAAAATTAATGTAATAGTGTGTGAGAAGTAATTTCCTGTTCATGTCCTGCAGCCACTGACCCTGGAAATCTGGGGGGATTCTTCTCTCTGAGGCATTGCATCAAGCAGACCTCATTAGAATTCATAAAAATTGAATGTATTCCATTAGCTGTTATAATTGCAAAAAATTTATTAACACCAGTAATAATTTGGGCCATCTTTTTGGCCCTCTTTGAATCAAGTCAGTCTATGAGAATAATCAGCTTCCTGTACTTTTCAGAAAAAATTGGAAAGCTTTGTTCTTGGCCCATCCAGAGAGCTCTTAAGATTTTCAGAAAAAGAAGAAATAAGAAATCTTCCTAAGTGGACTGCAAAAGTCTTATTTTCCGGGCGACACTGGTATATTTCTGAATGATTGGAGTAGAATAGCTGGATTTCAGAATAACCCATGGAGTCTAAATGTCCATGTACCAGTTGGTATTTACTTGTGCTTTGAGCCACACACTACTCAACTTGAGTTTTCTACCTATACATTCTGCTGTTTTGATTGTAATGATTGGGAACATTTGCTGTCTCTCATGTTCACTTCAAAGTTGGTAACTTTATCAACTCTACATATGGCAGATACCGCTCTGCAGCATCTGTCTGTTAAGCTGTTTAATCTCCCTGGGAGAATCTGGGTTTAAATCCATGAGTAACAGGCATATAAAAACGTGTCCAGACAGATGCCTTACAACTTGTGTAGCTTTTGATATCGGGGTGCGTAATCAGTCTAGCTCTCAGAACTAAAAAAATAAATTTTTCAATTTTTTTTTTTCCTCCTGAAACTTAGCTGGAAATAAGCTTGTGGTTTAGATATGTAAAATATTTAGTTGGCTTTTCAACCTCGAGGAGAGTTTGAAGATATTACTTATTCCTGTGGTTTCACCTTAAGGTCTTCAAGAGACAGGATTTATGGCATCAGTTCTTTCACTTTTGAGAGTCTTGCTGCTTCAACACTTGTGGTTGTGGAGACCAAAACTATACATGTGTCTTAAAAGGGCAGTTAAAAACAACTATAAAAAACTAGTACATATATATGTATTTGGCTACATCCAGGGGATGAATCGGCAATACTTTAAGTTGGTGAGAAATTACATGAACGTAGGAAAAAAACTAATCACTATCTAGTATTATTATCACTTTTCAAATGGTAGTTCTAAAAAAATCATTAAAGCTGAAACATTTACCTTGTTTCTAAATTCTAAAATTTCGCTTTGCCCTTTTAAAATAATCTTTATTGTTTTCCTGAAAGTGTTGCAAAAGGGCATCTACCTCATTGAAAACACCGTAACTATTTGTTTGGGAATACCGGGAAAATTAATCTGTTCTGTACTTAAAACAGCTATAGAACTTAACTGGGGGGAAAATGAATACTTTTTGTATAGAAAAGGGGGTTTTCATTAAAGGTCAAGTGTTTTTACTTATTTATTTGATTTCATATTTTTAATTTCCAATTTATTTTTTTTTAAATCAGTAAATGAATTTTTTAAAGTATGGACACTGGACACAGCACTTGAGGTGGGGCCTCACCAGTGCTGGGTGATGATCACTGCCCCAGTCCTGCTGGCCACACTGTTCCTGACACAGGCCAGGATGCTGTTGGCCTTCTTGGCCACCTGGGCACACTGCTGGCTCCTGTTCAGCCGGCTGTCCACCAACACCCCCAGGTCCTTTTCTGCTGGGCAGCTCCAGCCACTCTGCCCCCAGCCTGTAGCACTGTATGGAGTTGGTGTGACCCAAGTGGAGGACCTGGCACTTGGCCTTGGTTGAACCTCGTCCCGTTGGCCTCAGCCCATCCATCCAGCCTGTCCAGATCCCTCTGAAAAGCCTTCCTACCCTCCAGCAGGTCGACACTGCCATCCAACTTGGTGTCATCTGCAAACTTACTGAGGGTGCACTCAATCCCCTCGTCCAGATCGTTGATAAGAGAACTGTCCCCAGTACTGAGCCCTGTGGGACACCACTCGTGACCGGCCACCAACTTGATTAACTCCATTCACCACCACTCTCTGGGCCCAGCCTCCAGCCAGTTTTTCACTCAGTGAAGAGTGGTCCCATCCAAACCATGGGCAGCCAGTTTCTCCAAAAAGAGAGTGATTGTGAAGGGAAAGAATGGACAAGGACCTTTTACTCCTTTACACCAGCAGCTTTTTGGTGGATGTTTTGTTACTTTTCTGTGTGTGTGTGTGATCTACCAAAAGCTTTAGAGAAAATAAGCCTTTTGAATACTTTCATAAAATATTGTTACTTTGTTCTCACCGTGATGCAATATTTTTTACTATTTTGTATATAATAACAGAGAGAGATATACTTTTTGTTCCAATCACCAGCATTTGATATGAAAGATATGACCTGAAAATGACTGTAAAATCAGTTATTTTTGATCATATTAGATATCACATTATTTACTGGGTATGCTGTCAACATTTTTAATTCATTGGATACCAGCTAAAACAATTTTTCTTTTTTTTTCTTATATTCTTATATTTATTATCAGTCATAATAGGTGTTACAGTTTTGTGCTGTGGGTTTTAGTACAAGATTTACAATGCGCATGCTAATGCTGTCTAGACTGTTTCTATTTAAATTGTGAGAATGTGACCTACTTTCATCTCTGTCACTGCATCTGCAGATTCTTCTATTCATGTCATATTAATTCGGCCAAGTTTAATGATTGTCCTGCCTCATTAGCTGGACTTGCAGAACACATATGGGAGACCTCAACCAGGCCAAAACTCATTTCTCAGTCATGCCAAGAACACGTCATCATATTTATCCGGCCCTTTGTGACCCACTGATCTTGAGCAAATATTTCTTCTAGTTATTCTTAGCGGTTGCAGAGATATACTTTGCAAATCTTAACAAAGCTACTTAAAGATGGCACTGGTGAGGCCCCACTTCAAGGGCTGTGTCCAGTTTTGGGCCCCTCACCACAAAAAAGACACTGAGGGGCTGGAGCGGGTCCAGAGAAGGGCAACGGAGCTGGTGAGGGGTCTGGAGCACAAGTCTTGTGAGGAGAGGCTGAGGGAGCTGGGGGTGTTCAGCCTGGAGAAAAGGAGGCTGAGGGGAGACCTTCTCGCTCTCTCCAACTCCCTGAAAGGAGGGTGTAGCCAGGGGGGGTCGGTCTCTTCTCCCAAGGAACAGGCCATGGGACAAGAGGAAATGGCCTCAAGTTGCGCCAGGGGAGGTTCAGATTGGAGATGAGGAACAATGTTTACACAGAAGGGGTTCCTAATCCTTGGAATGGGCTGCCCAGGGCAGTGGTTGAGGCCCCATCCCTGGAGGGATTTAAAAGGCGGGTTGACATAGTGCTTATAGACATGGGTTAGTGATGTTTTTTTGTCAGAGTTAGGTTGATGGTTGGACTAGATGACCTTAAAGGTCCCTTCCAACTTAGACAACTCTATGATTCTATGGTCTGTCCATCTATACATTTAAAGATGAGTGACTAATATTCATTCTTACGTATGCAAATGCCGTAACAAGAAGTGAATTTTAATGCTGACTCATTTTTTCTTTGAATATTGAAGAGGAAATCGTTCTCTTTTGTGTTTTGATGCTACATTTGATTGCAGCTCTTGCGAGAGTTTGTTGCCTTTTGTTCCTTCGTAAATGTAGAAATGTATTCAGTCTCGTTCGTTGCTATTTGCTCGTTTTCTTTACCTACCATCTATTAGTTAGGTAGGTAGTAAAATAGAAAGCACATCAACATATTTCACTAAAGAAAAAAATATCTCAGCAATTTCATAGTAAATTTCCCTCAAACTCTTCTTCAGATAATGCAGAATTATCAGCTTCAATTTTTCTATTAATTTCATAAGTGATACTGCCCTAATTATTTAATTATTAACGCCTGCACAGTATGGAACATAATATTTCTTAATTATGACGAGAGAAGGAGATAAAAATGATTCCTGGAGTTACACAGTTAATAGATTAAGTTAACAATAATAAAGTTTTGTGGGAGACTCCTTGTTTGATCTTCTAGGATGTTCTAGGTGTGGTCACTAATTAATAGCATAGAAGTACTTTACAGGGATATCATTCGGATGTAGGAGTTATTCAACATGTCACCTACTACTAACTTATCAGTAGGAAGTCATCTTCAGCTCAGCAGATGAAGTACTCCTCAGTACAAAAGATTCATCCAAGAACTATAGACTATTTAGATCCTCAGGTGGAACGGAAGCAGTTTGTGGAGGGTTGCTAGGCATTCTGTCGGGTTTCTACACCGCGGCGTATTGTACTGAAGGGATAAATTTGGAACATTGATAGTAGGGGTCCATATTCAGCTTGAATTTATTGTATAGCTGCTGAAATACGTACTGCATTCAGCACACAGTTGTCTTCGGTACACAGCACACATTGCTTTAGTGTCCAAAGCAAAGAAAAAGCAGAGGATCCTAAAATTAAAAAATTAGCACATTTCCCATACAAATGCTTTTAGTGCTTCGGAGCCTCAGTGTTTTTCACTGAGGTTATTAATTCTGCTTCTGAGATTATTTATTATTTTTCAGTGAGGAAGTGCATCTAATATGAATATTTGCCATAGAAATCTTTTTGAATATGAAATAGAGCTGCTGGGAACATAAGTTAGTATCTCATTGTGTGAGGGCTGTATTTGGACTAGATCTTCCAAAAGGGAACGTACATTTGCAATTAGCTATGACTCACAGAGCGTGAAAACTCTGCAGTGAATTAGTTTAATTGTATATAAAACCCGAGAAAATGTAAAACTTTGAATAACTTTTCTAATAGCAGAAGAAAAGCTTTCCTCCTCCTTAGTTAAAAGGCCTCTGTCACGATACCATTACCACATTAACCGAACAAACAGAAATATTTCAAGCATTTATTTGCAAAACTGCACGTGAAGTTGAAAGTCTCCCATCGGCAGGAGATGGGACTGAAACCTACGGCGGCTTAAATGATTCATTCATAGCTCAAGAAATCTGGGGTTTCTTTCTAGGATGCTACACTGTGTTTCTTGAAGAGCACAGCTCTCAACACCCCGACTGACCTCCGGTTTGCGAGTTGACTTTTACAAATTTTTTGCTTCTAGTTTGAAAAAATTATTCAAGAAGAGTCACTGGGATGAACTTAATGATTTTTGCAGTGAATTTATTGCTTGGAATTGCAGGTACTGCAAGTAATGATTTAAATACTGCTGCTTTTGAAAATTCCGTAGAACATAAGATATTCAGAATTCTTTCCCTCTGTGCTTTTTTTGGGAAACAATCCATTCTTCCTTTTTATGTGATATATCATTTTTCTATACATGCCCCATTCAGTTGGTATCACCTCAACAACATGCTCACGTTTTCTCGTTATTTTGTGAGCAATGATGATGTAATGAGTCGGGTAACCGTAGGTCGAGGCCATTTGTATTTTCCACTTTCTCTCCGCAGACATTTTAGGTATTAAAATTCAGTTTTAGACAGTATGCGCTTTTCATTCTATTTAGGATTAAGAGATTCATGTATTGTAAGTACTGAAAAAGCTTGCACTGTGGGATGATACTCAGCACTAATGCTTTTATTAAGCCCAGCAATGTACTTAAGGAGATTTTCAAGCAGGTTTTTTGGTTTGTTTTTTTTTTTCTCCTAATAAAGCCCACACAGGCACTTTCAAGGGAATGACAAAGACGTCGTTGCAAGTAATGGTTATTTGTACATTGTCATGCATCAACGTTGTCACTTTTCAAATGTAGCATGAAGAGTTGAAAATCATCACTCTGAGTCATACACAGTGACTTTTTTCTCTTCCATCTTCACTTCTTCCTATAATATATATTATGTTTAGTTCTCTCTTCCCTAAATTGGTGATCCAAATTCCAAATATTGCAGAGATCTGGGTATCTGGAATGCATTGGATGGAAGATTCGTACGAGCAAGGATATGAATTTAAGCAAGTATGATTAAAGGGGTGGTGTGTGGTCTTTCATTTTTGGAAGACCCAATACTGTGTTTAATACAGTCGCTTCAAATGAGAAAAACAAAGGAATGGAAGCCAAACAAAGAAAATTTAGGTGGAAAATCATAATGTCAAGTACAGGCAGAACCATCTGAAAAAGGAAAAAAGAAAAAAAGCTCTGTTACTAGAGTAACTTGACAGTTACTGAGCACTGAATCTGACAAAGCATTGCACAATCTGATGTAGGAAGTAACACTGAAGTACCTGAGGATGTGGACAAAACATTTATAAACTGATTGACACGTGCAAAAGTAGTTTTTAAATGTGCACATGGCAATCGTGGCAAACCAATTTTTTGTTAATAAGTTATTTTGTAAGCACAGATTGTGTATCCGTTAATAATAAATAGGATATTGAGGTTATTGAAAGGGTTTATGTTTTCACCTTTGGGTTTGCACGGAGTTTCCTCATTTCAAAAGACACAAAACATGAGTCCATGCATTTTTTATGCAGAGAGAGAAAAATAATTGATCTGCCAACTCATCGTTTTAACTACAAAATCAAAAAGGAAAAGTAACTGTGGTCAAATTAAAATAAATTCTTCTCTCTTCCTACTAAAACCAAAATTGAAAAAAATCATTTCAGTGAAAAAAATTGTCTCCTAACGGCCCTAATTTTCTAAATATTTCTAAGGAGATGAGTTCTAGAGGCATGGTAAAGACTATTTTTACACTCAAACATCATAAACTTACTTGATTTCTAAATTTTAGTGTTTCTTCTTGTATTGGTATTCAAAGTACAAACCTGTTCTTAGTTTTGAAATTGTGAACAGACTGGTTTGTGCTACCCCTCTCACTTAAAAATAATGATAATATATTTCTGCTCTATAATACAGCCTCTCTTTAGACTCTCACAATATAAAACAGCAGTGATTTTCCTATAAATTGGAAGAACGACTTGTGTTCCTTAAGCAGCAACTATAGAAGATAAATTAATTAAACTGGTGGCTTAAACTAATGATGACCACTTTCAAGAGGTAAATAAATTGTTTACGGTCGTCTGGGAGCCAGTCCCTGAGAATGAAGTGCAAGAATATCACAAAACCACTCTGAGCTAAATATTCTGAATTTTTTTTTTTTTTTTTTTTTTGCCAAGGGAAATGAATTGATTTTTCCCCCGCGACTTACTTCATGCAGATCATTAGAACGTGGCAAGTCAGAGACATGGGTGCGTGCAAATCAGAGGGGTTTCTCCAATTCTAGTGGCAAGGGGGCCCTTTCTGAATTCAAAGGCATGTTCTTGCCTTGCACAGAGGAAAAAAACTCCACGTTTCTGAGATATCCTTCAATGTGTTTTCCTCCCAGCACCACGTCTTTGTCATCTGAGTGGCAGCTGGAGCACAGAGTAACATACTGAATTACACAAAGGGTTAAATGAAGCAATTAACCGTTCTTTCAAAGACAATGAAAGAAACGGGCACCAAGAGTGATTTAGAAGAGCTGGATGTTCACCCTGTTTTTGTATGTGAGTCAGAGCAGGAGAGGCAAATGTCATCACAGAAGGTTTTTCTCTACTCCTTTTTACACACCCTTGAGCAACACGTTGTGCAAAACCTGGCCCAGGTTGCCCAGAGAAGCTGTGGCTGCCCCATCCCTGGAGGGGTTCAAGGCCAGGCTGGATGGGGCTTGGAGCAACCTGGTCTGGTGGGGGGTGTCCCTGCCCAGGGCAGGGGGTTGGAACTGGATCATCTTTAAGGTCCTTCCAACCCAAACCATTCTATGAAATTCATGTAACTTCCACGTGTAACTTCCATTTCCATTTCCCATTGGGAATTTCTGGGGAGCCTCAGAAGGAAGGAAATATTCTTCCCTGCCTAGGCATTTTGTGACTCAGATGGCTACCGCAGCTTTCCGACTATTACAGGCCATGCTTCCTATTTTGATACACATTTCACGCTTTCTCTTATCGTTAACTGCACCAGAATCACAGACAGATAGACTAGGGCTTTGTGGTATCGTGCAGAGCACGAATCTCCTGGATTTGATTCCACGAGTAAAATTGTGCTGGCTTTACAGCTGTAAAGGTGCAGGTAGTATTTTACCTAAATGTTTCCAGGGGAAGTATATACATCCTGGGGGTGGCAACGGTTCATCTCGTAGAGGGAAGCTTTTGTTTGTATTACTGTGGGAAAGACAGAAGATTCTTGTATCTCAAATGCCCATTCTTGTTCTTGGTGTGAATCTTCTCTGTGGTACTGGGATGAATCATTTACCAGAAGCTATGAGGTGGCCGCATTTTTGTGGTCTGTAAAATGGTTCCTGCGTGATGAATTTAGACAAGTTGTGATGAAAAGACCTGCATGAATACACAACTTAATGGGGTTTTTTGTTAATTTAAAGGTAATAAGCTTATGGTTGGGGTTTGGGTTTATTTTTTATGTTATATATGATAAGAAATCTCTATTATTGATAGGGGGGCATGATCATTAGCTCCTCTGTTAGTAGTTTCCCAGGAAATATTCTGCACTTCAGTCATTATGGATCATGAGCTAGAAATGTCCCCTTGTTGTCAAGAAGGCCAATGGCATCCTGAGGTGTATCAAGAAGAGTGTGACCAGCAGGTGAAGGGAGGTCATCCTCCCCCTCTGCTCTGCCCTGGGGAGGCCCCATCTGGAGCACTGGGTCCAGTTCTGGGCTCCCCAGTTCCAGAAGGACAGGGAACTGCTGGAGATGGGACAGCAGAGGGCTACAAAGATGATGAGGGGCCTGGAGCATCTCTGTGATGAGGAAAGGCTGAGGGACTTGGGTCTGTTTAGTCTGGAGAGGAGAAGGCTGACGGGGGATCTGATCAACACCTATAAATACTTAGTTCATAGAGGGCAGCTTTTGTTTGTGTTACTGTGGTAAAGACAGAAGATTCTCATATCTGGTAGGGTGGTGTGTGTGGAATGTTACTGAGCACGGACCTCTAATCTTCCAAGGGTTCATTGCCATTCTAACACAGAGAACAGCTGAAGTTTCTTTCACTCTTAATACTCTAATGTGACTCTAAGACCCTGAGCTCTTAACAGCGTCGTTGATAAAAAGGGTTTGTTTTCCATCTTCGAATTTGTCACAAATGCATGTGGCATTAGGATTTCTTCATTTTTTTCTCATACTTTTCTAGGAACTCGAGAATTATTGAAGGATGGTTCGCATGTATCCGAATTTAAGGCTGGAAAATGTAGGAAATGGGTGGATAAAATGTGCGCTTTGTAATCTGAGGTCGTACAAGTGCAAATGTTTGGGAAACTCTGTGTGTAACTTTTTGTCTCCCTCCCCCTCAGTTTGGTTTTGTTGCGGTGAATTAAGCTGATTTTTTGCTGTAACCCATCAGGTGCCGAGAACAATTAACAGGAGTCACTTTATAATGATATGCATTCAAGTTAGTCTTGCTTATTTTCTCCTACCAGCCGTGCTCTGGAGGAGGTACAGGACTGTATTGTAAAGTTATGAAATCTTTCTAATTTTTTTTTTCTTTTTCCTGTTGGGGATAATTATAATCAGTTTTGCTTTTTTGTAAGACCTCATGCGAAAGCTGTGATTCTATTAAGGGTTTTTTATTGACTGTTGTTTTGAGAGCTGAAGACAACACATCCCAACACTTCAAATAAGCCGTGTGGTGTAAATCACGTACACCCCAGTAGGCACAAGTCAAAACAGTGCTCTGCCATCTCACAGCTAGTGGTCACCTCTTACATACTTGGAAAGAAAGGCACCCACAGCCAGACGTGTGTTCCGCTGCGTTTTCCATCGGTGTCACCTTTATTGAAGCCTGTACAGAGAAAGTTCCTCGAGGAGGCATCGCTAAATTAAAGATCCTTTTGGGGGGAGCTTTACAATACAGGGTTGTTTTTGTAAAGAGGAAATAAGCAATGGAACAATTGGGTCTCCTTTCAGTTTTCTGAGAGCTGTGACAGTGCTGGCAGGCAGCGGAGAAAGACTTTGGCAGAGGGAGACAGCACTATTCCTTCTCTGAACTTTGGCACAAGTTTGACAGTTGTCAGGAAATACCTCAATTTATATGCTGATCCCTAACAGAGTTTTCCTGTCTTCTGATAATTTCATTTTCTCCTTCCTCATATGAAACCTGTTGAATTTTATCAGCATCTCCAATTTATTGTATCTAGGTTAATATTTAGAGCCATGTTTGCACACAAAATTTTTCTGACTCCTCTTGTAAGGAGCAGACATAGAAGGTAGGTGTGTGTGTGCATATAACGAGGAGGAAGTATAGCTGACAGTCGTTTTATATAGGTGAACAAATAATTCAGCTTTTCTAGTGAAGGTAATTCTGACAAAGCCATTGCTTATACTTGCTTGAGCAACTCAAATAGGAACTGACCAGGAATAGAAATATCTGAGAATTAATCTTTAGGACAAGTTTGGCTTCCCATTTCAGTAGACCTGCACTGGGCTTGCCCACAGACTATCTTGCACTTCTTCCATTTTTTCAAGTATCATTTGACAAGCAGAATATTTTCATAACCCCAGTAAATCTATTTCTTAGTATATTCATATCCTAAAGTTACCTATGACTAAATCTCTTAGTTTCTATCATTTTATTCAGATTAATTTTTTTACTTTCTCTAAGAAAAAAGAAACATATTTTATCTTACATATCTGTATATTAGAGAAACTTTTACATATTTTTTATCAAGATTAAAAAAAAATGTTGCTGTATTTTATCTTTCCTGAAACTTCTTTTTATCCCAACTTCTAATAATTCAGAAACATGTATCATATTTAATAACAGCATAAATTTATTTAGGCCAGTTTCATCTGGAATGATCCAATGTGATGTGAAATAGAAAATGCAGCTACTTCTGACACACTTAAGTAATAGTTACACTGTACCAGTTACACCTTAGGTATATTTTAAAGACTGGAATTTGAGATAAGCTTTCCTATATTGGGTAATTTCATTCCTTCAAACTTGATTTTCAATATTGAGTGTGTCCAGGACACCAGAGAATCACAAGGTAAAGCAGGATATTAATAAAATTCACAGAAAGTAGCCAGATGTCCCACAATGATGAGGGGCCTGGAGCATCTCTCTTACAAGGAAAGGCTGAGGGACTTGGGTCTGTTTAGACTTCAGAAGACTGAGGGGGGATCTGATCAACGCCATAAATACTTCAAGGGTGGGTGTCAGGAGGATGGGGCCAGTCTTTTTTCAGTGGTGCCCAGGGACAGGACAAGAGGAAACGGGCACAAACTTGAACATAAGAAGTTCCACCTAAATGTGAGAATGAACTTCTTTCCTGTGAGGGTGGCAGAGCCCTGGAAGAGGCTGCCCAGGGAGGTGGTGGAGTCTCCTTCTCTGGAGACATTGAAATCCTGCCTGGAGACGTTCCTGTGGGACCTGCTCTGGGTGGACCTGCTCTGGCAGGGGGTTGGACTGGATGATCTCCAGAGGTCCTTTCCAACCCCATGTGATTCTGTGATTCTGTGATTTGTATCCGGTTATCCCCTGTATTCTAAAAGAAGGATGTTAGCAGGACTGAAGCCTGGATAAGGTTTGGTAGTGCTGATACCAGCTGCTGGAAGGTCTGAGATGCTTCCTGACGTGATAATGATGTTTGAGAATACTTTCTCTGAATTGGTGCTGAAGTTTGACTTTGAGGTTTTTTATTTTTGACTCCGAGACAGAAATTTATTTAAAAAAAACCCAAAAAACACCAAAAACCCAAACCCCAAACTAAGCAGAGGGTACTGCTGTATATGGGGAAAGAAGCAGAAAAATTGGAGAACTTATCTCAATATTGCAATCATTTTAAAGGTGGGGGAGGGGCAATTTCATTTTCTGCAAATACTGAGGAAGTGAATTTTAGTGGAAATCCCAAATATAAAGTTTCGTTAATATAAGCTAATTTTCAAAGATATAAAATCTGTTTTTAATTTATTTATAGCCATAACTTGGGATTTTCTTATTCAAAAAACTCAGACGGTCTTCTTTGTCTAGTTGACTCCTCTTCAATTTTATGTGGGGGTGTTTAAACCTGATGCCTCTAACTTGTCTCCTTACTTTGCTGCCTTATTTCATAGAATCATGGAATCATAGAATGGTTAGAGTTGGAAGGGACCTTAAAGATCATCGAGTTCCAACCCCCTGCCCTGGGCAGGGACACCTCCCACCAGACCAGGTTGCTCCAAGCCCCATCCAGCCTGGCCTTGAACCCCTCCAGGGATGGGGCAGCCACAGCTTCTCTGGGCAACCTGGGCCAGGCTCTCACCACCCTCACAGCAAAGAAGTTCTTCCTGAGATCTCAGCTCAATCTCCCCTCTTCCAGTTTAAACTGTTACCCCTTGTCCTGTCAGTGCACTTCCTGACAAAGAGTCCCTCCCCAGCTCTCCTGTAGCTCCCTTCAGATATCAGAAGGCTGCTCTAAGGTCTCCCCGGAGCCTTCTCTTCTCCAGGCTGAACCCCCCCAACTCTCTCAGCCTGTCTAATGGCAGAGGGGCTCCAGCCCTCTAATCGTCTTTGTGGCCCTCCACTGGACCCGTTCCAACAGGTCCATGTCCTTCCTGTGCTGAGGACTCCAGAGCTGGACGCTTCCTGGGGGATTTTAAATTTTTATATTTATGCCTTCCTTGACCCTGCAGATTCTACCTTTTCTTACTAACCTTCCTTAGTTCAAAGTGTTGTGCTGACAACTGTACCCGTCCAACTCCTCACACATTTAACCTGTTCTTCATTCAGATGGCTTTCCCCACCTCTGATAGACGTGGCTGAATCATATTTAGGGAGTGCTTTATGTGTGGAATTCCCACTCCTCCTCAGGGAGCCTTTACAAACACGTCTTGATTTGTAATGACTGAATTTTGGTGGTGGTTAGCCATCCCCGTGGATGATCCCCGACGCTGCCAGATCCGTTCCTCAGCGGAACCCCCGCCTGGATCGTGACAGAGGTTTTTCCTCAAAACGACCTGTGCCTCTGCCGTCCCCCTGGCTGCTGCTCCTCACCGAGAAGGGGCACGTTCTCCGCTGTGCGTTGTGACAGCCCGGGTTGACACACCACGCCATGAATAACGAGGGGTCGGAGCTGCGGGCGGTTCGAGCTTCCCTCCCGCTCCCAGCACCTTGCCTAACGAGCTCCTCTACTCCCACGCGCCTTTGTGACAAAGAGCTGGGATATATTTACATACTTGCTCTCATTTAACCGCGGCAGAAATGCTTGCCGTTCTAGAGCTTAGCCTACAAGGTCTTCGTTGGCGTGGTTGCCCTATAAATATCCCACTTAGATACCTTAGGGAATCAAATCCCAAAGGTGGGCACGGATACACCCAGAGGAAACAGCAATCAGTTTGCTAAAGAAGGAATGTATAAGATGCAGGGCCAGCAGGTGCAGGGCAGTGATGGTGCCTCTGGACTGGGCACTGGTGAGGCCTCACCTCGAGGGCTGTGGTCAGTTCTGGGCCCCTCAACACAAGAAGGACATTGAGGTTCTGGAGCATGTCCAGAGGAGAGCCACCAAGCTGGTGAAGGGTCTGGAGAACAAGTACTAACAAGAAGAGGCTGAGGGAACTGGGCATGTTGAGTTTGGAGAAGAGGAGGCTGAGGGGAGACCTCCTTGCCCTCTACAACTCCCTGAAAGGAGGGTGGAGAGAGGTGGGGGTTGGCCTCTTCTCCCAAGGGAATAATGACAAGAGCAGAGGGAATGGTCTGAAGCTGGGGCAGGGGAGGTTTAGATTAGGTATCAGGAAGAATGACTTTCCTGAGAGCGTGGTCAGGGACTGGAAGAGCCTGCCCAGGGAGGTGGTGGAGTCACCATTCCTGGAGGGATTTAAAAAACATGTAGACGTGGCACTTCAGGGCATGCTCTACTGCCCGAGATGGTTGGTTTGTGTCTGTTTGTGGTTTGTATTTCTTTTGGGTTTTTTGGGGTTTTTTTGTGGTTGGACTTGATGATCTCAAAGGTCCCTTCCAACCATGAAGATTCTGTGATTCTTTTCTGCAGCAGGGTAGGGCAGGTGTCTCAGATGTTTCCTCTGCCTTAATGCTAGCATATTCTGGAAGTACATTACAATCCGTGAGTATATTGTCTAACGTATTTTCTCTCTGCGTAGAATCGCCCCAGCAGTTACGATAAGTTTTTGTTTGTTTTGCCATTTGGGTTTTTTTGTGGTGGTTTTTTTCTTTTTTTTTTTTTTTCCACTGACCGGCAGATTTAGTGGCTGACTCATCATCCTGCCATACACTGCCTCCCACCCAATATCACAGTGCCAAGCTGCTGGTTTTCTTCTGTTCAAAGGAAGCACGAAATAGAAATGAAGTCTTTTGGAAAATGGGATAGCCACCCTTACCTTGGTGTGATGAAGCTGACCCTTACCCCTGCGAGGTTACACACAGACCTTAAACATTTAGCACGTGTTATTTTCTGATATGTTAGCGAACAAACAAACAGTCTTCTTGTTTGCAAGGCTTTTAAGGATGGGGACATTTGGGAGTTAGGTGATTAATGCACTTCGCCGAAATCAGTAAACCACAGAACGTTCCAATGGAGGTGTTTAAGCACCTGAATACCTTCTAAAATCTGTCCTAGAGGCTCTGTCTGTAGAATGAAGTCAGGTTTAGTGACGTTTTGATGTTGCTCGCAAAAGTTTAGAGCAAAGAACTTGAGCAAGCTCTGCTTCTGATGTGAAAAATAAGAACTTCTTATCTGAACCACGTGAACTCAATGGGAACAGTGCCAATGCCCCTCTGCCTGCAAACAGCCAGCAGATCCTGGACTGTGGAATTCCAGGATCAGTCTGCACCTACCTCTCACTCCAGTGATATTTGAAAAGTTCTTTTATGAATATATCCGCTCCTGCAGTGGGTTTGACCATAAAAATGACACCACTTAAGCGTTACATACCTGATAAACATGTATGTACACAGATACATATATGTATAGCAAGGGCAGAAACAAACCGATCCTTAATTCTTACGTCCGTGTTAGGCATGCAGGAAATGAAACAGCCAGTTCAATGTAATTCTGGGATTTTTAATAGCTTTTAACTTCTTAGGAGAATGATAAGGGAAAACACCTGTGTAAAAAATAATAACTTTGGAAGAATTTATTTATATAATTAAATATCAGCTGGTATATTAATATTTTGTTTGGTTTTATTTTCCGAACAAAACTGGGAGAGAGGGGCAGTAATTAAAAAAGAAAACAACAAACAAACAAAAAACCAAACCAAAACCAACAAACCTCACAGCAAATTATCAAAAAAAGAGTAGTTTGATATTACCAGTATTTATTTTTTTAAAACTAATTTGTCTTTAATGCTCATACTTCTGGGGAAAGTTTTTTATATGAAGTTGAAACATTTTTATAACCTTGCTTTTGGGAGAGATTGCACCAAAGCAGTTCTTTGAACCTAAATATCTCTTCTCTTCTGAATTTCTCTCCCAGAAAAGGAATTATAGTAAAATGTACTATATGTACTTTAGGACCATGGAGAGTTAATTCCTGCTTCCAGCTCTATGCCTTCATGTATGGAGTTAGTAAATGTGTTTCCGAAAGCGATGATTCATTTTGGTTGGCTCATCTTTGGAGAATGCGTTTTGAATGGAGCTGGGTTTAGCAAACCTTGCTGTGTCTGCTTTTGAAAATAAGGCACCCTTGAAACATTTTTAAACGAAAGCCCGTATCCCTTGACCTCCTGATTTTCATCGAATGTGTTTGTGAGCAATTTTTGGAAAATTTGAAAACTTCAGCCTAGTATTCTAGTTTTCTAAATATTACCCCTACTTATTGTTCAAAGACTATCGGTACGGTAAACTTTGATGCTAATACTACTTCTTATCTCTTAAATGATACATATTTTTATTAGAACATTGAAGATAAGTTCTGCCTACATGTAAAAAGGAGTATAAAGCAAATATAATTGTCTGGAGATGCAGTTTCAATCTAACTTGCTGGAAAACTGCAAGGAAAGAGAAATGAAAAACCTCAAAAAAGTAACTGGTACAAGTCTTGACCAAATCCAGACTCCTCTGCATCAACTCTTGGCTTTTTTTCCTGCTCCCAAACAATCCAGTAATTGTGCGGCTTCTTAAAACAATCTTTCTTTCCTTGCAGGTTTTTTTATCCTCTTCATCACCAGAAATAGTCCCCTTAATAAGAAACTCTTCCCCAGATCTGGAAGTTCTGATCTGATTCAGTAAGGTGAGTTTCAATTTAAGAGTGTTCCATACTCACTGGGAATGAAGGTTGGAGAGATGGTAGGAAAACTGAGTCTAAAGTATCATTGATTTAAAAAAAAAATACATGTAGACTTTAGATAATCATTATTCTTGCCATCATTTTCACCAGTTGTGACTGGCAGGATTTCTAAACTTCTTATCAGGATTTCTCATATGCAGTCAACAATGAGAACTGTTCTTAACCACAAGTTCCTTTTAGAACTTCTCAAAGGAACGTATCCTAATGGGAACAATGATGTCCATCCATATTAAACCTGTTTCCTCTTGCTGTCTCCAAATTATAATGTTTTCCCCTTGTAGCCTTTCCAAGGGTAAGTGAAAATCCAATGCCAATGGGTCTGGGCTGTTCTTCCACTTAAACTGCTTTATGAAATGGAAGTTGTGGAACTAGCTATTGTGGAATAATCTTGTGTTCTCTTTACAATTGACGCCATATTGGACTAGACAATTGGTCTGTTCTGGAATGGCAAAGTAGCCAAGTAAATTCCAAAAGAATTTTAAGAGGCTCGTTGTTGTCTAAAAGGTTTTCATTCACCCCTTTAAGGTGATGCTGAAAGACAATTAGACATTTCACATTTCATGTGCTCCTTGAATAATGCACGATTTTAATGGGAATGTGGAGATAGAAGACAGTGCTGAGCAATGGGTGAGAAAATCCAGACAACTCAAGGTGAAGATTGGTCTTTTAACTGACTTACACCATATTTCAGAGCACTTGTGAATATAACTATGGTGCCTCCTGTCTCTGTTCGTTGCTAGCTCCTAAATCATTCTCTGAGTTTTTCATCCATCTTGTTTGAGTCAACACCTGTCAAAGTAAAAATTAAAAAATGTGTATCACAACGCATTCAGAGATCTTAAGTTATTTAATATCAGGTATTGACTGCTAGGGTACAGAAAAGAAGGATAATTATTTAGAAAGGTGAGGATTTGCCCTCTTTACTACCTCATATTTTTCCTATCTGACTCACCTGGAGTAGTGCACATCCCATGGTGGTTATGGTGTCCCATCACGCACTGACGTAACTGTGAGAGATTACGCTCCGCAGTCCCATTGATGGTGAGTCCATCCTGTTTAACACATTCAGTCAGTGTTATTTCCATTTTGCAGGCTGGGTGACAGGTGTGCTGAGATATCAAATAATCTATTGAGATCATGCAAAGACTCTGGAAATACAATCCCAGCGATTCCTGGCTATAGCACTTTTGATGTCCTCATCACTGGCCACAGTCCTGCAAGCTTTGACGGTAAGAAAATAGGTTCTTGTGTACATTATATGTATTATAGTGTTTAAAAGCCTTTTGAATTTGGATAAATCTAAAAAGAAAAGTTTCTGGTTTTTTCCAAAGGCCAAGGATAAGCCATTAATGTTTTAAGAAGAAAAAAAAAAAATTAAAAAAAATCACTATAAAAGTACACGGTGGTTTGTTTTTTTTTTAATAATGACTAAAAAGGGCAAAGTGGAAATTTGTCTGACATGTAAAAATGATGTCCAGATTTCTGAAGCTATTCAATTGAAGTAATTTATTTAGAAAGTTATGAGTAGAAATAGATCTTTAGATAGAATCTTTATAATGAAATAGTTCTTTAAAATGAAAGTTATCTCCCTGACTGATATTTGCACCATGAACTTATTTTTCCTTTTGGCAATTATCTCTATCAAAGATTTATTTTCCTCCCCAATTCATTGAAAGCTCTAACTTTCTTTGGGACCTTGCATGGTTAAAGCAAACCATTATCCTTTTTGCGATGAAAATTTAGAAATCTGCTGTTCCTTTTTCCTTGGCTCAGAGGTTAAACTGAAGGTCTTTTCCCCCGTACCAGAATTTCACTGTGAAAATATACTAAACGTGAGGACAGGGTAGAATAATATGGCTACTAGGTTGTTTCTCAGTAACGTTTTGAAGCATATGTGGTTAAGATTTTATTCTCAATAAATGAAAATTGTATTTTCCAGTCACAATAATGCCACAGAAGAAATGAAGACGTCTGACACATTTGTCTCTATGTCAGACTATCATACTCTTGCTATTTAAAATTCACTGAAGAAAAAAAAAATATGCTGTCACACTGTAAAGATATTATTTCCAAAGTGACACATCATTCCTCTCCAAGTCTAGTTGTCCGTATTCGTAAATTTTACATTCTTAAAAATTCAATTTCAAAGAAACAGTCCTTTTTCACTCCACTGAGATTTTCCACCCTAAATGATTCTATGATTCTTCAAAACCGAATAGGTATTAGATGGGGTATGAATATAAAATGAGGAACTGTGCTCCGATCTCATCTACACCTGTATTAATCTGGAGACACTCTTGAAATCAAAGGAGTTATTCCTCCCTGTGGGGTGAATTTGCAGCAGTTTAACATCAGTGGCACTCAGTCCTGGACAGAAGAGAATTTGTCTAGATTCAAATTCTAAGCCTGAACTTTGTGCCATGGGAAAATGGCAGGATTTGGGCCATTTTTCTCAGGACTGTTTTAGAGGAAAAACATTTGAAATTTCATTCTAAGCCTTTCTGTGAGTCAGGATTTTTAATGTTGACTACAGTAGTTAATTTCAATCAAAAATGTTCACGTTTTATAGGAGGATGAAAAGCATGACCATTGGCATGAACTGGAAATTGGAACAGAAAAATACAAAATCTTCTATATTATTGTTATTATTAATATCAATAGCAGTGTTGCACAGCTTTTGTTATTTGCTGGGGTTACTACCCGTGGATTTGCAGTTTGATTTTGTCATAGGAGAGGCGTTTTGACACACACTTTTTCCTAATCTAAACTAATTAGTTTTAGTAAAAACTGGAATAGGATGTGAAAAAATAGTAGTAAAGGGCTATGGGGCTACTGTTACGGGAGAGATTGTGCACCCCGTGTTTCAGGGAACATGTCTACAGTCTGTTTCTAACCATATGGAGGTGAGCTAACAGTGGGTTTGAGGGAATTCATTTGTGTCTGTGCATGTTGTGGCTCAGAAACAGGGAAAAGCTTGTCCTTCGTTGTTTCGGAAATAAAGCAAAAAAGTCAGAGTGAAGATTAACGTTGATCTTCGAGATGCTGAGTTCACAGACAGAGGTTGGGATGGAAGGTAAAATTTAAAATCACACAAAAAAAGGACGCTCTGTAAAATTGTGGGCTTATTTAAGTCAGCAGAAATTTTGTCATTGACCTCAGCGGAACCAGAATTCCTCTGCTGCAAAGGAAGACTTTGCGTTTGCTTTTTTTTTTTTGTGACTATGTATATACTATTAAGGTTTAGCGCTCTGAATCTATTAAATGTTAGTCCTAACAGTCTCTATTAAATTAAGTGACTCTATTAAGTGTTAGTCCTAGAGTCCTGCTGCAATAAACTTAAGTGATTACCAACCCCAAAGAGCAATAGGGGCATCATTTCATAAATGTTTCAACACTGGCTCTGTGTGCGTGTATATATATGTATATATATATATATCATGGAATCACGGAATCATGACTTTCTAGAGATCATCCAGTCCAACTCCCCTGCCAAAGCAGGGTTGCCCAGAGCACATCACTCAGGATGGCATCCAGGGGGGGCTTGAAGATCTCCAGAGAAGGGGACTCCACACCCTCCCTGGGCACCCTCTTCCAGGGCTCTGCCACCCTCACCCCAAAGAAGTTCTTCCTCAGATTTGAGTGAAACTTCCCATGTTCCAGCTTGTGCCCGTTGCCCCTCGTCCTGTCACTGGGAACCCCTGAAAAGAGTCTGGCTCCATCCTCCTTCAACCCACCCTTTAGATCCTTGTCAGCATTGATAAGGTCTCTCCTCAGCCTTCTCTTCTCCAGGCTAAAGAGTCCCAGCTCTCTCAGCCTTTCCTCATCAGGGAGATGCTCCAATCCCTCCATCATCTCTGTTGCCCTACGCTGGACTCTCTCCAGCAGTTCCCTGTC